>QXTE01000382.1:9859-139168 GCA_003942145.1 Platysternon megacephalum
CTAATCACTCAGTGACAGACGTTAAGGTGGCAATTTTGCAACAGAAAAGCTTCAAAGACAGACTCCAACGAGAGGCTGCTGAACTTGAATTAATATGCAAACTAGATACCATTAACTTAGGTTTGAACAGAGACTGGGAATGGCTCGGTCATTACACTAATTGAATCTATTTCCCCATGTTGAAGTAGCCTCACACTTTCGTGTCAACTGTCCGAAATGGGCCATTTGGATTATCACTTCAAAAGTTTTTCTCCCCTGCTGTTAATAGCTTCTCTTAATTAATTAGCCTCTTACAGTTGGTATGGCTACTTCCACCTTCTCATGTTCTCTGTATGTATAAATATCTTCTTACTGTATGTTCCATTCTATGCATCCGAAGAAGTGGTCTGTAGCCCACGAAAGCTTATGCTCAAATAAATTTGTTAGTCTCTAAGGTGCCACAAGTACTCCTGTTCTTTTTGCTGATACAGACTAACATGGCTGCTACTCTGAAACCTGTCATTAAAATTATATTAATTATTATAATTAGAAAAAAGTCACACGTTACTCCTGTCCTTACGTTGGAGTGCAGTGCAGCAGTAACTTGTTAATAGTGGACATCTGTGTCTTCATGTAGCATCATATAAATGTGTCAGCAGACTGCCATGCATACAGGAGCCACATGCAAACAATGGAGATACAAGGGCTTCATCTTTGACAGAAAGGAGCTCAGAAATCATAGATTTCTTACAAATGCCCAGGTCCCTGCTTCATTTGCATGCTACCCGACATCACAATCTATAGGTTTTACACATGCCTTGTCATTTGCCTCAATTTGTTGAACCAATGACATGTTACGTAGCAACTTAATGCACATGGATTTTTCTATATTTTTAGACACTTATGCTCCTTCTGTATTTCTCTGCACAAAAGGGGAAATATACCCTATATTTTGTTATATTTCTTTTTAGTTTGGTTCAACAGAAAAAGTCAACCAATATCTGGTATCGCCATTATGCAGTATTTCTAATACCGCTCTATTATAAGAACTATTTCATGTTAGAATTAATACAGCCATACAAAATCACCATGAAATGGTACCAGACCAAATAAATGCTACTTAGCCATAATTATGGTATAAAAATAAAAATAATTACTAGCCTGTCAAAAAAAAATTCACTGGCCCCAAGTGAACAGGCAAATAGAATTTTGCACAGCTGGATTAACAATGTTAGAAATAGTATAACTTCAACTACTTAAATGGACATTGATAAGTAAATTTTTATCTATTAAAACATTCCTTTTATTACCTTTTGTAAATAAAGGCCAGGTTGTTTCTGGCCTCGCACAAGAGTGCAAGTTGGGAGAAAATGTAAGGATCCCCTTGCACTCACGTACAACAGCCAGCCATAATACTGTGGAGGATTGCAAGCGCTGGTGGTATCCTTTCCAAAGGACGAGTACCTGATTGAAAGTGGGTTATCACACTGCTTCCCCTCCACCTTTTTCACTCAGCACAGGGGGGACGTGTACAGTGCAGCACTTTGAAATGTGGTGGAGCTCCTGCTGCAGCATGCACGCCCCAGGAGACCTAGGAGGATGTATGTTTGATTCAGCTAGATTTCCTCCAGAGAGTCCTGCTGCAACATGGCTCCATCAATTTAGCACTAAAATATTACAGTAAAAACAAAAGCTATATATTCTACAACTTCCATTACTGATTAAAACTGGTATAGTCTCGTATGCTTTAACCCACTGTTTCTCAACGACCAGTTCGTGGACCGGCGCTGGTCCCTGAGATCTCCCTGACACAATTTAGGAAGGCAGCAACCCTGCTATCAAGAAGCTTGAGAAACACTGCAAAATGATGAACATACAGAGAATATTCACAGTTCTAAAGTACAATGGTATCTAGATCAGAGAGAAGCTGCTAATCCCTAATATAAATCAACTGTTCATGCCTTTGGGTGGGGAAGAGTAGGGAGACATAAAGGGAACACACACCAGTCAATATACGTGTTTCTCATATAGGAGACAAGTACACTTAATGCATGTTAACCTCTAGCTTGCTGATCGCGTAGATATACTGGTAGGTACTCAAACATAAAATAAGCTTTTCTGACCTTCTTTCAGCTCAATAAACACGTCTACTTTCAATAATCAGGAGGGAATGAGCTGAAAGCAATCTGAAAATGGACACGGATTGGCCACAGTAAGTTGAGTGATCATTAAAGTCTTCAAAAGAAAGATATGTTGTCTATCTAGCTCTGTAAAAGGACACAGTTTTATTTCACTGTCTGCCAAAAGAATGCATGCACCAGTATGAAGCTTATTTCTTGCTTTTGTGACAAATAAAGTATAAATAACTAGATTTAGCATTAGTGACAGCGAAGTGAGGAACACACTGTGACAATAAGCACCCCCTGCATTCACATCATACACACTACTGTAATAATCTTTGAACAAAATATGCTTTGTGAAGTGTCATTTGAAAACTAATAACTCACTGATCATTGATATTCTTGTGTGATGTATGTACAGGGTGGGTATTAAGAGTGATGAATATATGCTGAAATTATGACTAAAGTGTGTGTAAACCAGGTATGTCACAGAGAGTTGGTAAACAGGACTGCACTAGACAAAGGAATATGTTTTCTCCACCTGGGAGTTACTTTCAAAGTACTTTGAAAGACAATGAGAATGTATTTACATTAGAGAGACAAGGTGGGAAATATTAATCTTTTATTGGACCAACTTCTGTTGCTGAGAGATATATAACATATGTTGGTCCAATAAAAGATATTACCGTACCCACCTTGTGTCTCTCATATCCTGAGACTGACAGGGCTACAACACCACTGCATACAATGTATTTACATATCATGTAAACAGCTTCATCTAGCTAACAAGGGGTGGAGGCAAATCTCACACTAACAAGTCGGGAGAGAGAAGCTTGGTCTGGGTTTTACTTTTCAAAGAATACATGGCAAAGGTTTACAGGTCTATAAAGATAGAGCGGCTGAATCTCAAGTGATAAGCAATTGAATCAACTGACTGTATACAATATTACTGTACTGTATTAGAAAAGTGTATAGAGCAGTGACACTCAGACTGAGGCTTGGCAGCCGCAAGTGGCTCTTTAATGTGTCTCCTTGCGGCTCTTTACAGCACATATTAAAACATGGTGTGATTTAATTATTAACCAATCAAGATGCTTTTACTATGTTATTAACCAATTGTAGAATACCTGGTCAGTTGTTTTGCTGTGAATTATATATATACACAGACACACACAAAGAGTAAATGAAACAATGAATTTATACTACTGTGGCTCTTTTGGATAACGTTGATCACTAATTTGGCTCCTAAACCACTGAGGTCTGAGTATCACTGGTAGAGAGTGAGGTCTTTTCTGAAAGCCTATGGCACACTGGTGATTGATATCATTGTGAATTGTATGCATTATCACTATATAAGGAATTATGGATACTCATTGATATTGGGCTGTACAGTCTCTCCAGACAGGAGGGAATGCCACAGCTATCTACTTGTTTCCTATATAAATTAAGCATGGTGGAATCAGAAACAATGGAAACCCAATTTACATAGAAATCATACAGGGGGATGAAAAGTCCACAGGAAGAGAAAGACACCATGAGCTCATTCTGCCTCTTGAAAAAAGTTAATTGAATTTTGGAAGATATAAGCAAGGAGAGAAGCCATCTTGGGCATCCATCACTAGACAGATACAAGAGGCCAGAGCTCTTCCAAGCTCAGAAAAATATGTCCTTCAACCAAGGGGGGTTGAAGTCTCTGGAACTGAATATAGGTGAGAAATCTGTTTAGACAAAGATCTTTCACCTAAGATGACAAGGGAAGCAAGCACCTTGTACTTTTTTGGAAGGTCCTGACTGGGGGAAAGTCGGCCATGGCCGGGAAAAAGAATGACTAGGTAGAGAAACCAGCTTGAACAAAGACTGTATCTTGCTAGATTAGGTTTTAGACTTTCAGATGCATTTTCACTTTTATTTACTTGTAGCCCTTTCTAACGTTATTGCTTTTACTTAGCATCACTTAATCTATGTCCTATTGTTAATAAATCTGTTTTATTTTACTATAAACCAACTCAATGCTGTGTTTAAAAGGAAGTGTGCATTTACTCCAGCTAAGTTAATAAGCCGTGATGTAGTTTTGTCTCTTTACGTTATGGAGCAATGAACATTATTATTTCTTTGAGCTGTCCAGGAAAGGGCTGAACATATCAGGGCACACAGTTTTGGGGATATTTGGGACGGGTAGTGTGTTGTGGTCATCTTGATGGTTGTAACCCAGGCTGGTTGGAGACAGAGTGTGACTGGTGTGTTGCTGGCAGGCTGCTGGCATCAGACTGCTGGACCCAGGGCTGCTGCTATATACAGATACTCATAGTGGCAGGCTGCTTGTGAGCAGCCCAGGTTGGGAGCTACAGCACCAAAGAGCTGTGAGGCACCCAGGGTTACAGGGCAGGTGGTGACAAAATCCTTACTGGTCTGGACTGCCACCTGAATCCCACGACACAGACTCCCTCTTTTTTCTTATTGAGGAGTTAATTTTATTGTGGTTGTTTCTAACTGCATTTTGTTTTTCATCCAAACTGACAAGAAATTACCTTTGATTACGTGTTTTATAAAACCTGTGTTCATACTACAAAAAGTACACAGTAACAAGTAAATAATTACAGTTAAGACAACAATTATCAGTACTTCATAGTGATTCTTGGTCTCTAAGAAACAGGTCCACAAAAAGGGTTGGCTTGTGGCCCTCAGCATACTACAAAATGTGAGATGTAGCTGCAGATGCTGATGGTGCCTAGCTCACTAAAGCAGATATCAAATCTGTCCTTTGGTAGAATCTGCTCTTCTTCTTGTTGGAATCACATATGTGTGGCCTATGGCTGAAACATTGCCTGAAAAATCCTTGTGACTGGTATGTGCAAGTGGAAGTGCTTTTCTTGGCAGACACAAAGTAATGGCCAAAAGGTTTTAAACATGCCCTGGCATCTTTAATGTAGTGCATCTGTTTTGACACTGAACAATTCGGGGTCCTCAAAGATCGTCTTCTATTGCCTTTTGTACCCCCCATTAGTAAGGCATAGGATTTTAGCCACAAAGACAAGAACAACATTACAGTGGCTGCCATTGTTCTCAAATGCAATTGGAAGAAGAGAAAGTTACTCAACTTGCAGTAACTGAGGTTCTTCGAGATGTGTCTCCCTGTGGGTGCTCCACTCCAGGTGATGGTGTGTCCCGGTGCCGTTGATCGGAGATCTTTGGTAGCAGTGCCTGGTCGGGACGAACGCACTCAGCTGCTGTCTTGCGGTCTCGTTAGAGTTTGCCTGAGCGTGCGCGTCTCACGCACCCCTCAGTTCCTTCTCTACCATGGAGAAGTCAGTATAGAACTCCAAAGTAGAGGGGAGGAGGGCGAGGAGTGGAGCACCCATAGGGACACACATCTCAGAGAACCTCAGTTACTGCAAGGTGAGTAACTTTCTCTTCTTCTTCGAGTGCTGTCCCTGTGGGTGCTCCACTCCAGGTGAATGTGAAGCAGTACCCACTAAGGCTGGTGGGACTTTGGAGTTGCGGCCGTGAGTACTGTAGACAGTACTGTATGGCCTACTATGGTGTCTGCTGTGGTATCCTGTGTGATAGCATAGTGTTTAGTAAATGTGTGTTCAGATGACCACATGGCTGCCTTACAGATATCAGGAATGGGTACATTATGGAGGAAAGCAACGGATGTTGACATGGCTCAAGTAGAATAAGTTCTGATGCCTTCGGGCGGTTGAGCATTTTGAATGCGATAACAGGATTTGATGCAGTCAGTGATCCACTTGGAAAGTCGTTGTTTAGAAAGTGCTGCACCCTTTGATCGCTTGGTAGTGGAGACAAATAAGCGGGAGGACTTATGAAATGGTTTAGTCCTGTCCAAATAGAAGGCCAGTGCTTGTCTGACGTCGAGGGTGTGCTGCGTTGCCTCGTGTGGAGTCTCGTGAGGTTTGGGATAGAATGTAGGTTAAGTATATTGGTTGGTTAAGGTGGAAGGTTGATACCACCTTAGGGAGAAATTTAGGGTGGGGTCGCAGGGTAACTTTATCTTTGGAGAAGGTTGTGTAGGGAGGGTAGGCCATCAGGGCGCTGATTTCTCCTACCCTCCTTGCTGATGTTATGGCAACCAAGAAGGCTACCTTCATGGATATATGAAGAAGAGATGAAGTAGCTAAGGGCTCGAACGGAGGTTTCATAAGTCCGCGAAGAACGAGATTCAGATTCCATGCAGCTGCGGATGGATAAATCTCGGGGTAGAGATTTTCTAGGCCCGTGAGGAAGCGTTTTATGGTGGGGTGGGCAAAGAGTGAATATCCGTCTAATGAATCATGGAAGGTAGTAAGGGCCGCTAGGTGTACCCTAATGGAGCTGAGCGAGAGTCCGTCCTGTTTTAGTTTCAGGAGGTAGTCTAGGATGTTAGGAAGGGTCACAATATGGGGTGATAAATGTTTGTTTGAACACCACAGGGAAAACCGCTTCCACTTCTGCAGGTAAGTTTTACGAGTGGAGTCTTTTCTACTATGCAAGAGGACATATCGGAGTTGCTCAGAACAGCCTAATTCATGGTCTGGAACCATGTCAGGTGGAGTTTCTGGAGCTGGGGGTAAAGAATTAATCCGTTGTCCTGAGAAAGGAGATCTGGTCTGTTGGGAAGAGTCCGTGGAGGCCAGGCGGACATGTGGAGCAGGTAAGGATACCACGTCTGTCTCGGCCAAGCTGGGGCAATGAGTATGACCCGGGCCTTGTCGTCTCTGATCTTGCATAGGACCCTGTGTATCAGAGGGATCGGTGGAAAGGCATACAGGGGAGAGTTGTTCCACGGGATGAGGAATCCCGCTCTGGAGCAAAAGAGGTGGCATTTGCGATTCTGGGTTGTGGCAAATAGGTCTATTGACGGGGTGCCCCATTGGGAGAAGAGCTGTTGTAGTATCGTGGGGTGCAATTCCCACTCGTGTTCTTTGGAGAAGTGTCTGTTGAGTGTATCTGTGGTAGTGTTGTGACAGCCAGGTAGGTACGACACAACAATTTGTATGTGGTGCTGTATGCACCAATTCCATAATCGGATGGCTTCCATGCATAGGGAGTGCGATCATGCTCCCTCTTGTCTGTTGATGTAAAACATACACGCTACATTGTCCGTTAGGACCCAGATAGATTTGTTCTTTATGAGGCTTGACTTACAGCTCTGAGCTCTAGGAGGTTTATGTGTAGACGTGTCTCTGGCACAGACCAGCGGCCTTGTGCCGTGTGTCCCTCCAGATGCGCTCCCCAACCGATCAGGGAAGCGTCTGTGGTGAACATGAGTGTGGGAGATTGTTGTTGAAAGGGAACGCCTATGCAAAGGTTCTCTGGTCTTGTTCACCATTGCAGGGAAGCTAGTACGTTCGCAGCGTGCAGAGGTTGTGCCTCCTGGGTTTGAAATTTGAGTTGAGCCAACCCTGAAGACATCTCATGTGCAGCCTGGCGTACTTGGCCACGAAGGTGGTGGCTGCCATGTGTCCAAGGAGCTGTAGGCAAATTCTTGCCTGTATACTGGGACGAACAGAGAGTGTACGTATGAGGTGTAAGATAGTGAGGAATCTGTTGTGTGGTAGTGAGGCTCTGGTTCCAACTGAGTCCAGGTGAGATCCAATGAATTCGATCTGCTGTGTACGCGTCAGGGTGGATTTTTGGACATTTATTTGTAGGCCCAAGCTGTGGAAGAGTGAGATGGTGAAATGGGTAAATTGAAGTGTCTTGTCATATGAGTTGCCCTTGATGAGGCAATCGTCTAGGTAGGGGAAAAGTATGATCCCGTGTCTGCAGACGTGGGCCACGACTACGGGTAGGGTTTTGGAGAATACTCTTGTTGCTGTGGAGAGTCCAAAAGGGAGTACCCTGTATTGGAAATGGTCATGTCCGATTGTGAAGCACAGGAAGTGTCTGTGGGCCGGATGAATGGATATGTAAAAATAGGCATCCTGTAGGTCGAGGGCTGTGAACCAGTCCCCTTGTTCCAGCGCAGGTATTATTGTGCCCAGTGTGACCATCTTGAATTTTTGTACTCTTACGAATTTGTTCAGTCGGCGTAGGTCTAGTATAGGCCTCCATCCCCCTGTCTTTTTCTGGGTCAGAAAGTAGTGCGAGTAGAACCCTTTTCCTCAATGTTGTGTCGGCACGGGTTCCACTGCACCTATCTGTAGAAGGTGATCCACTTCTACGCGAAGTAGGTGCTCGTGAGAGGGGTCCCTGAAGAGGGACGGGGAAGGGTAGGAGGGTGGGATATAAAAGGGATGGAGTAGCCGGACTGAACTATTTCTAGGACCCAACGGTCCTGTGTAATCTGTTGCCAGGCATGGTGGAAAGCCTGGAGGCGGTGGCCAAATGGGCAAGTAGGCGGTGGAGTCAAAGAGTGGTCCTGCAGACCCTCGACCAATGCTTCAAATTTGTTGTTTATTTCCCGGTGGGTGGGAAGTATCTGTTTGCGCTTGGTTTTGTTTGCGCCTAGGAGGTCTAGGGCGATTCCTAGGCACATTGTAGGGTCTGTTCTGAGACCGGTGATACTGGTATGTACGTGGCCTCTGGTAAGGTTGATACTGTTGTCTCCTGGGAATTGACGGGTGGATGCCCAGGGTGCGTAGGGTTGCTCTAGAGTCTTTCATGGTGTGAAGGACCTTGTCTGTTTTTTTGGAAAAAAGTTTGTCTTTATCAAAGGGGAGGTCCTCCACTTTGGTCTGCAGGTCTTTGGGGATACCTGATGCAGAGAGCCAGGAAGCTCTGCGCATAACCACAGCAGTTGCGGTAGTACGGGCAGCTGTATCCATCATGTCTAGAGATGCTTGTAGGGTCATTCTGGAAACAAATTGGCCTTCGACAAGGACTGACTTAAAGTCTGCTCTCCTGTCCTCTGGAATATGGGAGGTAAAGTCAAAGAGTTTATTGTAGTTATCAAAGTGATAGCTTGCAAGTAGAGCGGAGTAGTTTGCAATTCTGAATTGCAGAGTGGAGGAGGTATAAACCTTGCAGCCCAGGGTGTCAAGACGTTTGAGGTCCTTGTCTTGTGGGGTGGGCCGGTAGTGTGGCTGTTTTGTCCTGTGAGTCGCTGCATCCACTACAAGAGAATTTGGTTGTGGGTGAGAGAATAAAAAGTCTCCGTCCTTAGCAGGAACATAATATTTGCGTTCAGCCTTTTTGCAAGTTGGTAAGATAGAGGCTGAAGTCTGCCAGAGAGTGTCAGCTGGTTCTAGGAGTGTGTCATTTATGGGAAGCGCAATCTTTGAGGGCGCAGAGGGTTGAAGGATTTTGAGGACTTTGTGTTGTGTCTCCTGGACGTCTTCTAAAGGGATGTCTTTGCTGAGTGCCACCTTCTTGAAAAGTTCCTGGAACTATTTCAGGTTGTCCACATTCTGTGGAGGCGGAGGCATGACGGCTCTGTCTGGAGCTGATGGAGAGTTGGGGTTTGGCGAATCAGGGTATGGTCCCTGGCCCACGTCTTCAGAGGGGGGGTTCAGGCGCTCTAGAAGTAGATGGAGCTGGAGCTGGAGGCGCAGCAGGAGCTTGTGGTCTGGTGGAAGAAGCATGAGGGCGAGTGGCAGTAGGATCTGGCCAAGGGTACCAATGAGGCCAAGGCATCGGATAAGAGAAGTTAGGTGCAGCCCACAGAGGGGCAAAGTAGGGAAACTGAGGCTGGTGGTTGTTCGCCGTGGTCCGAGGTATAAAAGGTTCCGGTGCAGGAGGAGAGGCAGGTGGGGAGAACTCCTGCTGTTGTTGCATATCTGGCTCGCTGTCAGTAAAGGTGGTCAGGTCAGGTGGGGAGAGCGGCTGGTCAAAGAGTAAGTACTGTGTGTCCAGGAGCAGAGAGTTAGGCTCAGGTGCCAGTGAAAGGTCGTCTTGACTCAGGAACTGTTGTTGCTGTTCCCTAGGGTCTGAGTGTGCTGCGTGCGGTCTGTGCTCAAAGGCATGCACAGACTTTTGTTTAGCTTTCCCTGGTGCCGCGGGTCTTTTATGTGCGCCCTGCGGAAGGTCTGCTGCTGCTGCATGAGTGGCGGGAAGGCTCGGTGCCAGGGTAGAGCGCGCTGTTGGCACTGGGTCTATTTTTGGTGCCGAAGGGACCGGTGCTGAGGAGATCTTCCCTGCACGGTAAGTAGGGTCCCTGCCTCTGCGCTCTGCAAAAGCCGCTTAAGTGCTGGACCGGTTGGAGGCTCCTGCCTTCGGCGCTAAAGATCTCGCAGGAGACCCTTTACCCTTGTGAAAGTCTCCACTTGGAGACAGTTGGGCTTCTTGCCTCTCTGCCTGAGAGGGTGAAACCGTGCTCCCAATAGGTTTGGACCTGGCCGGGGAGCGTGAGGAAGAGGGTTTAACAGTGCCCTTCTCTGGAGGTGGCTGCAGGGATTTCTGCATAAGAATCATTTTCAGCCGCAGGTCCCTCTCACGACGAGCCCTGGTTTTGAGGCTTGTGCAATGGAGGTACTTAGAATGGATGTGTGTCTTGGCTAGGCACTTCACGCAGCATGAATGTCCATTGGACTCTGGCATAGAGTCCTGAAAGGAGACACATTTCTTAAATCCTGAAGCCAATGGCATTATTGAACTTGGAGTACCGGGGGAGAGTGTCTCCGCGGGAGACGAGCTTGAGGAAAAAAAGTTTTTTTTGTTTTTTTTTTAAACTAAGTAACTATTCTAAAGGATGTTACTAACTAACTATTTCTATATTTTTGTGATTGTTTCCTTCAGAGACCAGGGAAGAGTGTTAGCACTGCCCCGAGTCCCGTCTTCAGCTGAGGACGGTTGAGAAGGAACTGAGGGGGGCGCGAGATGTGCGCGCTCAGGCAGACTCTAACGAGACTGTGAGACAGCAGCTGAGTGCGTGTGTCCCGACCAGGCACTGCTACCGAAGATCTCCGATCAACGGCGCCGGGACGCACCATCACCTGGAGTGGAGCACCCACAGGGACAGCACTCGAAGAAGAACTACTTTTCCAGGCTGTTCCATTAGAAAATTGTCAAAAAGACAATGAACTATATCTATTTTTCACAATTTATGACAACAGTCACCAAGCTATTCCAGTGCTTGGGTAAGGAACTCATGGATAAAGAACACCTTGAAGTTGATGCTGAACCTGAGAAAGACAGAAGTCATGCTGTTTAGTAGAGGCAAATACTTCCGAGAAGTTTGCAACAGCCATGATACATTATTCTCTAGCCGAGGAAGCACGCTCATCATTGGTAAAGTTAGGAGCGAAAAGAGGGGTAGGTCTAGACACTGAATCCCCAAGTCCTGATGTCTGCACTTCAAGAGCTTCCCCTATGTTCCAGTCTCAGTTTCCCTGGCAAGGCTGCCTTGGTGCACAGTGGAGCCAATGAAGCAGAACCACAGGAAACCTTTCAGGCACTGATTACCAAGGCTAGCAGGCAGCCAGGGAACACCTGGGCAAGGTAATCTTCCAATGAGAACTCCTGACACATGTCCGGTCTGGCTCATGCCACTGAGTCATTACAAAGAACAGAAGTGGTATAAGCAAATTAGTTGTAGAGGAATCATAGAATCATAGAATATCAGGGTTGGAAGGGACCTCAGGAGGTCATCTAGTCCAACCCCCTGCTCAAAGCAGGACCAATCCCCAACTAAATCATCCCAGCCAGGGCTTTGTCAAGCCTGACCTTAAAAACCTCTAGGAAAGAGATTCCACCACCTCCCTAGGTAACCCATTCCAGTGCTTCACCACCCTCCTAGTGAAAAAGTTTTCCCTAATATCCAACTTAACCTCCCCCACTGCAACTTGAGACCATTACTCCTGGTTCTGTCATCAGGTACCACTGAGAACAGTCTAGATCCATCCTCTTTGGAACCCCCTTTCAGGTAGTTGAAAGCAGCTATCAAATCCCCCCTCATTCTTCTCTTCTGCAGACTAAACAATCCCAGTTCCCTCAGCCTCTCCTCATAAGTCATGTGCTCCAGCCCCCTAATCATTTTTGTTGCCCTCCGCTGGACTCTTTCCAATTTTTCCACATCCTTCTTGTAGTGTGGGGCCCAAAACTGGACACAGTACTCCAGGTGAGGCCTCACCAATGTCGAATAGAGGGGAATGATCATGTCCCTCGATCTGCTGGCAATGCCCCTACTTATACAGACCAAAATGCCATTAGCCTTCTTGGCAACAAGGGCACACTGTTGACTCATATCCAGCTTCTCGTCCACTGTAACCCCTAGGTCCTTTTCTGCAGAACTGCTTCCTAGCCATTCGGTCCCTAGTCTGTAACAGTGAATGGGATTCTTCTGTCCTAAGTGAAGGACTCTGCATTTGTCCTTGTTGAACCTCATCAGGTTTCTTTTGGCCCAATCCTCTAATTTGTCTAGGTCCCTCTGTATCCTATCCCTACCCTCCAGTGTATCTACCACTCCTCCCAGTTTAGTGTCTGCAAACTTGCTGAGAGTGCAGTCCACGCCATCCTCCAGATCATTAATGAAGATATTGAATAAAACCGGCCCCAGGACCGACCCTTGGGGCACTCCGCTTGAAATCGGCTGCCAACTAGACATGGAGCCGTTGATCACTACCCATTGAGCCCGACGATCTAGCCAGCTTTCTATCCACCTTATAGTCCATTCATCCATCCCATACTTCTTTAACTTGCTGGCAAGAATACTGTGAGAGACTGTATCAAAAGCTTTGCTAAAGTCAAGGAATAACACATCCACTGCTTTCCCCTCATCCACAGACCCAGTTATCTCCTCATAGAAGGCAATTAGGTTAGTCAGGCATGAAGGATGGTCATTTATTGAATTTAGGGTTGCCAACTTTCTAATCGTACGAAATAGAACACCCTAGCCCTGCCCCTTCCCTCAGGCCCCACCCCTGCCCCTTCCCTGAGGCCCTGTCCCGCTCACTACATTCCCCCTCCCTCAGTGGTTTGCTCTCACCCACCCTCACTCACATTCAGTGGGCTGGGGCAAGTACTTGGGGTGCGGGAGGGGGTACGGGCTCTGGGCTGGGGCTTTCATGAGGAGTTTGGGGTGCAGGAGGGAGCTCCAGGCTGGTGGGTGGAGCCAAGGAATTCGGAGTGTGGGAGGGGGCTGCAGGTTGAGGCAGAGAGTTAGGGTGTGGGAGGGGGTGAGGGCTCTGGGCTGGGGCAGAGGGTTGGGGGGCAGGGGGTGAGGGCTCTGGGGTTGGGTCGGGAATGAGGGATTTGGGGTGCAGGAGGGGGCTCCAGGCTGGGGGTGAGGTGGGGCCAAGGGATTTGGAGTGCGGGGGGGCTGCGGGTTGAGGCAGGGGGTTGGGGTGCAGGCTTACCTCGCACGACTCCCAGGCAGCAGCGCGGGGGTGGGTGGGGCTAAGGCAGGCTGCCTGCCTGTCCTGACATAATGTTACGCGCGCGCCGGAAGCGGCCAGCCGGTCCGGCGCTAGTAGGTGAGGGGGGCAGGAGGCGCTGCTCTCGCCCGCAGTCACCGCCCCCCCAGCTCCCATTGGCCGAGTGCAGAGCTGGTGCTCAGGGCGAGGTCAGCACGCGGAGCCCCATGGCCCCCCTGCCTAGGAGCTGGACCTGCTGGCTGCTTCCAGGGTGCAGTGCGGTGCCCCAGGACAGGTAGGGACTAGCCTGCCTTAGCGCTGCAGCACCGCTGACCGGATTTTTAACAGTTCAGTTGGCGGTCCTGACCGGAGCCGCCAGGGTCCCTTTTTGACCGGATGTTCCAGTCGAAAACCGGACACCTGGTCACCGTAATTGAATTATCTCTGAAATCAAAATAGTCACGTTAAAAGCTAGTTGAGCTGTTGACCCGAACATGTCTTTAGCTTATACAATCATACCAATTAAATACAACGGTTGTTAATAACTTAGCTTAATTACAACATTTTTTTCAAATATAGCCTATGCATAAGATTTCAATTAATTTTAACTACTGTATATAGAGGAAATTTTGAAGAATCTGTGTTATTCCATTATTAAGATAATTTTGGACAAAGAAAAGATTGACACCAATGCTAAAAGGACCCAATTTAAAATTAATTTTAACTCATAAAACAACAGATTTACTTGTAAATTCTAAAAAAAAAAATCTATATTTAAAGAGTAAGTGCCGAAAGTTTGTGGAAGATCATAGAATCATAGAATATCATGGTTGGAAGGGACCGCAGGAGGTCATCTAGTCCAACCCCTTGCTCAAAGCAGGACCAATCCCCAACTAAATCATCCCAGCCAGGGCTTTGTCAAGCCTGACCATAAAAACCTCTAAGGAAGGAGATTCCACCACCTCCCTAGGTAACCCATTCCAGTGCTTCACCACCCTCCTAGTGAAAAAGTTTTTCCTAATATCCAACCTAAACCTCCCCCACTGCAACTTGAGACCATTACTCCTTGTTCTGTCAAGATATGCTCTATTTTTCATATATAACGAAATAGATGAATCACTGCTTTAAGCGCAGAACAGAACTCAACCTTAGCCATGAAACCATGACCAGTGCCTCCATAATAAAGAATAGGAGAGTTCTCTGTCTCTAGATTCAGGGCTTCAGCAAGTCTCACCAGGAGAGGTGGAGAGACTGACATTAAAGCCTAAGAATAATCCAGAAATTAGGAAGATGGTGATTCTCCCTCTTGAGAAAGGTTATCTACCTGAAGCCTCTTCATCTTCACAATCTTCTGAAGCCAACAAGGGCCTAGGAAAAGACAGCAGTTGAGAGGACAGATATTCATTTTGGAGATGGAGATCTGACAGGAGATAGTCTCTCTTTAGCTCTTTTTCAGGGAAAAGACTTATGAATCTTTTGGACCCCAGAAAGTTAGTTGAGCCAACATCACTCAATAAAGCCAGGATCCCCACTTCATAGGGATAAAAGTGGATTTGAGGATCCCAAGTTGTAGTTCTTAGTATGCTTACAGAATAAAACAATCTGAGAGGAGTGGAAAGCCGCAGAAGGTGAGGGATCCTAGGTGAACCTGAGGCTCCATACATTATGACATTGAGGTTGACCCTCAGCCATGGAACCTACTTTTCCAGGATACTGTACTGATGAAACATGAAAAGGGATTGATTACATTGCAAAAGAAAATTCCTTGCCCAGAGCTACAAAAGAGAAAGATGACAAAGCTTGACTTGCCCATAAGCTGAGTTTCTTCTATTCAATTAGAATCCAATAGACCGGGGTGGGCAAACTACCGCCTGCAGGCCACATCTGGCCCATCAGACCATTTAATCCGGCCCTCAGCTCCAGCCAGGGAGTGGGGTCGGGGGCTTGCCCTGCTCTGCGCGGTTCCCAGGAGGCAGCTGGCATGACCCCCCTCCGGCTCCTAGGTAGTACGCGGAGGCGTGGCCAGGTGGCTCTGCACGCTGCCACGTCCACAGGCGCTCACCCTCGCAGCTTCCATTAGCCATGGTTACTGGCCAATGGGAGCTGCAGGGATGGCGCCTGCGGATAGGGCAGTGCGCAGAGCCGCCTGGCCGCGCCTTGGAGCTGGAGCGGGGACATGCTTCCAGGAGCTGCTTTCAGTAAGTGCCACCTGAAGCCTGCATCCCTGAGCGCACCCCCCCGCGCCCCAATCCAGCCTGATCCCCTTCCCGCCCTCTGAACCCCTCAGTATCCTGGAGCACCCTCCTGCACTCCAAAGCCCTCATCCCCGGTCCCACTGCAGAGCCCACCCCCCAGCTGGAGCCCTCCCACCCCTCCTCCGTACCCCAACCCCCTGCCCCAGCCCTGATCCCCCTCCCGCCCTCCGAACCCCTCAGTCCCAGCCTGGACCCCCCCGCTGTATCCCAAACCCCTCCTCCCCCGCCCCCCCCCAGAGCCCCCAACCCCCTCCCACTCCCTGACCTCATTTCTGGCTGCACCCCCCACCGGAGCCCCCACCCCCCCCCCCCAGCCCTGATCCCCCTCCCCCCCCCTGAACCCCCCAGTATCCTGGAGCACCGTCCTGCACTCCAAAGCCCCCCTCCCCCGCCCCCCCCCCGGGCCCCCACACCCCCCCCCCACTCCCTGAACCCATGTCTGGCTGCACCCCCCACCGGAGCCCCCACCCCCCCCCCTGGGGCCCCCCCCCGCACCCCCTTCCTGCTCCCCCCCCCCCCGGCCCCCCCCCGCTCCCCCCCCCCCCCGGACCCCCCCCCCCCCCGGCCGGGCCCCCCCCCCGTTCCCCCACCCCCCCCTCCCCCCGCCCACCCCCCCCCCCGGGCCCCCCCCGCTTTTCCCCACCCCCCCCCCTGGGGCCCCCCCCCGCACCCCCAAACCCCCATCCCCCGCCCCCCCCCGGGCCCCCACACCCCCCCCCCCCCCCGTCCCCCCCCCGAGCCCCCAAACCCCCCCCCCCCCCCGTCCCCCCCCGGGGCCCCCCGCCGTATCCCCAACCCCCCCCCACCCCCCACCCCCCCTCCCCCGCCCCCCCCCAGAGCCCACACCCCCCCCCCCCCCCAGCCCGCACGCCCCCCCCGCCGCCCGATCCCCCCCGTCCCATCCTGGAGCCCCCTCCTGCATCCCAAACCCCTCCTCCCCAGCCCCACCCCCGAGCCCACAACCCCCCCCCCCTCCAACCCCCCCCTCCCCGGCCCCCCCGCCCCGCCCCCCCCCCCCCCCGGGGGCCCCCCCCCCCCCCCTACCCCCCCCCCCCCCGCCCTTTGCCCCGCCTGCCCCCCCCCCCCGGGCCCCCACACCCCCCCCCCACTCCCTGAACTCATTTCTGGCTGCACCCCCAGCTGGAGCCCTCCCACCCCCCCTCCGTACCCCACCCCCCTGCCCCAGCCCTGCTCCCCCTCCCGCCCTCTGAACCCCCCAGTTTCCTCGAGCACCCCCCTGCCCCCCCCCGCCCCCCCACCCCCTCCCCCCCCCCGGAACCCACCCCCCCCAACCCCCCCGTATCCTTGCGCACCCTCCCGCCCCCCCTCCCCCTGCCCCAACCCTGATCCCCCCCCCCCCCTCTCCCCCACCCCCCCCCCCGGGCCCCCCCCGCTTTTCCCCACCCCCCCCCCCTACCCCCACCCCCCCCCCGCTCCCCCCCCCCCCGGCCCAGCACCCCCCCCCACCCCCACCCCCCCCCCGGGGCCCCCCCCCGTTCCCCCACCCCCCCCTCCCCCCACCCCCCCCGCCCCCCCACCCCCTCCCCCCCCCTCAACCCCCCCGGATCCCCGGGCACCCCCCCGCCCCCCAATCCAGCCCGATCCCCTTCCCGCCCTCTGACCCCCTCAGTATCCTGCCGCACCCCCCTGCACTCCAAACCCCCCCTCCCCCCCCGGATCCTGGGGCGACCCCCCCCACTCCCAAACCCTCCCCCCCCGCCCCCCCTCCCCCTGCCCCAACCCTGATCCCCCCCCCGCCCCCACCCCCCCCCCTGGGGCCCCCCCCCCCCCGCAACCCCTTTTTCCGCGCCCCCCCCCCCCCCCTTCCCCCCCCCCCGCCCTTTGCCCCGCCTGCCCCCCCCCCCTCCCCGAAATCCTTTCTGGGTGCCCCCCCCGCCTGAGCCCCCCCCCCCCCTCCCACCCCCCCTCCCTGTCCCCAGCCCCCCCCCCGAGGCCCCCACCCCCCCCCCGCTCCCCCCCCCCCCGGCCCCACCGCCCCGCCCCCCCCCCCGCCCACCCCCCGCCCCCTCCCGCCCCCCCAACCCCCCCCCACCCCCTTTCTGCCGCCCCCCCCCCCCCCTTCCCCCCCCCCCCCCCCCGAACTCATTTCTGGCTGCACCCCCCCCCGGAGCCCCCTGCCGCCCCCCAAACCCCTCAGCCCCCGCCCCCCCCCCGAGCCCCCAAACCCCCCCCCCCCACCACCCCCCCCCCCCCCTCCGCACCCCCCCCCCCTCCCCCCCACCCCCACCCCCCCCCCGGCCCCCCCCCCTCCCCGAAATCCTTTCTGGGTGCCCCCCCCGCCTGAGCCCCCCCCCCCCCCCTCTCCCCCCCCCCCCCCCCTCTCCCCCCCACCCCCGCCCCCACCCCACCCCCCCCCCTGGGGCCCCCCCCCCCCCCCGAACTCATTTCTGGCTGCACCCCCCACCGGAGCCCCCACCCCCCCCCCGCTCCCCCCCCCCCCCCCGCCCCCACCCCCCGCCCCAGCCCTGATCCCCCTCCCGCCCCCCCAACCCCCCAATCCCCCCCCCTGGGCCCCCCCCCCCACCCCCCTCCCCCCCCGGATCCTGGGGCGACCCCCCCCACTCCCAAACCCTCCCCCCCCGCCCCCCGAACCCCTCAGGCCCCGCCCTGCGCCCCCCGCTGCATCCCCAACCCCCCCCCACCCCCTTTCTGCCGCCCCCCCCCCTCCGCACCCCCCCGTCCCAGCCTGGAGCCCCCTGCTGCACCCCAAACCCCTCATCCCCCGCCCCCCCCCAGAGCCCCCAACCCCCCCCCCCCACCACCCCCCCCCCCCAGCCCTGATCCCCCCCCCGCCCCCTCAACCCCCCCGGATCCCCGGGCACCCCCCCGCCCCCCCCCCGGGCCCCCACACCCCCCCCCCACTCCCTGAACCCATGTCTGGCTGCACCCCCCCCCGGAGGCCCCCCCCCCCCCGCGGCCCCCCCCGGTCCCGCCCCCCCCCCCGGGGGCCCCCCCCCCCCCGGTGCCCTCCCCCGCACCCCCGCCCCGCACCCCCCCCCCCCCCTTCCCCCAACCCCCCCCGAACCCTGCGCACCCCCCTGCACTCCAAAGCCCTCATCCCCGGGCCCACTGCAGAGCCCTCCCCCCAGCTGGAGCCCTCCCCCCCCTCCTCCGTCCCCCAACCCCCTGCCCCAGCCCTGATCCCCCTCCCGCCCTCCGAACCCCTCAGTCCCAGCCTGGAGCCCCCTGCTGTATCCCAAACCCCTCATCCCCAGCCCCACCCCAGAGCCCACAACCCCCTCCCACTCCCTGAACTCATTTCTGGCTGCACCCCCAGCTGGAGCCCTCACCCCCACCCCCAATTTTGTGAGCATTCATGGCCCGCCATACAATTTCCATTACCCCGATGTGGCCCTCAGGCCAAAAAGTTTCCCCACCCCTGAAATAGACCCTCCAAAATGGGAATGAAAGGTGGGATGTGTGGATATATCTCCTCAAAGAACTCCAGTTATAGATGAGTAACTTCTCTTTCTCCTTTGAGGATTGTTGGTACAGGTTTCCACTCTTGGAGATTCACAAAGAGTAATAAATCCATAAGGAGATGGGAATGAAGAGGATTATTTAACTGAGTAATGATTATTGTGGAATTGGTCTTCTGGACTGGGCATCAGATCATGAGGCCAGGCCAACAGTGATGCTGTATAAAAATATTGACTGCAATCCTGGCAGCAGCTCTGTATATTTCCCAAACTGCAACATTCAGGGATCTGAGTCCCCATTATCACACAGCATTTTTGTATAAAGGATCTAATCCACTTTGACAAGCATTGATAGGAAATATCAGAAATATTTTGTTCCATAATCCTGTCACCATAAACCAGAAATAATATGGCATGGTGTTATTTTATTAAGGTACAAGATAAAAGCCCTCTTAGCAACTAGTCACTGCTTTGTTGAAGATCCTGGTCTTCTTAAACCAGGGCCTGTTTTTATTGTTAATGGATTTATGAAAGATTTAGTATAGTTAAGGTCCTCTCTTGTTATACACAAGCAACTCTTGATAGCACCACATTTGAGGGGAGACCAATCCTTGTAGTGAGGACAAAATGAATGAAGGCAAGCAAAATAAAAGAAATCCAGTATTTATATAGGCAAGGGAAGGGTTGTAATTATTTTAATCTGCATCAGGTTTCAAATTGCTTCTTTTCAAAGGGTCACATAACCTTTTATAGCCAACTCCTTTTAAGAAACTACGAATTTCAAGCACTTCTTTTCAGCAGGATTGTCCCTACATGCATTGGCACCCTATCCAAAGACAGACTCTTCCAGATTCTCTTATGCTCTGCTTTTAATTTCCGTAAAATTATGTGAAATAATACAGAATTTTTTTATTTTTAATTTTTATTAAGTTTGCACAGTAAGAGCCAAAATCAAAAACCACCACGTGAGATTTTTTTTTTTTAAATAAAGAAAATTCTCACCTGGGATGAAAATTGGAATACCAAATTTTCACTTTATATATTCTAAGTCACTTAGATATTAAACTTTAAAAGGTATGAATTATAATATGAGGGTACATGGATGCTTTATATGTAACATCAATATCTCACTTGTAATAAATTTATTAACTAATCAATAATGCAACTTGTTTAACATGGAATGTAATGGCAAAAAACTAATTACCTGCCACTGGAAATTTCATGACTTAAATTATTGATGAACAACAAAAGAAACAAGTAAAGGTTGCATAAAATACTCTAGGCTATGTGCATCCTAACAGCTATGACAAAGTGGCTCATTCAGGGTTAACAGTTCGTGTCTGGCAAATGTCAATTCCCCCTACATCAGGAACTTATCAGTTATTTCTCTCTGTAGCTCTGCCTATCTCTAGGATCAGCAGTGATCTGTCTCCTTCTAACTGCTTATATCACTCCACAGCTCTTTCTATTCTCTATTATATTGTTGCCAAAACCCATCACCATGAGTTTTAAGAGACACATGATCTTTTTAGCAGCTAATGGTTGTTAGTATGGACACAATATGGAGAGGCACACTTGAGGAGGGTGGAAGTCTCATGAGAATGAGAGAAAACAAACAAAGCAGAAGGAGGTGGATTAGGGAGAGAGGAGCAGTGCCATCTGACCTTCCATTTGAAGGTCTGACAGGCTAAATGCCGTTATTCTGATCCAATAAGCCTACCTAATTCTGCATCCCTGATATACTATAGATTTATTTTAATGTATATAATTACATTTACTGAAATGCAAAAATAGGGCATCTATCCATACACTCTAGGTGGGGTCTGAACCTGCACCACTGAAGTCAATGGGAGCTTTGCCATTGACCTAAAGATTACAGGCCTTAGGAGCTCTTAACATTACTTAAAGATTTCCAACTGACTTGTTCTTTTTTAAGTAGTTTTGAAGTTTTTACCACATATTGGAAATATATTTAACCAAATAGTATTTCAAACTAAAATCATTTTGTAACTACTCACTACTGCTCTTTTTGGTTCCCAGTGTCTGGCCATCTTCAAGAGAGTTTGAGCCCACAGAGGAACTATCTTGACTGTCCTGATGGGGTAGCTGAAGAAATCCTTCACTGGACTCCGAACGGGTAGGTGTAAGAGTCAGAGACTTCAGACGTTCGCGGTTAACATCTTTCTTAGATTTTATCAATTTCCTCATTTTTAGAGTAATCCAATTGCCCCTTCTGTTATAATAAAATTAAATCCATTATTGCATTTATAATTCATTACTTTATAAAATGCACAATTAACAAAAATAATTTGTATGCATGTTTAACTACAATATGCGGGCATGCTCTGCTCCCATGGAAGTCAATGGGAATCTTACCATCAACTTCAATAGGGGCACAACTGGGTCCTTAGCTTGTTTAAATTTCTGGTTATACTCATTTTCATAAAATATATTCAAGCAGTACCTTCTGGGGGGGGATGGCTCATAAAATTTATACTGATCCATAATCTTCTCCTCTAATTTCTCCTTTTGTCGTCTCAATTCATTTAACTTGTCACTGTAAAAAGAAATTAATCAAAATTGCTATTTTAGCAGTTATGTATATATGTTTATATAATATTACATGTTTCTTTGCGTTTTTAGGTATCTGAGAGCAGACTTTTTCACCTAAGAATAAGTGGGAGCCGCATAAAAATTGCCAAGAAACAGAGGTCTCTAAGTAATAAAGAGGAAGAACGAGAAATACAAAAAATATGATGTAAAGATATATCTAAATGAAGACATTTTAAAGACTTTCATGGGCCATTTACGGTCTTTAATATGATGTAATGCTGTACTTTATGAACACAGCATGCACATATAGGATACAATAAAGTAGTATTTAAAAACACTTTATTTTTACTGCTAAAAGAAGAAAAAGTTCTCTACTGGAAAAAGCAACAGAATTTTCAAAGGATTCTGGGATGCTTGTTTGAAGTGGAAGGAGGAATAAATTATTTTTTTCATTAGATCCACATACCATAAAAAACATGTATTTTTAATTATTTGGTTTTAAAAATCAACATTTCTGGTTGTGATTATCAGCAATTCATATATAATGCAATTACTTTAGTTATGTTTGAAGAAAAAATACAAGAGAATAGGGTATGACAGTATTATGTAATGTATCAGCCAATAGAAGGTGTTTTTTTACATTTGTAAGCTTGCCGTTGTCATATTTCTGAACAGCGGTTTCATAATTTTTGGTATACCTACATGTACTGTCTTTGTTCAACGTGGAAAAGATCCTTGCTTTCCATATTCTGCTCCAGTAATGTTCTATTCTGTAGCATTAATGTCTGAATTTGATCAAGTAGATGTCTGTTTTCTTCCTCCAGATTTCCTTTAAGCTGGCTAAGCAACTGTTAAAAATGTACAAAACAGGACTTAATATAAAACTGAGCACACTGCCCGATTTACAGGCTTATCTAGAAAATATAAGCAGGACACACAAAGGCTTCAGTAAATCAGGCAAAAGACATAGCAATATCAAATAAATCAACTCAGAAATGTTTCTTTTAACATTTTAATATTTTGTTAATTGGCTGGATTCACTTTAACTAGCAGAGCAATCATAATTGTAATAGAAAAATATCTTATTAATATAGGAGTCAAGAAATTATTTTTGAATTACACTCTAGACAGTGAATACCAGGACATATATTACAAAAATAAAAATAAACAAATTTCCTTTGTTTTTGAGATGAGTTTTAAGGGTATTGTTAAGGGTATGGTAAGTTGTTACAGCAGAACACTGTGGCCCTGAAATAGCTTATTGCCAAGCAGACACTAAGAGAAGCTGAAGAAGCTTTAAAGTTCCTTCAAGTGGATAGTTTCAATTATCCTTTCTGAAGGATCTTTTTTGGGAAAAAACCCACTCACAGCAGGAAATGGTGTCTTTTCCAGGGATGCCACTGCTGCATTAACTATAGAGAAGATGAAGAAGAAATCTCTGGGTTGTACTATAATGCAGAATTTCTGGACTTGCTGAGTAAGCCTTTCCTATTGTTGGGTGTTTCCCATTCTTCCCTAATGATGTCCTTGAATGAGGAATTGCAGGGAGACAACTTGATTTTGGATAGAAGATTTAGCTTGCTTGTCTTCTTTCTCTGGTACCCAGTTCTTTCCTCCTCATAGTGTCAAACATATCTATGGGCTTGTCTACATTACCGGCTTCGATGGGCAGTGATCGATCCAGCAGGGGTCGATTTATCACGTCTAGTCTCGACATGATAAATTGAGCGCCGAGCGCTCTCCCGTCAACTCCAGTACTCCACCAGGGTGAGAGGCGCAGGCGGAGTTGACAGGGGAGCGTCAGCCGTTGACTTACCACAGTGAAGACACTGCGGTAAGTAGATCTATGTACGTCGACTTCAGCTACGTTATTGACATAGCTGATGTTGCGTAACTTAGATCGATCCCCCCCTAGTGTAGACCAGGCCTAAGACCAAGAACCTTTCCGAATTCTCTAGTTAGGGATTATGCTATGAAGCTGAGAGTTCCCCTACTATGGAGATAGCCTGAAACTCATGGCTTTTTTGTCTTTTACTTTATTTTTGCTTTTAGAAGATGGATTTTCATCATCAGAGGATCTGTTCCTTTTCTTACAGACCTGTCTCCCCACACCTCTCCTGTGACTTAAGGTTCATGGGCGATGGGGGAAATAGGCAGCTTGTTGCCCCCATACTCATTATCCTCCAATATGTAATTAAAGAGGTAATGTTCAGAGTGCAAATCCTTCTTTTGTGAAGGAGATTCAGATAAACAGGCCAGACTCCTTGCCTAGTGATTCAATTGCCTACTTATGCAGGGAGCTTCTTTTTTAAAAAAATGGATTGGACTGGAGGTTGGGGAATTTTTGGATTCAGCATTGAAGAATCTCTGTTTGGTGAGGAGGGTCCAGTGTGCTCAATCCATGGTATTGAAGAAGACTGACCTTTCTTTGCTGAGGTTTCTTTGGAGGAATCTTGGCCTGTGCATAGGGAGTGAAAGGCCCCAACATGGCCATCTAGACTTTTGAGCCCCCTTCTCCCCAACATGGCCATCTAGACTTTTGAGCCCCCTTCTCCTGGTAAGAAAGGGTCCACAGATTTTGAACAGCTATGGCATAGCTCTTCTGTAGCTCCCGAGAGCACCAGGAAACAAAGCCTCAGGAAATTTTGATTCCCAAGACACTAGGATAGGCTAGGAAAAGATTTTGCTCACTGATGTCTCTAAATAAGCTTTAAAAGCCAGGATGCTAATAAACAAAGGTAAAAACACTGAACTTCCACTCTATTTATACTACGCACACAGAGAATCTAGCTGCATGCCTAGAAGGGGACAGGACGCATCTTCAGAGCCCATGGATAAGTCTGAATGGCCTCTGGTATTTACAGGAAAAGAAAGACAAACCCAAATATCTTGGACTGAAAGAGAAGTCAAAATCCAGGAAAAAAATTATTCGAAAAGTATTTTATAATCTTAAAATTTGTACTACAGTTTCATTTTTCTAACATATCACCTATATTTAGTCAGGAAAATTGTCTAGCACCTTGCAATATTAACACAGCCAAAAAAGTTCATGTAGCTACGTTTAAAAGTTTGCAGTACCAACATTTACAGTGACTCTCAGAAACCTGCAGTTTTTAGTGTTCTGATCTCCTGGTGATTTCTTAATTTCTATTAAGCATTAAACTGAATTACTAATTATCTATTTATTTCTTATACATCCCATGCTCACTATCACCAATAAACTCTTTAAAATAATTCCAGAATACCTGCTAAGATGAAGTAGAATTTTGTCTCCATGGATATAATGAATATGATGTAATGATACTGAGGAGGAACTATATCCAATGATAGTTTATTTCAGTCCAGTCACATCTTGCTTTTAGTAATAAAAAGCTAAACTGTGGCCTATCCTGTGTGCCAGTACAAGGGAGTAACAGGGTGTTGTAATATTTGGACCTCCAAATGATACGGTCTCCCACAGTATTCTTGCCAGTAAGTTAAAGAAGTATGGGCTGGATGAATGGACTATAAGGTGGATAGAAAGCTGGCTAGATCGTTGGGCTCAACGGGTAGTGATCAAAGGCTCTAGTGTCTAGTTGGCAGCCGGTATCAAGCAGAGTGCCCCAAGGGTCGGTCCTGGGGCCGGTTTTGTTCAATATCTTCATTAATGATCTGGAGGATGGCGTGGACTGCACTCTCAGCAAGTTTGCAGATGACACTAAACTGGGAGGAGTGGTAGATACGCTGGAGGGTAGGGATAGGATACAGAGGGACCTAGACAAATTGGAGGATTGGGCCAAAAGAAACCTGATGAGGTTCAACAAGGACAAGTGCAGAGTCCTGCACTTAGGACGGAAGAATCCCATTCACTGTTACAGACTAGGGACCGAATGGCTAGGAAGCAGTTCTGCAGAAAAGGACCTAGGGGTTACAGTGGACGAGAAGCTGGATATGAGTCAACAGTGTGCCCTTGTTGCCAAGAAGGCTAACGGCATTTTGGGCTGTATAAGTAGGGGCATTGCCAGCAGATCGAGGGACGTGATCATTCCCCTCTATTCGACATTGGTGAGGCCTCATCTGGAGTACTGTGTCCAGTTTTGGGCCCCACACTACAAGAAGGATGTGGAAAAATTGGAAAGAGTCCAGCGGAGGGCAACAAAAATGATTAGGGGGCTGGAGCACATGAGTTATGAGGAGAGGCTGAGGGAACTGGGATTGTTTAGTCTGCAGAAGAGAAGAATGAGGGGGGATTTGATAGCTGCTTTCAACTACCTGAAAGGGGGTTCCAAAGAGGATGGAGCTCGGCTGTTCTCAATGGTACCAGATGACAGAACAAGGAGTAATGGTCTCAAGTTGCAGCGGGGGAGGTTTAGGTTGGATATTAGGAAAAACGTTTTCACTGGGAGGGTGGTGAAGCACTGGAATGGGTTACCTAGGGAGGTGGTGGAATCTCCTTCCTTAGAGGTTTTTAAGGTCAGGCTTGACAAAGCCCTGTCTGGGATGATTTAGTTGGGATTAGGTCCTGCTTTGAGCAGGGGGTTAGACTAGATGACCTCCTGAGGTCCCTTCCAACCCTGTTATTCTATGATTCTACCTTAATTATGATGAGCTCAACTGTGAGAAGCGTGTTAAAGTTTATAAAATATCACAATAACCTGTAACTAGAAATGTTGATGGGAAAAGGTAAAAAGGGAGACAAAGACTAAATTAGTCCAAACAAAAAAGGCCTACTTTCAAGACTGGGTTAAAATTATGCCTAGTAAACAAGAGAAATGTGGAACCAGAAATCAATGGACCAAAACTGATGTGTCAGAAATTAGCTTAATTAATGAACAAAATAAGAAGGGGATGGGTTTATTCCACTCATCACTCCCTTTTCAGGTTTTTAAAAAGAAAAGACTTGGCGGCGGGGGTGGGGTGGGGGGGAAATTAGGAGAAGATAACTGCTGGCTGGGAGATGAGTGGACAGGAAAGGAGCAATCTTCACCATCGTGGCTGCCACCCTACAGTCTCCTGGGACCCCAGGATCCATTGTGTCATTGTTGGGCCTTTGTCATCCTAAGCCCAAATGATGTCCTGACCAGAGTGGGTCAGAGAGAGAGAGGGATCCAGATGACACTGCCATCTCCACCTTTACTGGCTCCGGCTAAATCCCAATCACCACCTGGGATGTGACACTGTCTTATCCCCTGTCACCCCCAGTATGTCCTTTTTCTCCTCCACTTTATTTCTTCTCTTTCCTATCCCTCACCATTTGCCTCCTGTCTAATAACAACCCGTTTTATCCGGCCACAACACTGATGTAATCCTGTGACAAGAGAGGCAACTAAAAACAATGCCTTAAACCAGGGGTGGGCAAACTATGGCCTGTCAGACCATTTAATCCGGCCCTCAGCTCCAGATGGGGATTGGGGTTGGGGGCTTGCCCCGCTCTGCGCAGCTCCCAGGAAGCAGCCAGCATGACCCCCCTCCAGCTCCTACGTAGTATGTGGAGGCGTGGCCAGGCGGCTCTGCATGCTGCCCCGTCCACAGGTGCTGCCCTCGCAGCTCCCATTGGCCGCGGTTCCCGGCCAATGGGAGCTGCAGGGGTTGCGCCTGCAGATGGGGCGGCGCGCAGAGCCACCTGGCCGCAGGGGGGACATGCTTCCGGGAGCTGCTTGCAGTAAGCACTGCCTGGAGGCTGCACCCCTGAGACCCTCCCTTCCCCCCCTTGCCACAATCCCCTGCCACAGCCCTGATCCCGCTCCCGCCCTCTGAATCCCTCGATCCCAGCCCAGAGCCCCCTCTTGTACCCCAAGTCCCTCATCCCCAGCCCCACCCCAGAGTCTGCACCCCCAGCCAGAGCCCTCACCCCCCCCAGTGCCCCAACAGCCTGCCCCATCCCTGATCCCACTCCCGCCCTCCGAACCAGTCTGGAGCCCCCTCCTACACCCCAAGCCCCTCATCCCCAGCCTCACCCCAGAACTTGCACCCCCAGGCGGAGCCCTCACACCCCTCCCCCATACCACAACCCCCTGCTCCAGTCCTGATCCCCCTCCCTCCCTCCGAACCCCTTGGTCCCAGCCTGGAGCCCCCTCCTGCACCCCAAACCCCTTATCCACAGCCCCCCCAACCCGGAGCCCCCTCCCACACCCTGAACTCCTCATTTCTGGCCCCAACCCCAGTCGGAACCCTCACCCCCTCTCCCACCCCTACCCCCGAATTTCGTGAGCATTCATGGCCCGCCATACAATTTCCATACCCCAATGTGACCCTCAGTCCAAAACGTTTGCCCACCCATGCCCTAAACAGCCCTATGCTGGTACAAGTTTGCCAGGTCTCGGAGTGGCTATTAAAACCAAATGCCATGCCTGTGTTTTCCAGCAGTGAGGTTACAAGTGACTCAACATGAAAGACAGAAGTTGCATTTTCTCTAGTTGCTGTTCTTTTCTCTCCCTTTTTATGTTTGTCTCATTTTGTTTTCTCGGAAACAGGTTCAGAATTTTACAACAGCAACAATGACAGCTCCTCCAGTCCAGCTCAACTAACTTTCATTCTTTTCTCCACAAAAAAAACAGGGATTATTATTAGGGCTGTCAAGCAATTAAAAAAATTAACTGCAATGTTAAACAATAATAACATACCATTTATTTACATATTTTTGGATATTTTCTACATTTTCAAATATGTTGATTTCAATTACAACACAAATTACAAAGTGTACAGTGCTCACTTTATATTTATTTTTTATTACAAATATTTGCACTGTGTGGAGAAAATGCCCCCCCCCCCCTTCTTTTGTCCCCTCTAAAGTGTTCGTCCCCTCTTCTCTGCTTGCCCAACNAGTCTCTTTATCATGAAAGATGAACTTGCAGGTGTAGAATTATGTGCAGAAAAAACCTGCATTAAGTACAAAAAAATAACTGGATTCAAAAATAAAACAATGTCAAACTTTAGAGTCTACAAGTCCATTCAGTCCTAATTCTTGTTCAGCCAATTGTACAGACAAACAAGTCTGTTTACATTTGCAGGAGATAATGCTCACCGCTTCTTATTTACAATGTCACGTGAAAGTGAGAACAGGCGTTCACATGGCACTGTTGTAGCTAGCGTCGCAAGATAATTACGTGCCAGATGTGCTAAAGATTCATATGTACCTTCATGTTTCAAGCACCATTCCAGAGGACATGCATCCATGCTGGTGATGGGTTCTGCTAAATAACAATACAAAGCAGTGCGGACCAATGCATGTTCATTTTCATCATCTGAATCAGATGCCACCAGCAGAAGGTTGATTTTCTTTTTTGGTGGTTTGGGTTCTGTAGTGTCCGCATTTGAGTGTTGTTCTTTTAAGACTTCTGAAAGCAGCTCTACACCTTGTCCCTCTCAAATTTTGGAAGGCACTTCAGATTCTTAAACTTTGGGTCGAGTGGTATAGCTATCTTTAGAAATCTCACATTGGTATCTTTGTGTTTTGTCAAATCTGTAGAGAAACTGTTCTTAAAATGAACAACATGTGCTGGGTCATCATCTGAGACTGCTATAACATGAAATATATGGCAGAATGCGGGTAAAACAGAGCAGAAGACATACAATTCTCCCCCAAGGAGTTCAGTCACAAATTCAATTAAGGCATTATTTTTTTAAAGAGTGTCATCAGCATGGAAGCATGTCCTCTGGAATGGTGGCCAAAACATGAAGGGGCATATGAATGTTTAGCATATCTGGCACATAAATACCTTGCAATGCCGGCTACAAAAGTGCCATGCGAATGCCTGTTCTCAGTGTCTGGTGACATTGTAAATAAGAAGCGTGCAGCATTATCCCCCGTAAATGTAAACAAACTTGTTTGTCTTAGCGATTTGCTGAACAAGAAGTAGGACTGAGTAGGCTCTAAAGTTTTACATGTTTTTGTTTTTAAGTGCAGTTATGTAACAAAAAAAAAATCTACATTTGTAAGTTGCACTTTCACAATAAAGAGATTGTAGTACAGTACTTGTATGAGGTGAATTGAAAAATACTATTTCTTTTGTTTATCATTTTTACAGTGCAAATATTTGTAATAAAATAATAATATAAAGTGAGCACTGTACACTTTGTATTCTGTGTTGTAATTGAAATCAATATATTTGAAAATGTAGAAAAACATCCACAAATATTTAATAAATTTCAATTGGTACTCTGTGGTTTAAGGAGTCAGGTCAGGCTCTACCTGATACCGTAATGAAAGTAGACGGTACTACCTGCGGCTCATCAAACCCACTGCCTTGTGGGTAGCCTGGGTGGATGTAAGGCTAAGGGAGCAACCCCTGACAGAAAAGCTCCACTGCCTTGTGGGTGAATTCGGGAGTATGTAAGGCTATGATAATAAACTCAGACAGAAAATCTGGAGTGGAGCCCTAAAGGTGATCAGGTACTAATATTTTAGTATCTTTTCGGCAACTCCTGCAGCGGATCAGGTACCAGATGTATTGGTTCTTCCTCTCCTCTGGATTTTACTGGTGACGCCGAGAGGGGGGTCCTAATGCATGGGCAACTCAGGGCCTCCATATCATCCGCCCAGGCTTGCGCCCTGGAGAGATACTCCAGGTTCGCCTCGAGCGTCGACACAACATGGGAGGCAGCAGTCACCGGTTCTAAGCTCTTACTTGATTGGCATAGAGTTGAGCGCCAGGGGCGGTCTCCGATGGTGGGAGAGATCATCGTATCTCACTAGACAACCACCACCCACCATAAAACTGGGCAGCCCCCAGACAATAGGGTGTTGTCTCGCCACAGTCTGCCTGCTTCAATGGGTGCTTGGAGCTTAGAGTTTTATAACTTGACAAGTGGACTGTAACCAATGCACCAGGCAAGTCAAGTTAAAAAAAGAAAACATTCTTAAAGATAGGGTGCTGGAACGTTCACACCATGACAAATGGACTATCTGAGGACCTTCAACAGATCAACAATGCACGTAAACCTGCCGTGATCTGAAAAGCTGAAAAGACTCAATGTGGATATCGCATCCCTCCAAGAAACAAGGCTAGCATCAAGCAGATCTCTCAGAGAAAATGACTACACATTTTTCTGGCAGGGGAAAAGCTCATAAGAAACACGAGAGCACAGAGTGGGATTTGCCATCAAGAACTCACTTCTGGGGGTAAGTGAGCCACCTACAAATGGATCAGAGAGAATTTTGGCACTACGCTTGTTCACATCTGAGGGCCCAGTCAACCTGGTGAGTGTGTATGCCCCAACACTCTCCTTGTCTTCTGACATCAAGGACCAGTTCTACGACCAGTTGAAAACCACCATCAGCAAGATTCCAAAACACAGGTATGATTTCCTGCTAGGGGAGTGTGACAGGTTGGATCACAGAAACCCCCTTGGGAGCTGCCAGACTGATGTGCAAAGACTACTTCTGTTTCTGTTCTCCCTGCCAGCTCAGTGGTTTCAGCTCCCTGTCTTGGTGAAGCCAGACACGCCCGTCTGCTCCAGCACAGACTCAGGGTCTGAATAACCTGTCCCAAAGCTGCAGGTTTACCTGAAAACAGCTCACAGAAGTCTGCTTGCCCTTAGCACTCAGATGCCCAATTCCCAATGGGGTCTAAACCCAAATAAATCCGTTTTACCCTGTATAAAGCTTATACAGGGCAAACTCATAAATTGTTCGCCCTCTATAACACTGATAGAGAGATATGCACAGTTGTTTGCTCCCCCAGGTATTAATACATACTCTGAGTTAATTAATAAGTAGAAAGTGATTTTATTAAATACAGATAGTAGGATTTAAGTGATTCCAAGTAGTAACAGACAGAATAAAGTAAGTTACCCAGCAAAATAAAATAAAATACGCAAATCTATGTCTAATTGCACTAAATATAGATAAGATCCTCACCAGTTCCAAAATGTTCCCTTTTACAGGCTAATCCTCTTTTAGCCTGGGTCCAGCAGTTACTCACACCCCCTGTAGTTACTGTCCTTGTTCCAGTTTCCTTCAAATATCCTGGGGGGGTGGAGAGGCTTCTCCTTTAGCCAGCTGAAGACAAAATGGAGGGGTCTCACACGGGTTTAAATAGACTGTCTCTTGTGGGTGGAGACCCCCTCCTCACCCTCTGTAGAATCCAGTCACAAAATGGAGATTCGGAATCACATGGGCAGGTCACATGCCGATGCATGACTCAGGACTGCAGGTAGCAGCCATTACCCACATGGTATCTTGCATGTCTCCAGGAAGACTTCTTATGTGGATTGGAGCATTCCAAGATGCATTGTTCCCCGATCGGGTACTTAACCTAGTGAATTCCTTCCTAAAGAGGCTGACCAAATGCCTCACAAACCTTACCTAGAGATCAAGCAAGTATATAATCCATATTCTTAACCTCAAGTACAAAATGATATATGTGTACAAAGGGGATGAATAGATATAGTAGACCATAACCTTTACAGAGATATGTACCTGGCACAGGCAGCACAAAACATATTCCAGTTATGTCGTATTCCCACAAAGCCTTATGGGAGGTACCGTCACAGGGAGTTTAATACAAAGGTGGGAACAGATCATGAAGCATGGACCAACTGTCTTGGTCAACACAGAACTGGTAAGATGAATGCAAATGGTCAGAGACTGCTAGAATTTTGTTCCTATTATGACCTCTGTGTAACATACTCTATTCTTCCAGACAAAGTCGCAACAAAGTGTCTTGGAAACATCCCAGATCTGGCCATTGGCACCAACTGGATCTTATCATCACAAGGCGTGCCAACCTGAACATCGTCCTCATTACCCACAGTTATCAAAGTGCTGATTGCGACACAGATCACTCTCTGGTATATAGCAAGGTCAGATTTAAATCAAAGAAAATACATAGATCTAAAGTAAAAGGATGTCCTCGTATTAACCTCAGTGCTGTAGCAGACCAAGAAAAGTCACAGCAGTACAAGAACATACTACAACAATCTCTTGAGACCATCCTAGGGGAAACTTTTCACCCTTAGCCTCACAAGTATTTTGGAGTGCACAGCTCCATGCTATGACCATGGGAGTATTTTCCTTATTTAGATCTAACATCCCATAAAGGCAGTCCCAGCGTACTTTTAATCTGCCAAAGGCACATTCAATGGTTATTCTGCACCTGCTCAGCCTATTGTTGAAGCTCTCCTTGCTGACGTCCAGGTTTCCTGTGTAAGGCTACATGAGCCATGAGAGTAAGGGGTACGCTGAGTCTCTCCAGGATCACTATGCATATTTCAACATCCCCCATTTGAATCTTCTGGTCTGGAAAGAAAGTCACTGCTTGCAGCTTTCTGTACAGGCCAGTGCTCCTGAAGATGTGTGTGTTCATGTCAGTGAAATTCCCACGGTGATCCACAAGCGCCTGAAATACCATAGAGAAGTATCCCTTTCTATTGATGTACTCTGTCGCAAGATGGTCCGGGGCCAAAATTGGGATATGCAAAGCCATCCATTATTTCATACACATTGCCAGGATTCACAGCCCTTCATAGCTGGATGCGATTAATGGCCCTGCAAGCTTGCATTAATGCAGCCCCAATGGTGGACTTCCCGACTCCAAACTGATTCGCGACTGTGACCGACCAGTAGCAGTCTGGAATTGCCAGTTTCCACACAGTGATCGCCACGTACTTCTCCACCGAGAAGGCAGCTCTCATTTTGGGGACCTTGTGCTGCAGTGCTAGGGTAAGCTCCACACACAGTTCCAGGAAGGTGGGTTTCTGCATCCAGAAGTTTTGGAGCCACTGCTCGTCATCCCAGATCTGCATAACTATGCAATCCCACCACTCAGTGCTTGTTTCCTGAGCCCAAAAGCGACGGTCCACCATGTGCAGCTGCTCCATGAATGCCAAAAGTAATCTGGTGTTGTTTCTTTCCATGGCACACAGCAAGTCAGGCACCTTTCAACAGTAGGCAGCAGTGCAGGATCCATCCTTTCAGACAGAGATGGCGGGTGTACAATAAGCAGGGGCCATTGAAAAATGTCACGAAACTCAGTTGAAAGCCCAGGGAATGATGGGATGGAAAAAACGGCATCATGGGATGTTGAGCCTGCACCCATGATGCACTGCAATCCATGCCGCCTTCCCACAACTCCCAGCTGCAGAAGGTGGCGAGTAGCACAGTGTGATAGCTACCCACAGTGCACTGCTCTCTCTGTCAATGCTAGAGCACCAAGTGTGGATGTGCTCTGCCGACAGAAGGAATGTTGTGTGAAGATGGACAAGCGATGTAATTATACTGTTTTTTGATTGTCAGTGTAACTTGAGTTGACAAAACTGTAGTGTAGACAAAGCCTAACTTTGTCCTTCCTAATTTACCCAGAAGTTTCTATAACAGTAGAAGGCAGCAAATGTATGGTTATTTTATTTCTGTTGAAACAAGAACCTGTCCACTGACACGGATTGCTTTCAGGCATTTAAATTAGAAGCTGAGGAGGGCATGCATGCCTTTGGTGTTAGATAAACAAATACATTTTGTTTTCCTTCTGAGAAAGATCACAGGTAGCTTTCTGTAAAATTTGTGATAAAGATCTTAGCATCCCACTTAAGAAAGATCTTGTTCACTGCTTTATGGTTCATGAATCAGTTTTTATGACACTAATTGCATTAGATTGTAAATTCTTCATAGCAATGATTTTTCAGAAGCTTATGGCTTGGTCAAATTTGGGCAGATCTTTAAGGGGATGGCAAAAGACACAACCCTGCCACTACAACTACAGTAAGACTAATAAACTAAGATACAGAGAAAAAAACCACTGAGAAGTGCCTTGCTGAAGCAAGAGGAGTTCTTCCAGCACCCTTCACTGGTGGTAAGAAGGAACTGAGAGCGTGCAGGGCTGGTGGCATAAGCACGCGGCAACGGAGGGCACTAGAGCTTGCCTGATGGATACCACTAAGGGAAAAATCTCCAGCAACAGTGCACGCAGCGTGCACACACCTAACGTGGAATGGACATGAGCAAGCACTCAAAAAACGGGGAGGTTCATTTTTCTTCTTGACAGTTATATCAGAACTGTCAGATTACCTACAAAAGCAGATACATTAATAAAAAGTCTAGCACATTGCATAATATTATCTGCATTTACAATGCTATAGTAATTGAAGTATTAACAGAAGAGATTAAAAAACTAACTTACCTCACACTGATTATTCAGTTTTGTAGATGTAATATCCAGTTGTTGGTACTGTTCTTTCAGTTTAGAAAATTCAGCTTCTAATCGTGTTTGTTCTAGTTTGGAATTGTTCAATAAGCTTTTCAAATTCTTATGGTCAGTTTGAAGAACTTCATTCTCTCTCAAAAGTTGATTGTATGTATGATTTAGCCTGTAATTAAAAGATGTCATATAAGAATATTATAGATAAAAAGATAATACATATTTTAACCAGAATTTTGTTTCAAGCATGTAACTTCCATAATTCCATGATGTTTGTAACATGGGTGACACACATGCTTTGGAAGGATATATATACTAATTAATAGCCTCTAGTCACCAGTCTGTTTAGATCAAGATATTCTACTCTATGAAAATTCTATTCTCATTAAGAGATAGGAAGAGTGATTGATTTCTGGGAAATATTATTATAGAATTCAAATTGTGGGCAAGTAATTTTCTTTTAAAAATGAAATACCTTTCATATTTTAACTCAATGCTTGGGAAAAACACAAGGCTGCTGAAAGTTTCTATACATTTAAAAAAGGAAAAGATTTAAGTGAAACTTTTTTTTAGACAAAGTAACCATAGTTAGGATCCAATTCTGGTCTCAAGTAAAGGACAATAAAAGCAAAGCAGAGGTTTACAGTAGTACACTAGATCCTGTTTAACTGTGGAACCAGACCAAAAAAAGAAGGAAACTGGCTGCACAGGAGAGCGAGACATTCCATTATTTGGAGTAGAAGCCATGTGTAGTAGGTGGGATCCTTCACTCTTTAGAGGAGTCTGACCTAAGCCCAAAGAAAGCTCAAGAGTGGTGAGAAAATGAGGCAGGGAAACATGTATGTATTTTTATTGCTTTGGACAGATCTGTAGATTTCTTGTACTAGCTAAAGTAAAGAACAATTGTGTTTAGGAACCCTATAAAGTCTGTGTGTCTATTTGCTTTTAACTATCACATGTCCTCAAAGAGGTGAATTGTAAATTCAGAGCACCTATAAAGTTGTAGCTCTGGAAAGAGTGTGCTTAAGTTACTGGGGAGGCTGAGTGGGTCAGTACTGGTCCAGGGAGCCTATGACAACTGGGTAGTGGGGCCTCATTTCCATGAAGAGGTAAAAGTCAGTCTGTGCACAGGAAGTGTAGTCCTAAAACCTACTCATATCAAGGGAAACTTCAGGGTACACAGACCCAGCTTGTACAGCTCAAAACACAGCAGCCTGATGTGCATCCAGCTAGGGGGAGTTCTACCAGGGTTGTACAACAACTAAGTTTTGCAAGTTGGGGAGGAAATCATTAAAAATTCTCTCATTTCACAGGGTTAGACTGTGACTTGGACTACATGCCCATGCAGAGGAGACATACTATATGCAATAATATACTTTATATACAAAGGCATATCCTATATGCAATAATACAAAATATTACACATGAGCAAATTAACTTAGTTATGGTTGCTGTGGGAAATGCAAGTTTGAATTTCTTGACTTTTATTATCAAGTTTAAAACCTCAGCCTTAATACTGTACAAATGTTGGCTTTTTCATTTAATAATATATTTAAATCTAAATAAAGTATCAGATTTTTTCTTTACCTATCATTTTCATTACAAAGTTTTTTGTATTCTGCTGCTACAGTTTCATGTTTTTTGCTTTGCTGCAACATTTTCTCTTGTTCTACTTTGAGCACTTTTTCCAACTCCTCTAATTGCACTTTTTGTTTCAGCAACTGATTGTACCTGTAAACAAGATTAATATAAAAATTTTGGTTATATCCTCTGGAACTAATAAAAATAGCTAAGGATGTAATTTCAATTTTGAACAAGGAGAAATTTATTCAAGGAGTTAAGATCTAAATGACATATTAAAGAAACATTCATTTTATTCAACCTAATTTATACAACTATGTTCTTGTATTATGAAATGCAGATTTTTAATTTTACTCACAAGATCCATCTTATATATTAATGATTACCTATCTTCTAAGTCCTTATGTTCCACCTCAAGATTTTTGTGTGCAGACTTGAGGCTTCCATGTTTGGCAATTAGAGATTCATATTCGGAAGCTTGACGTTCATGAAGATGTTCCAGTTTTTCATGATCTTTGACCAGTGAATCATACAATGACTTCAGATCCTCTCGTTCCTTGAGTATAGATTCATTTTCATTTTCCAAGGCAGACTGTTGGATCAGCAGTTGTGCATTCTGATTCATAAGAGATGTACTTTGAGAATTAAGGGTAGAATTTTCAACCTGCAGTTGTAAACAGTGTTATCAGAAATAAAGGAAAGTCCATTTAATTTAGTATTATCAACAATGAAAGTGGGGATTAGCATACTATCATAGTTATTAAGGTAACAAAGGACTTTCAGGTCCTTTAATCTAGTCTAACTCACTCTAGTGAAGGACTGGCCTCAAAATTAATTAAATGTTTTTTTTTATTTAATATACTTATAAATACTTCAGTGACTTCAACTTCATTAGCCAAGTTATCCTATTATCTAACGCACCTTAATGGTAATAATTTTTCCTGATACTTAATTTAAATGGCATATTTTAGTTTCAGTCGGTACATCGTTAGGTAAGTCATTATGGCCAAATTCAGGAAAGCATTTAAGCATATGGTTAAGTTCATTTCTATTCAGGAAAGCATTTAACCATGTGCTTAACTTCACGCCTCCTCTTAAATGCTTTCCTGAAGAGAGATTCTTTCCTATTTTGAAGCAGTGAGGTTGACAGGTGTATTAAAAATGTTTTGGATACCAATGTTTATCACTATCTGATCACTAGAAATCCTTTGAAGAGGTGAGCCAGAACTGTGACTATTACTTGAAGAAAGGAAATTTTCAGGTACGCATGAATGTTTTTTTCTATTCTTTATTGTATTTCAGAGATCCATTACAATGGGATTTCAATCAACAGTGTCCATCTAGAGTGGGGAAATGGAAATAATGTTAAATCAATAGCACCTAAGTGAGACTGTGTTCATTCTCTTTTACTGAGGAACTACACTGCAGAGCGCCCTTCTACCAAAAAAAATGGCAGCTGATGAATGGATGCCCAATTTATAAAATTTGGAGACAGGGTGCACTGATAAACAAGTGGCTGCCTTGAAGATCTTCCCATGGAGGCATACAATTTTTCTACCCATAAAGTCACCATTGCATCATTACCCTTAAGGCATGGGCCCTGAGGTTTGACAGAGATGTAAGACTCTTTATTTTGTATGCCTCTGAAATACTCAGTTTAATCCCTGGACTTTGTAAGGGGTTTAGTAAACTTAGTATATATCCTGAAGTAATGGCAAACATCAAGTGTGAATTAGAACTTCTCCCATGGGTGGGAAGGCTTGTGGTAGAAGCACAGAAAGACTATTTCTTGATATGTATTGAAGATGGAAATTAATTTGAGGAAGAACCAACCTAGCATTCAAAGGCCCGCTCTGTCCAAAAGGAACACACAGTACTGAGATCCTTTTGAGAGGACTTCTGTGGTAGATGTATCAGCCATCCATGTTTTAAATGGAATTTAACAATTCCTTCCTAGGTTCCGCAAGGGCTAGATTGTGACAGTGTGAAGAATGTATCAGAAAGGCTTTCCAATAGAAGCATCTGATGTCCAAGATATACAGACATTTTTCTTCTTTCAAATATAGAATACTTGCTAATATGGGTGATGGCTTTGAAGCCCATATTGAGGCTTTCTTGGAGAAATTCTAAGATATGTTTAACTTCTGCTGATGCAGGGATACAAGTTGACATCTGCAGCAGTACCTGAATCTTAGCCAAGTTTTGGAGTATGTTTTATTTGTTGCCTGTGTTGCCCTTTTTCCTAGATACTTTCCTTCAAAATCCAAGCAGCTAGGTTCTGTCTGTCCGGATCTGAATACAGGATTGGTCCCAGAGACAATAACTTGTCTGCAGAGTAAGTATATTAGTGGTTCACATGCTAGACTGAATAGGTCAGAGAACCATCATGTACTCCTCCACCTATAAGGGACTATCAATATTACCATTGCCTCCTCTTTTTCTGTATAGTCCTTGGGATTAGCAGGATGGAAAATTTCGTACCCAATAATTTTCATTCTACTAGCAGCATCCCCGCAATTCTGATATGTATGGGCTATTCCCCTCCTGTGTGCAGTTTCTGGAGATCGTTTAAAGCTGCAGCACAATCTGTGCTAGCCACACCTGCTTCGCCTGCATGCTGCCAGATGATTTATTCCAAGCTGTGAAAAAAACTCTTAGACAATGATTAGTAACAATAATTTCAGTGCCAACCAATTAACTATGTACAGTAGGCCACTACATAAGAAGCAACTACCCAAATAAAATGCTGACCTGTAGCGGTGAAGCCATACAGGTTGGGTAGAACTGTGGGAGACGCTGCTAGCAGAAAGGAAATTATCAGATTAGAAATTTTCCATTCTGCAGCCCAGCATCTCCCACAATTCTGATTCATATGGGAAGTAGTGAGCAGTGAACAGGAGAAGGGAGAGATACAAATTGAACATAAAAAATAGGAAAAACATGCTTTTTTGAACTGCTCAAATGGCAAGGTTATGTCTGGACCACCACCTGCAGCACCTTCTTGTCCAAGGAGTGTTCTGTAGAGACAGAAAGTCCACCTTATACTGTTTGATAGAGATGTTGGCCAATGGCCATGTGGCTGCCCTAGAGATATCTGCAGTGGAGCACATGCTTTTGGGGCCCATGAGGTTGCAATGGGTCTTGTAAATGTGCCTTGATTCCTTCTGGAAAAGGTGGGCCAGATGGCTTGTATGCCTCAACGATGTAAGTCTAATCCATGTAGTAAGAGATAGTTTGGATACTCTAAGCCCTAAACAGCTCAGAATTAAAGGAAATGAACAGGAAGCCAAATCTCCTTGTGGATTCTGTAAACCTGATATAAGTCTTTAGTGCTCTCAGTCTGCCTTTTGGTTCAGCTCTCCTTTGACATGTATTGTCTTTAGAGAACGGAGAGCTTTGTCTGCCCATTCCACAGTCTCTCCATCACTTCTACATGTAGCGCTGCACTCCTTGTTCCCCCTTGATTGTTTATGTATGCAGCTGTGGTCATGTTGTCTGGTTGGACCAAGACGTTCTTGCCCTCTAGGTAGCTCTGGAATCTCAGTAGAGCTAATTTGACAGCTGTGAGAGCTTCAAGAGCTTGATGCTGTGGCTCCTTTCCCCAGAACTCCAGATTCCCTGTGTCATTCTGGGTCCCAGAAGTGCTCCCCATCCCTCAGAAAAGTGTCTGTTGTGAGAATCTGCAAGCCGGGAAGGCATATGGGAAGACCCCTACAGACATTCTCTATGGCCAGACATCATCTTAGGAGAGCTAGTACCTGACTGGGAACCAGTATCTGGTCTTGCATTCGCTCCAGGCAACGGTCCCATTCTCTCAGAAGAAAGACCTGGAGACACCTGATATGTGACTTCACCTATGGGGAGACCTGTATGCGCGAGACGAAAAGGTCCAGTGGCTAGACACCCTGAACTATGGTTGGCCTCAAGCATTTGTTCAGCATGGATATCAGATCCTGGATCTTCTGGAATCTGTCTAGCAGTGGGCAGATCTTCGTCACTGAAATGTCTGTCTCCAGTCCCAGTGAATGATGTTTGTTGAAGGATTCAGGGAGCTTTTCTTGATGTTATTGCAAAGTCAGGCACTTGGAAACAATCCAAAGTCCACTGCGTGCTGCAGCCTGTGAGCTGTGCTTTGCTGTGACCACTACCAACCACCTAAGACTATAGGTGCAGAAGATGAATCAAAAGGAAGAGTCTTTGTTATGCTCAGAATTTTGTTGGTTTGGAGGAAAATGAATCTAAGTTTCCTTGGAAGCTTCTGCTCCAGATTTTCCCCCCTTGCCAGGGTATCAGGGTCCTTTCTTGGATATCCTGTATTTTTGGCAACCTGGATTGCTGTAGGCTTTGACAGTCAGGGCTGAGGCCTCTCTGCAGTCTCAGTTATTAATTTCTCTAATGTTTCTCCCACTAACTCTTCACCTGTAAGTTTGGATGCACAAGATATCAGTTTAGGATGAACAATGACTATTCATGGATGTAACATGACATCCTTGTAGCCACTAAGTTAGAATCCATTGCTCATCACAAATCACATCAAGGGCTTTACCAAGACAAGACCCAAGACATCTCATTTGAAGCAAGGATCATACCCCTAGAAGATGAACCACTTGTTTACAAAAAAGTAGGCTTTCCTACTAAAGACATGAAAAGCTTTTGGTCTGAACAGCTATAGCTGAGGCTTTGAAATTGCTGAGTAGTGTATCATCACTCTTATGGTCTATGGGGTCTTAGAACGAAGTCCCCTTCTGAAGGTGTGACTATCTTTCACTGGTAGAACTCTGGCTGCACCAACCTTAGGCTCCCAAAATTTGTGAAATTTCTTTGTTTTATAGATAGATTAGATAGACTAAATAGATATAAACATTTTAGTTTAACATTTGGTTTAATCAGGTGACCTTATTTGGATGTAATGATGCCCTCAAAGGAGGCATCAATGGGAAAATGTATCATAATTATGTTTGGAAGGAAAGATGTGTTATTAATATTTATACATTCCTTACTGCCCACTCACTGACATCCTGTCTTAAAAAAGCTATGTAAATTGTTGGTGTGGGGTTTGTTTGTTTGTTAGGTGTGGTACTTCTTCCACGGATGTTTACGATGGGGAGAGGGTAGTATACTAGGATCCAGGCAACAGAGGAGGGATACTGGTACACATACTTCAAATGTGCAAATAGCTTCTTAACTGTCCTCAGGAGCCTGAAAGGTGCCCTGCCTGCTCCCCTTGGCTGGTGAGCACCCAAGTAAGTGCTGTACAAGGAACTTAGAACCATTTGGAGCTTTACTCAGGATTGAACATGGGAAAGGATTTCTCACTTACCCCTCTGTAATCCCACGAAGGTGCAGCTTCATGGGGAGTGGATTTCTCAAGAGTCTCTGTTCTGGTCACAGACTGCCTGAAGCACTCTAGGCTTTAATGTGGAGCCAGCCTGTGGAGCAGGGGAGCGATAGAGAGACAGACACTCAGCTGCTGTCTCAAATCTTAGCCCCTTTCCTTGGCACATCGACAGTCCTTGGGCTGAAATCAACACGGGCACAATTTCCATTAGGTTGCAGCCTGAGGCAGGGCTGCACAGGAGGCACAGGCTTCTCATCATGCCCAGACATGCTGTAAATTGGGGAAGGGGTGGTAAGCACGGTACAGAGCACTGAGAGAGAGAGACTCTGTGAAGATAAACCCCAGCAAACACTCCTTAAGGGGGAGAAGGCAAAGGAGAAGAGGTTTAACCCCTGATTTTCACTCCACTTGTTCATTAACAATAATAATCCCTGCCTTGCAAAGGACACATTTGCTTTTGCTGTTTTGGGAGGATTTACCCCAGAGTATCATGAGAATTGCCTGATTCACAGTGCAAGGAAGGAGAATTGTGTAGTTGTCCTGCTTCTCTCCACAGGGATTGTAACCCCTGGTCTACACTACGAGTTTAGGTCGAATTTAGCAGCGTTAGATCGAACCCGTCCACACAACGAAGCCATTATTTTCGACTTAAAGGGCTGTTAAAATCGATTTCTGTAATCCTCCCCCGACGAGGGGATTAGCGCTGAAATCGACCTTACCGGGTCGAATTTGGGGTAGTGTGGTCGCAATTCGATGGTATTGGCCTCCGGGAGCTATCCCAGAGTGCTCCATTGTGACCACTCTGGACAGCACTCTCAACTCAGATGCACTGGCCAGGTAGACAGGAAAAGGCCCGCGAACTTTTGAATCTCATTTCCTGTTTGGCCAGCGTGGCGATCTGCACGTGAGTACAGATCTCATCAGCAGAGGTGACCATGATGGAGTCCCAGAATCACAAAAGAGCTCCAGCATGGACCGAACAGGAGGTACGGGATCTGATCGCTGTATGGGGAGACGAATCCGTGCTATCAGAACTCCGTTCAAAAAGACGAAATGCCCAAACATTTGACAAAATCTCAAAGGGCATGAAGGACAGAGGCTATAACAGGGACCCGCAGCAGTGCCGCGTGAAACTTAAGGAGCTGAGGCAAGCCTACCAAAAAACCAGAGAGCCTACCAAAAAACCGTGTCAGAGCCCCAGACATGCCGCTTCTATGATGAGCTGCATGCCATTCTAGGTGGTGCAGCCACAACTACCCATCCCTGTGCTTTGACTCATTCAATGGAGTAGCACGGAACAGGGATGCAGGTTTTGGGGACGAGGAAGATGATGATGAGGAGGTTGAAAATAGCTCACAGCAAGGAAGCGGAGAAACCGTTTTCCCCAACAGCCAGGATATGTTTATCACCCTGGACCTGGAGTCAGTACCCCCCAAACCCACCCAAGGCTGCCTCCTGGACCCGCCAGGTGCAGAAGGGACCTCTGGTGAGTGTACCTTTGTAAATATTATACATAGTTTAAAAGCAAGCGTGTTTAATGATTAATTTGCCCTGGCATTCGTGGCCAGTACAGCTACTGGAAAAGTCTGTTAACGTGTCTGGGGATGGAGCAGAAATCCTCCAGGGACATCTCCATAAAGCTCTCCCAGATGTACTCCCATAGCCTTTGAAAAGGTTTCTGGGGAGGGCCTTATTCCGTCCTCCATGATAGGACACTATCACGCCAGGCCAGTAGCACGTAGTCTGGAATCATTGCATAACAAAGCATGGCAGCCTATGGTCCCAGTGTTTGCTGGCATTCAAACAGCATACGTTCTTTATCTCTCTGTGTTATCCTCAGGAGAGTGATATCATTTCTGGTCACCTGGTTGAAATAGGGTGATTTTATTAAGGGGACATTCAGAGGTGCCCGTTCCTGCTGGGCTGTGTGCCTGTGGCTGAACAGAAATGTTCCCCGCTGTTGGCCACGCGGTGGGGGGAGGGGTGAAGCGATCATCGCAGAGAATTGGGTGTGTGTGGGGGGGTGAGTTGGGTTTGTGCTGCACGTTAACCCGAAAACCGCAGCCCCTCCTCCTTTTAAATGGCCAACCCATTTTAAATGGCCAAGCCAGCGGCTGCTTGGTATGGGAAATGAGGGCGCTGCTGTTTGAAACCATTCCCACATGTTATGAAGGTTAAAGAAGCCAAAAGACTGTCTTACCATGGCTGCCTGCAAGCCAAATTCTGTTGCCCGGCCCTGCGTGAGAGATCTCTCACACCAAACTGGCATACTCTCAATAAGAGGCAAAATGCGACCTTGTACTGAAAGCACATGTGCTATGTAATGTTAGCAGCAAGGTTTACTGTGAAAGAGTCTACCCATTGTTCTCTAAAATGTGTCTTTTTAACTACCACTCTCCCTTTTTTTTCCTCCACCAGCTGCAAATGTTTCAACGTTCACACTATCTTCTCCTTCCCAGAGGCTAGTGAAGATTAGAAGGCAAAAAAAACGAACTCGTGATGAAATGTTCTCTGAGCTCATGCAGTCCTCCCACACAGAAAGAGCCCAGCAGAATGCGTGGAGGCAGACAATGTCAGAGTCGAGGAAAGCACAATATGAACACGAGGACAGGTGGCAGGCTGAAGATAATAAGTGGCGGGCTGAAGATGATAGGTGGCGTCAGCTTGGTGACAGAAGGCAAGAGGCAATGCTGAGGCTACTGGAGGAACAAACTGATATGCTCCGGCGTACGGTTGAGGTTCAGGAAGGGCAGCTTGAGCACAGACCGCCGCTACAGCCCCTGTGTAACCAACCACCCTCCTCACCAAGTTCCATAGCCTCCTCACTCAGACGCTCAAGAACGCGGTGGGGGGGCCTCCGGCCACCCAACCACTCCACCCCAGAGGACTGCCCAAGCAACAGAAAGCTGGCATTCAATAAGTTTTAAAGTGCAGTGTGGCCTTGTCCTTCCCTCCTCCCACACCCCTCCTGGGCTACGTTGGCAGTTATCCCCCTATTTGTGTGATGAATTAATAAAGAATGCATGAATGTGAAGCAACAATGACTTTATTGCCTCTGCAAGTGGTGATCGAAGAGGGGAGGGGAGGGTGGTTAGCTTACACGGAAGTAGAGTGAACCGGGGGGGAGGGGGTTCATCAAGGAGAAACAAACAGAAGTTTCACAGCATAGCCTGGCCAGTCATGAAACTGGTTTTCAAAGCTTCTCTGATGTGCACGATGCCCTCCTGTACTCTGCTAACCGCCCTGGTGTCTGGCTGCGAGTAATCAGCGGCCAGGCGATTTGCCTCAACCTCCCATAAACGTCTCCCCCTTACTCTCACAGATATTGTGGAGCGCACAGCAAGTGGTAATAACAACGGGAATATTGGTTTTGCTGAGGTCTATCCGAGTCAGTAAGCTGCGCCAGCGCGCTTTTAAACATCCAAAGGCACATTCTACCACCATTCTGCACTTGCTCAGCTTATAGTTAAACAGCTCCTGACTACTGTCCAGGGTGCCTGTGTACGGCTTCATGAGCCATGGCATTAAGGGGTAGGCTGGGTCCCCAAGGATAACTATAGGCATTTCAACATCCCCAACGGTTATTTTCTGGTCTGGGAAGAAAGTCCCTTGCTGCAGCTTTTGAAACAGACCAGAGTTCCTGAAGATGCGAGCGTCATGTACCTTTCCCGGCCATCCCACGTTGATGTTGGTGAAACGTCCCTTGTGATCCACCAGTGCTTGCTGCACCATTGAAAAGTACCCCTTTCGATTTATGTACTCGCTGGCTTGGTGCTCCGGTGCCAAGATAGGGATATGGGTTCCGTCTATTGCCCCACCACAGTTAGGGAATCCCATTGCAGCAAAGCCATCCACTATGACCTGCACATTTCCTAGAGTCACTACCCTTGATATCAGCAGCTCTTTGATTGCGTTGGCTACTTGGATCACAGCAGCCCCCACAGTAGATTTGCCCACTCCAAATTGATGCCCGACTGACTGGTAACTGTCTGGCGTTGCAAGCTTCCACAGGGCTATCGCCACTCGCTTGTGAACTGTGAGGGCTGCTCTCATCTTGGTATTCTTGCGTTTCAGGGCAGGGGAAAGCAAGTCACAAAGTTCCATGAAAGTGCCCTTACGCATGCGAAAGTTTCGCAGCCACTGGGAATCGTCCCAGACATGCAACACTATGCGGGCCCACCAGTCTGTGCTTGTTTCCCAGGCCCAGAATCGGCGTTCCATGGCATGAACCTGCCCATTAACACCATGATGTCCACATTGCCGGGGCCCGTACTTTGAGAGAAGTCTGTGTCTATGTCCTCATCACTCTCATCACCCCACTGCGGTCGCCTCCTCGCCTGGTTTTGCTTTTGTAGGTTCTGGTTCTGCATATACTGCAGGATAATGCGCATGCTGTTTACAGTGCTCATAATTGCTGCGGTGATCTGAGCGGGCTCCATGCTTGCCGTGCTATGGCATCTGCGCTGAAAAAAGGTGCGAAACGATTGTGTGCTGTTGCTCTGACAGAGGGAGGGGCGACTGACGACATGGCTTACAGGGTTGGCTTACAGGGTTGTCACACAGAATGCCCCCCTCAAGGATTGACCACAAAACCCTGGGTTTAGCAGGCCAATGCTCAAACCACTGAGCTATCCCTCCCCCCACTATTCACGGGGGAGGGGGGAAGCAAATGAATACAAATGAGTACAGAACAAATCTGGTCTCTTTATTGTTTTGATCCACTCCATCTTTCTTATACATCTTAGGCTGGCAGCAGATGGTGCAGTACGACTGCTAGCCATTGTTGTCTCCTGGCTGCTCGCCAGAAGACAGTGCAGTACGACTGCTGGCCATCGTCGTCTCCCATTTATGTCCAGGTGCCTCCGACCGACCTCACCAAGGCTGGTCAGGAGCACACGTCTGCCCAGGCGCCCCCGGCCGACCTCACCGAGGTCAGCTAAAAGAGCACCCAGGAGGAGACGACGATGATGACGGCTACCAGTTGTACTGCACCATCTGCTGCCAAAAGGCAATGAGCTGCTGATGCAGTACCACGTCTGGCAGAACCCAGGAGACGTATGGTGACGGTGAGCTGAGCGGGCTCTATGCTTGCCGTGGCATGATTTTTTGCCATTGCTCTCACTGAGGGAGTGGGGGCGACTGACGACATGGAGTACAGGGTTGGCTTACTGTACTGTTCCCGCAGTTTCTGCCCCCCATTGGAATTATGGGTAGCTCTCCCAATGCCTGATGGGGCAAAAACAGTGTTGCGGGTGGTTCTGGATAAATGTAGTCAGGTCCCTCCATCTCCCTCCCTCCTTGAAAGCAACGGCAAAAAATCGTTTCTCGCCTTTTTTCCTGAGTTACCCGTGCAGACGACATACCACGTCAAGCATGGAGCCCGCTCAGCTCACTGTCACCCTATGTCTCCTGGGTGCTGCTGGCAGACGCGGTACTGCAATGCTACACAGCAGCATCCCCTTGCCTTGCCCTGTGGATGGCAGATGGTACAATAGGACTGCTAGCCGTCATCGTCGTCCCGTGGGTGCTCCTGGCCGACCTCGGTTAGGTTGGTCGGGGACACCTGGGCAGACATGGGTGCTCCTGGCCGGCCTCGGTGAGGTCGGTCGGGGGTGCCTGGACAAAAATGAGAATGACTCCAGGTCATTCTCTTCTTTAAGTTTCGTCTAATGGAGATTCAATCCTGCCTGGAATATCATACCAGCTGAAGGCTTCTGCCTCAGGCTGCTCTCCCAGTTGGCAGCACCGTACGGTCACACCTACCCCAGCCTACCCCTTGCTTCCATGGCTCATGAAGCCTGGACAGTAGTAAGGAGAAGTCCAACTATAGGCTGAGCAAGTGCAGAATGGTGATTCACTCTACTTCCCTGTAAGCCAACAGCCCTCCCCGCCCCACTTTGATCTCCGCTTGCAAAGGCAATAAAGTCATTATTTCAAATCCATGCATTCTTTATTAATTCATCACACAAATGGGATAACTACCAAGGTAGTCCGGGAGGGGTGGGGGAGGAGGGAAGCACCGGGGTGGGGCAGTTGTAGGGGCACCCCCTGGAATGGCATGCAGCTCATAGAAGCGGGATGTCTGGGGCTCTGACCCGGAGCAGCCGTTTGCCTCTCTGGTTCTTTGGTAGGCTTGCCTGATATTCCAGGCAGGACTGAATCTCCATTAGATGAAACTTAAAGAAGAGAATGACCTGGAGTCATTCCCATTTTTGTCCAGGCACCCCCGACTGACCTCACCGAGGCCGGCCAGGAGCACCCATGTCTGCCCAGGTGCCCCCGACCGACCTCACCAAGGCCGGCCAGGAGGAACCAGTAGACAGCAGCAGACAGTACAATAGGGTTGCTAACTGTCTTTGCTAACTTGCAAAGGCAAGGAGCTGTTGCTGTGTAGCACTGCAGTACCGCGTCTGCCAGCAGCACCCAGGAGACATACGGTGACAGTGAGCTGAGCGGGCTCCATGCTTGACGTGGTATGTCGTCTGCACGGGTAAGCCAGGAAAAAAGGCGAGAAACGATTTTTTGCCGTTGCTTTCATGGAGGGAGGGAGGGGGGGTGGCTGACATTTACCCAGAACCACCCGCGACAATGTTTTTGCCCCATCAGGCATTGGGAGCTCAACCCAGAATTCCAATGGGCAGCGGAGACTGCGGGAACTGTGGGATAGCTACCCACAGTGCAATGCTCCAAAAGTTGACACTAGCCTCGGTACTCTGGACGCACTCCGCCAACTTAATGGTATTAATGGTCTTAAGTGGGGACACACACAATCGACTGTATAAAATCTATTTCTAAAAAATCGACTTCTATAAATTCGACCTAATTTCGTAGTGTAGACATATCCTAAGGCCCACTTTACGACTTGTGGGGGAACCAGTAGCCCAGAAAGGCTCTAATCTTTATGGTCCTTTGTTGCCCTCGACCTACCCTGAGTCATTTCATTTGGATGAAGTTCTCCTAGTCCTCAGAGCCTACTCTATGTCTCATGGTTGGGTTTTTCTGTGTAGTTGCAGCTACTTCAGGGGGTGGCGTAGAAAGGCCCCAACTTGTCTGACTCAGAGCCCTGTGTCCTAACAGATATACGGTCAGCTGCATGCAGGCTGGGCATTTTTTACCTTCTGCTGAGCCTGAGAAACTTATCTCATATACAGAGCACCTTTTGGATTTTGCCCAGTGCTTGCACGGTTGTTTTGCCCAGTGCTTGCATGGTTGTTCTGCACAGCAGCTTGGCAGGGAGGCACTGCAGCTGAGATTTCATATGGCTGTTGCCACCAGACTGCTCAGAACCTGAACCAGGAAGTGGTGAGAAGGTTTGAAAGCAAATAAAAAGGCTTTAGCTGCCTGAAAAATGGCTAAACATTTTTTTTTTAAAAAAGCACAGGAGTGTAGCAAACCACCACTTGACTGCTGCCGTGGACACAGAAGATCTGGCAGCAAGCACGAGAAGGAGGCATGGCTAGCATAGGCTGTGCTGCAGCTTTGAACCAGAAACTGCACACAGGAGGGCAAGAGCCTATATCGGAATTATGGGAGACGCTGGGCTGCAGAAAAGGATAAGGCATACAGATGAGATCTTGGTCAGTTTTGAATGTTTATGTTGTTTCAGCCTCTGGATTCAGTCACCTACAGAAATAGCAAGATGCCTTCTTGTTTCTGGAAGAAAACAGGTCCTTCACTGGTCTGCCACATAAATGGACGAGGGATGAGAATATTTCTGAGTGTGGACTCTATTCCACTTGAGTTAATGTTTGTTTGCAGAGCAAATCTATCTTTTTCAATTTCCCTTCAGGTGCAGGATGCACAGCAAAAAGAAGTGTTGTTCTTCTCAAGTCAACATGAGCAGAGCTTTTTTCTTAAATGGTAAGGATTATGTTTGCTTAGTGAAGCCATGTCGGTTGTGTTGTTCTTCATAACCAACATATGTCTACTGCCTAAAGAGAGGGTCAATGCTTTGAGGCCAGAACTGACTACTATGAGCTCTAGCCAGTCAATGCTATGCTTTCTCTCTTCTGCAGATATGATCCCTGAATTGTTACAGAGTCTGAAAGTTTCAACCTCCTAGACCAGGGATCGGCAACCTTTGGCACACGACTCGCCAGGGTAAGCACCCTGGTGGGCCGGTTTGTTTACCTGCCGCGTCCGCAGGTTCAGCCAATCGTGGCTCCCACTGGCTGTGGTTTGCCGCTCCAGCCCAATGGGGGCTGCAGGAAGCAGCGCAGGCCGAGGGATGTGCTGGCTGCCACTTCCTGCCACCCCCATTGGGCTGGAGCGGCGAATCGTGGCCAGTGGGAGCCACGATCGGCCGAACCTGCGGACGCGGAAGGTAAACAAACCGGCCCGGCCCGCCAGGATGCTTACCCTGGCGAGCCGCATGCCAAAGGTTGCCGATCCCTGTCCTAGACTGATGTTTGTTGTGATTATTGTTCCATCTCACTTGCTGACTGCCTCTTTGAGGCTAAATCCTTTTTCATCAACCAACTGAAGGAGATAGATACAATCCATAAGACTTTGATTTTCACAACAGGCTGGAGTAGGATGGGATGTGGAAAAAATAACAGAGCTGGAGAGCTCTCGTATGTATCCTGGCCCACTGCAGATTGTCTCTGGAAGATACTAACAATCCCAACATGTTTAGTAGGGCAGGAAATGACGTTTCTTTAGCAACTTTTACTTCCTTTATAGACTGCTTCATCTTTTTCTGGTATTCTCTGGAGATGATCTCCTTGTGCCTCACTGGGTCTATCTTCATAACCAAAAGAATGATGAAAATGTACTGGGGATAGCACATTTTTTCTTCTCTTTATCACAAAACTATAATGTTCCAGAAGCTGCATGGATTTCAGGTGATTTGATTCTGCTTTCTCTCTGGCTAGAACCCTGATCAGGTCATCCAAGGGATAATGCTGCTTCTAATACTACTATTGTATATCTTCTCTGAACTACACCCAGAACTTATTTGTTCAAAGTCATCAGCAGTCATCAATTCACAAATTAAAGGCGTCTGATACCAATTTGGTGTTCATTTTGGACTAGGGCTAGGAAGGGAGTCATTCAGTGTGTTTTGAGGAGGCTGAGAGCTGATCTGAGAATTCATCTCCGTTTCAGACTTTTCTGGTTTAATTATATCTTCTTGTGTAACTGCTGTCTCTCTGTGCTGTGTTTGTTAGCGTGAAATACCAGAAATGATTGGTTAGACTTAAAATAAGGCTTTTACTGTCTGTAATGGATAATAGCAGGGGTCAAAGCTCTTTTGGTCATTTCTGATGATTCACCTATTTTCCCATAGATTCTCTAAAGAGCTTGCCTCTGGGTACTAAGTATTTTGAAGTCTCTATAAGTTGTTTAGTTGAGATCCATGGAACTTCATGTGCCTGTAAGAGACTGCATTGTATCCCACTGCTCTAACTAAGAACAAGGGATGAAGGTTTCAAGTGATGATCCAAAACAAAGGCAGCCACATGGGAGATTTTCCAGAGAGAGGCCCTTAGGCTGTATCCTTTCTTAGTTCTGAGTACAATGTCTACAAGAGAATCTATCTATACCAGCATTGGCCAGGCAAAACAAAAAGAAACTGCTGAGGCTTTCATGGTGGCTGATGTAGCTTCATAATTCCTGTGAAGGGAGAAGTCTAATTCTTATGTCCAGGTGACTTTATGAAAGAAATCTAATTCACTGGGAGTGTCCTTCACCAAGGAGGATAAAGCCAAATATGCCATTGCAATGAAATTACATCAGATAGCTCAGTGGTTTGAGCATTGGCCTGTTAAACCTAGGGTTGTGAGTTCAATCTTTGAGGGGGACATTTAGGGAACTGGGGTTTAAAAAAAAATGTCTGGGGATTTGTCCTGCTTTGAGCAGGGGGTTGGACTAGATGATCTCCTGAGGTCCCTTCCAACCCTGATATTCTATGAAGAAGATTTCAACTGATGTATGTTATAGTCCTTTTTGGCCTATTTTCCTAGACTCTTCAATGTAGCTGTGAACTCCCAGTCATCTCTTATGATATCCTGCAAGACCATATGGAAAAGGATACAAGGTTCCAATTTGAAACCAAATAGGAACTACTTCCTAGTTATTTCAATTCCTTTTCCCTTCTGTTCAGATTCCTTTTCTTTCTGGGGGTCTGGAGGGATATTAGAACCGGAGTGGCCTTTAGAATGGTAGCAATTTGTTCACAATATCTTGTTAATTGAGAGCTTTGTATGTACTCCCTAAAGCTGTTTGATTCTTGGAGCCCTAAAAAACACAAGATCCATTTGCTAGAGGAATTCATTTATTGGAGAAACTGTATTTGAAAATATAGATAGCCTGGGAGGGACGGCAATTTAGCTTTGATTTCCTTAATGTATCTTTGTGAATGTTAATTTTGTTTTCATAGCTCCCAGGACCAAAGCATAGGGCTTTATTTTTTTCTGAGCAAATTACTTTGCACTTATCTGAATTAAATCTCCTATTAATTTTGGCCCACTTCTCTACATTTTCATGGCCATTCAGTGTGTTCACAATCTTTCTTCTTTTAGTATTATGTATCAATTTACACTTCATTACTTCTAACTCATTTAAGAAAATATTCAAGAGTATCTCACCTAATATTAGTGCTTAGGGTGCTTTAACTGCTTACATCATCAGAAGGCAAGAAGGTAAAAGAAAGGGTGTGGAAGGAGGCTGACAAAGTACACTTAGTTCCTGTGCATAAATTCCAAGGGTTTTAAACATGATAAATGTATGATGTTAATATCTTGTTGTAGCAATTTATTACTGACTGTTATTAGTGCAAACTACAAGTGGTGCGAGGTGCTTTGATTTCCATATCGACTGAAATTGTGATTGCTAGTGCCAAACAGTTAATAGCAAAGCTCTGACTTGAAAAAAATCTACATTTATTTTGAATCAGATGATAAAAGCAAAATATAAAAATATAACCTGAAGCTTGGCATTCTGAGTTTGTAAGGTTGTATTTTGCTCCTGTAAAGAAACAGTCTGTCTCTGAAGTGACAGAATCTGAGCTTGTAGATTATTGTTCTGGTTCTCAAGATGCTTTAGTTGAGTTTTCAGTGCTTGTTTCTCTGCCTGGAGGGTAGCATTCTTAAAAAAAAAAAAAGGTTAAAGATAGAAGAATCATGCATATCAACAGGACATTGTTTATAGTTTAGGTTACTTTACCTACAAAGAAAATTATTTATTTTAAATACAAATAAGATGAAGTTATGGGTTTCCATTAAAATCACAAGAGAGAAGCAATTGTGAGATAAAGCTTCCACACTGTTATTAATTTATCTGTTTTTTGGTTAGGAATGTAGTGGCCACACTAACCTGAGATATTCATACAGGGATGGAGGGAGGGCACATTTTCAAAACTGGCCCCAAACTAGACATTCAAATGGCACTAATACAATTACTGTCTTACACTCAAATCCCTGTTTGTATGGATGTGTCATTGGCAGCAGAGATTGAACCTGGGACCTCTGGTTCTAAAACTATAAGCCTCTACTATTTGAGCTAAAAGACCCAGGTCTGACAGTGCAAAAACTGTAGGAGACCCATAAAGCGCTATGTGGTTCAGCCCATAGAGAAGGACAGAGTCATACTGTGTAAGTGTGGATTACACATTTCCCCTGGTAATGGAAGTTCATCCTGAGGCCTGGTCTACACTAGGGGGGAAGGGGTGGCGAGCTAAGTCAGTCTAAGTTACGCAACTTCAGCTATGAAAATAGCGTAGCTGAAGTCGACGTACTTAGAGCTACTTACCGTGGTGTCTTCACTGCGGTAGGTCGATTGCTGACGCTCCCCCGTCAACTCCGCCTACACTTCTCACTCCGGTGGAGTACCGGAGTCGATGGGAGAGCGCTCGGCAGTCGACTTATCGTGTTTTCACTTGACGCGATAAATCGACCCCCACTCGATCGATTGCTCCGGAGGTAAATGTAGACATGCCCTAAGTGTCAGGGGTCTATCCTGATTAAATCCCCACAAGGGATTTGTAATGTGACACTCCTGGGAGTAAAAGCATGAGCCTCTACTGGCTGAGCTAGAAAACCCATGTTTGTTAACTCACATTTTTACTCTGGCCACCTCACTCTCACGTCACATTAAACAAGTAAAATTGAAACAACTTACATTCCTTTCTACTTCTATTAATCTATCTTTAACCTTCAATAGTTCTCTAGTAGTTTCCTGATTTTCCTTTTCCCATTTATTGACAGACTGGGTTTCTTCACCAGTTCTTGGAGGAGAATTCTGTACCATCCTTTCCTCCTCTTGTCTTTGCTTGAGGGCTTCATAGTTTTTTTTCACCTAAAATCAATTAAGACAATTACAAAAATTGAAAATATAACCCCAAAACTCTTTTTTTAACTATGTGTGAATGTAATTTGTACAGGACAAGAAACTCAATGAATATTTTTTATACTTATAATTGTCAATTTAACTGTGGGAGTTTACACATATTATATAAATATAAAACATGAAACTGACAGCAGAACAACTACACCCCTATCTACTATGTGTTGGATATATGTATCTTTTGTGCACTCAATTGTACCTCAAATTAATTATACAAGTGTAAAAATCTAAATGGGTAAATTTAATAGATGACCATCCCATTCCAGATGTTTAAAGTTGTATCACTAAATTCTAGATTTCTTGGGAAGTGAGGATCCTTTGTACCCCAAATCAAGCCCTGAGTTCAACTGCATTTTTCTCTTTTACCCACCATCAAAGTTCTGTGACTTGGCCCATGATGTAACTCTTAGTTACAACCTTATCACTTATTTTAACTCTTATCTGCAAGACACAGTCCTGCCAACTCTGTGAGTTCAAAAATTATGATCCAGGCCAAAAGAAGTCAGGAGATTGGCTTGAAAATCATGCATTCTGTAAAAATATCAATATTCCTTTTTGGTTTGCTTTTGGGATTTCTTTTATAAAGTCTTAGAGATCACCCTTTGCTCTCCCTTATGTGTGGATTTTTCGATGAAAACACAGACAAAATGCTCCTACAGAAATTGAGGGGGTCCTCCCCTCTTCTTTTTCCTGACTGATGGGAGGCAAAGGTTCTCTGAACTCTCCCCAATACATGCTCTTTCCCTTCCAGACAGTTTCTGGGTACTACTGTCAGGTCCCTACTCCGTTTCCCACCACCTCTCCATTGAGTACTCCTGGCCTTCCCCAAACATCATCCTCTGCCTCTCCACTGGGCACTGTATTGTTTTTGGCTCCCTTCTCTGGCATTTTCTCCTACCTTAATGAACACTGCTTCCTGTCCTCTTCCCCACTATCACCTACGTACAGTATTTCAGCAGCAGTGTGGAGAAAAATGCAAGCTGAAGATGGGTGGGAACAGGGATACCCCTCCCTAAAGTGATCCTCTTTAATCACCACCTTTCCTGTGGGAATTGGTAGTGTCTTGGAGCTGCCACTGGCTGGTGTCTCTAGACTAGGATTTTGTACATGCACAGCAGTGTAGAGCATGCAGCTGAGACACTGGAATGATCAGTAAGCCAAGAAAATGAAGCCTCTAGTTTCAATTGCAACAATTGTTCACCCATAATTCTTCAACTTAAAACCACTGTACATGACACTGAACAGCAAATACTGCAAAAACTTCACCCACGAAAGCTTATGCTCCAATACATCTGTTAGTCTTAAAGGTGCCACAGGACTCTCTGTTGCTTACTGCAAAAACTGTAGCTCTTGAGATAAATTCACAAGAATTAGCAATGCTGAAGACACAACATTCTTGTCTTAAGGTCTAAATTCAATTTGTTTTTGAACACTGTTCCTCACACACACCAAATCTTGTAGAAAAATTCAAGACCTCTATCATGAATCACCACTCTAATATTTTTACTGAACAAAGATCTGAATTCTTATGTAATGTGAGTTTTTGAAAATTTAGTGCTCAGAAAATTATAGACAAGCTTTCCTGTGTCTTGTAATATAGAATGCACTACTTCTGAAGCTTAAGTATTTTGAGAGATAAGTGAATTATTTTGTCAAGTGTACTTAATGTTGTAAGAATATCATTATAAACTGCAAATAAAACTGGAAAATAAGAATGGTATTCAAGAATTTTATAACCTGAGGAAAAAAATGGTCATGTCATTTTTTCCTTACTGTTTTAAGTTCCTGGCGCAGCTGCTGGTTTAAATTTGTTGACTCTTCTAAACGAGCTTCCAAAGCCGCAATTTTTTCTTCTTTTATTTCTAGAGACTTCTTTAGTGTAGACTCTAATTTTGACTCCAAAAGCTTGTACCTACTACTCAATGAAATTTAAAAAATATATATTTTTATTATTTCAAGAAAGATAAAAAATTCTTTGAGACTTTTTTTTAAATGACATACATATTTTAAAATTCTAGGTGAATATAGTGCTCTTGAAAAAATGGTTACTAACCTTCTGTAACTGTTGTTCTTTGAGATGGGTTGCACATGTCCATTCCAATGTAGGTGTGTGTGTGCCCCAAGCCCAGTCACCGGAAATTTTTCCCCTAGTGGTAACTGCCGGGTCGGCCTGGCACCCTCTGGTGTCGCACACTTATAGAACCAGTATAAAGGGCTTTCCAACCCTGCACCCCCTCAGTTCCTTCTTTCCAGCTAACTCCATTAAGAGAGGAAGGAGGGTGGTTCTTGGAATGGACATGTGAAACACATCTTGAAGAACAACAGTTACGGAAGGCAAGTAACTGTTTTTTCTTCTTCAAGTGCTTGCACATGTCCATTCCAATGTAAGTGACTCACAAGCAGTTGTATAGGAGATAGGCTTGGAGTTCCTCGACATGCTGACAGCCTGTTGGGTAATGGCTAAGGATCTGACTCTGTCACAGAGATCACGGATTACTTGACTTTAATGGACCTCCATAACTTCTTCGGCTGACTCAGCCTGCTGCAGTGGTGGGACTAGAGCAGCTGTCAGCCCCCACCAAAGAGCAGTGGCGGGGCCAGAGTAGTAACTGGTGATCAGCCCCCGCCGCAGGAGCAGTGGCCAGGGCCAGGTCAGTCTCCAGGGCTGCTGGAACTGTGGCCTGGGGCCACCGGAGCAGCAGCCAGAGCCGTGTCAGCCCCCAGGCTGGAACAGCGGCTGCCAGGGGTGTAGCAGGAGCAGCAGCTCCCAGGGCTGGCAGTCAGTCCCTGCCGCAGGAGCAGTGGCTGGGGCCGGGTCAGCCCCCAGGGCCGGAGCAGGAGCAGCGGCCCCCGGGGCCAGCCCTTGCTACAAGAGCAGTGGCCCCTGGGGCTGGAAACACAACCGGGGCTCAGTCAGCCCCCACGGCAGGAGCAGCGGCAAGGCCGGAGCAACAGCTGGTGGTCAGCTCCCAATGACTATTAGTCTCCCTCCCCGGCTATTTTTAGTAAAAGTCACGGACAGCGTGGGCTTACATGAATTTGTTTTTATTGCTGGTTTTGCAGTCCATGACTTTTACTAAAAATACCTGTGACAAAATCTTAACCTTAGTGATGGCGTAGTGTGCCGAGAACGTGTGCACTGATGACCAGGTTGCCACCCTGCAGATGTCCTGAATAGGGATTTGCACTAGGAAAGCGGCTCAGGAGGCCTGTGATCTTGTGGAATGAGCAGTCAGGTTAGCTGGAGATGGAACGCTTGCCTACTTATAACACATGCGAATACATGATGTGATGCAGGACGAGATTCTCTGAGTGGAGATAGGGAATCCCTTGATCCTCTCTGCTACCGCTATGAACAGCTCGGTAGATCTACGAAACGGCTTAGTCCATTCTATATAGAACATTAGGGCCCTTCTAACATCTAGAGAGTGTAGCCGTTGCTCCTCCCTATTCTCAGGTGGTTTTGGGAAGAAAACTGGAAGGAACATTGCTTGACTGCAATGGAAGTGCGAAAACATTTTTGGGAGAAAAGCAGGGAGTGGACACAACTGTAACTTATCTTTGAAGAAAACCGTGTACAGGGGCTCCGACGTGAGCCACGCATCTCTGAAACCTTTCTGGCTGAAGTGATGGCCACTAAAAAGGCCACCTTCCAGTAGAGGTGAGTTAATGAGCATGTTGCCAGCAGCTCAAGCAGGTGACCCAAGACCCATAAGCTTTGATAAGACGATTTAGGTCTCAGGGAGGAATGGGATCTCTAACCTGAGGGTATAACTTCTCTAGGTCTTTAAGGAAATGGATAACTACCACATGAGAGAAGACAGACTGCCTGTCGACTGGGGAATGGAAGGCAGATATCGCTGCAAGGTGGACCTTGACAGAAGAAATAGCCAAGCCTTGCTGTTTCAGATGCAACAGGTACTCCAATATAACTTGCAATGAAGAACTCAAGGGTGGAATTACATGCTGGGAAGACCAGATGGAGAACTGCTTCCATTTTGCAAAGTAAGTAGCCCTGGTGGAGGGCTTCCTACTACCTAGCAGGACCTGATGAACCTGCTCCAAGCAGGCCTGCTCTTCAGGATTCAGCCAGGGAGCTTCCAAGGCCATCAGATGAAGAGAGCTGAGGTTTGGATGGAGCAACCGACCATGGTCCTGGGAGATCAGGTCTGGATATAAAGGAAACGGGAGCAGGGCCCTCCACTGAGAGGCCTAACAGGGTGGCGAACCAATGTTGCCTGGGCCATGCTGGGGCTATGAGAATGACCTAGTCCTGCTTGATCTTCATCAGAACCTTGTGCACTAGTGGGATAGAAGGAAAGGCATAATACAGGTGATCTGTCCACAGCAGCAGGAAAGCATCCATGAAAGACTCCGGGCTGTGGCCTCGCAGGGAACAGAACTGGTGGCATTTCCTGTTGATTCGGGTAGCAAACAGGTCTATCTGGGGAGTCCCCCACAATTGGAAAATGTCCCTTGTGATGTCCGGCCAAAGTGACTACTTGTGGTGAATGGAGAAAGACCTGCTAAGGCGATCTGTCAGTTGGTTCTGCACTCCCAGGAGGGAGAAGCCTTGAGGTGGATTGAATGTGTTATGCAGAATTCCCACAGATTAACTGCTTCCTGGGACAGCGGGAAAGAACGTGCCCCACCCTGCCTCTTGATGTAAAACATGGCTGTCATATTGTCCCAGACAGCCAATACGTCTTTGTTCACAATGTGAGACAGAAGGATAACGAGAGAGAGTTCTTCTGGAGACTAAAGGCCTTGAGTTCTGAGGGGCCCAAGTGGGCTCCCCAACCCAGCACCAACGTGTCCAAACCAGGGACATTGAAGGTTAGGGCCGCGAAAAGGATACTCTCACACAAATCACGTGATGGTCCAGCCACCAATCCTGGGAAATGAGGACCTGAGGAGGTACGGTGAGAACCGAGTCCAGATGGTGACAGATAGGTGAGAACACTGTGGCCAGCCATGCCTGAAGAGGTCTGAGGCATAGCCTCACACGTTGCATGTGGCCCAGGAGTCTCAGACAGCTCCACACTGTGGTAACTGGTTGGGCCTTGAAGGACCTTATCAGGACTGTGATCGCCTGAAATGAATCTCCTGGGAGGAAGGCTCTGGCCTGAGTGAACTGAGTACCGCTCCAATTAACTCTATCCTCTGCACTGGGACGAGGGTAAACTTTTGCATGTTTATTTGCAGGTCTAAGGCCTGGAAGGTTGACTGGATGAGCTGGATTCCACCTGAGCCCTGTGCACTCCCTGTCTCCTCAGGAAGGCCGCTACCATCACCATGACTTTGGTGAAGACATGTGGAGCAGCTGACAGTCCGAATGGAAGCACCACAAACTGATAGTGTGCTTGGTTCACAACAAATCTGAGGAACCTTCTGTGGCCTTGGAAAATTGATATGTGGAAATATGCGTCCTTTAAATTGAGGGCAGCACACGGCTATTACTCTGAAACACCAATCCCTAAGATCCAGAGAGGGAATGATGGAGGCTAGAGAGATCATACAGAACTTTAGATTCTTGAGGTAGCTGTTGAGGCGGTGCAGGTTTATAATAGGTCTGAGACCACCCTTGGCTTTCAGAATTAGGAAATAATGGGAGTAGAACCCCTTTCCTCTCATGTTTTGTTGAACCTCTTCCACAGCTCCCATCTGAAGGAGGGATTGGACTTCTTGGACCAAGAGTTGTTCATGAGAAAGGTCCCTGAAGAGGGATGGGGAGGGGAATGGGAAGGGTGAGTAGAAAGAAACTGGAGAGTGTATTCTACTTCCACCATGCTCAGCTCATGCTCAGAGGTCTGAGCTGATATGGGCCCAGGCACTGATAAATTGGGACAGGCGGTCCAAAAACAGAGGGGCAACTGGATCCAATATAACAGGGACTGGGATGGCAACCTCGAGCATCCCATCAAAAGGAGAGCTTCAAGCTCCCTGAGTGCCTGGGAGCAGCATGTGTCGGCCCCGAGGTGGAAGCTGGTGGAGGAGGCCTACGCTCAAACCTCCTGCTCCTTCTCCTCTGTGGGTCTTGGCAGGCCGGTGGGGCAAAGCATTGGTCTTCTCAGAGAAGAGCGAGGATCCTTCAAAGAGGAGATCCTGGAGGGCTTGCTGGACCTCTTGAGGAAGACCGGAAAACTAACCAAGAGCTCCTGTGCATGGTTACCATTGAGACCATGGATTTGGCCGCAGAATCAGTTGTGTTCAGGGCTGCCTGCAAGGAGGCCCTTGCTATGGTTTTCCCTTTGTCAACCAGCAAGGAGAACACCTAGCTAGCTTCCTAAGGGAGCAGATCTTTAAACTTGTGTATGACATCCCACATATTAAAGTCATAGTGACCCAGCAGTGCCCGCTGGTTTGCTATTTTAATTTGCATCCCTCCAGTAAAGTAGATCTTTCTGACAAATAAGTCCAACTTTTTGGAGTCTTTTGCCTTAGACAGTGTCCCCAATTGCCCTGGGTGATCTCTTTAATTGGTGGATGATATTACTGGGGACCCCGGAGGGGGATACAAGTATAAGAACTCGTAACCTTGGACTGGCAAATAATACTTCTGCTCTGTATGTTTTGACATAGGGGGAAGGGAAGCAGTGGGTCTGCCACAGAACCGTAACAAGGTCCATGATAGCCTCATTGAGTGGCAGGCCCACCCTTGAGGGGCCCTCTGCTGTCAAGATGTCCAGCAGGCTATGAGAGGACTCTGTGACCACCTCTGCCTGGATGTCCAAATTCAAGGCCACCCGCTTTAACAAATCCTGGAGAGCCTTGTGGTCATCTTAGGAAGAAGACATGCCAGCTGCCAATACTGTCTCATTCGGGGACGAGGAGGAGGAAGCCAGCATTGGTTGAGGGCCCTCCACCCCTCCTTCCATATTGGCCAGGACCCACGGGCCCTCTTCTTGAAGCTTGGTACTGGAGTCCGGATTGAGAGTCTCCCGTCGAGGCATTGGTAGTGCTCTACTCTCGGAAGCCACCACATAGGAGTGCCTTGAGAAAGGACCCTGGTCTGGGGGGGAACCTGCATGGGGTCCAAAATGGCCATTGCATTGGCACTGGCCCCGAAGGATGAGAGGGCCAAGCACTCGGTGGTACCACTGTGTTTGGTATGGTGGGGTATAAGTGCCTCGGGGAGTAGTGCGGGTGGCTGCGAGGGTGAGAGGAGTGTGACCCCACTTCTGACTCTGAAGACAAAAAGTCTGGACGAGGCGACCAGGGAGGTGTGGACCCCGTTGTTGCCGAAGATCAGTACTGTGATGGTGAAGTCTGCGCTGAGGCTAGCATGGAGGGTTTTCCCTTGGATGGTACCATGGGTCCTGACTGGGCAGAGGCTGGGAGAAGATGGTTCCCTGTCTGACTGTACTGGTGGTGCCAATTCCTGCACTGCCGGAGATATAGGCACTGGCAACAAAAGCAGGTCCCTGGTTGCTGTGAACGCCTCCAGAGTTGACGGCACCGTAAACATACTGGTACCACACTGCCTGCCTGAAGATGGAACCTCTGGAGCCAGAGTCAGCGGGGCCTGCATAGGCACCAGAGTCACTGGTACCAGCTGTTGCGGTGCCGAGGAAGAAGAGTGGCCTGACACAGTTCTCACTCTATCCCAGTCCCCATGCCTGGCTGACTTCAGCGCCGGGGATTGAACTCGCTCAGCCGGCTGCCTCTTGTGCTTCTTTTTAGGAAACGGGGATGGGGAATGGCGCCAAGACTCTCGCACGGTGGTAGGAGTACTCCGCACGAATGCTGAGTTACTTGGTGCCGAGTCCGAGCAACTTGGTTCTGAAGCGGGTCTCAGAGCTGCCTCCATAAGAAGGGACCTTCAATCTTGCCTCTCAATCCTTTTTTTGTGCAAGGTTTGAAGTCCTTACAGATCTGGCAGTGGTCCTTTCAGTCAATCTCTGCCAAGCACTTGAGACACCTTGACTATGGGTTTCTCAAGGGCTTTGACTTGCCACAGGAGGCACACGGCATGAAGCCTCGTGACTGAGGCATGCGCCGACACCAGGGAATGGATGAACGTTGCCAATTGAAGGAGAAAAGGTCTGCCCTTATAGGCTAAAACTGACTAACTATATATAACTAATTTAACTATATACACCACAAAAAAACAGTGAAAACCACTGGGAAAGTTTGCCGAAGCAAAGAGAGCCGTTCCAGAGATCGTCATGGGCGGTAAGAAGGAACTGAGGGGACGCAGGGTCAGCAGGGCCCTTTATACTGGCACTATGAGCGCACGGCACTGGAGGGCGCCAGAGCTGACCTGACAGGTACCACTAGAGAAAAATTTTTGGGTGACTGTGCTCGAGGCATGCACACACCTACATTGGAATAAACATGTGCAAGCACTCGAAGAAGGTGTTGGACTGATTGCTAGTAGTGGCAATGTAAGCTTCCCTGCCTCCCTGCCAACATGCTTCACTGGTGTCTTGGAGGGACCATATGTAGGAGTGAATGTAGTTCAGTATCCATGCCCATTCAATCCTAGGAATCTCTGATGAAATTGCAGAGAAAAGTACAGTACCATTTGGCATGGATTGGATTTACCCAACATTAATGATGAAAGTCTCATTATCCTATTACCAAGACTCGAGTCCTCCAATACTCTCTTTAGATATTTTTAAAGGGATAGTCGTCAAAGTTGTCACATCTTGTAAAATTTTACACTCCATCTCCCTTTTAAAATATATTCCTTGATACAGAAAAAGCTACCATATCTACAAAATCAACAGGAAACAAACAAAGATGTTGGTTTTGTTTGGCACTCTTTCTTTTGGCTCCATTTCAATCAGCCAAGCATGGAACTGAACTTGATTAGACGCCTGTGCTCTGAAGTATTTGGAAAACAAGATTCTCATCAGTTTCTATTTCCTGCTTGCTCACAAACCAGAGGCACAAAGGAGGAGGAGGAATAGAGTATTGTGCATGTGCATGCTTATTTCATGTACATGTTCACGTGTTAATTGCTCACCCAGCTCAGCTCCTGGTATTTAGAGCCCTTGTTTGGGAGGATTTTACTATATTATGGAGCATGAAAACAAAACAACCCCCCCCCATATATTTAGGGGTAAGTGTGTGACAGCGTACCCCATAAAGGGGCTCATAAATGTATGTATAATATAACTGGAATAGGGTTTTGCTACATAGGCCATGTAACATATCTATGTAAAGGTTATGATCTACTGGTTATGTTCACCCTAGTTGTATGCAGGCACCGTTTGTGTGTTCAAAGTTATGAACATTGGCTATATAATTGCTTGATTTCTAAGTGGCCTCAGTTAGAACATTTGATCACTTCTTGGGAAAGGAATGTGCAAATCAATCAAGGAGCACTTAACAGACAAAAGAGCTTGGAAGACTCCAATCCACATTAGAAGTCTACCTGAGGACGTTCAAGGCAGCATGTGGGTAATGGCTGCTACCTGCAAGTCCTGTGTCATGCATGGGCATGTGACCTGCCCATGTGATTCCGAATCTCCATTTTGTGACTGGATTCTACAGAGGGTGAGGAGGGGGTCTCCACCCACAAGAGACAGTCTATTTAAACCCGTGGGAGACCCCTCCATTTTGTCTTCAGCTGGCTAAAGAAGAAGCCTCTCCACCCCCCCAGGATACTTGAAGGAAACTGAAACAAAGGACAGTAACTACAGGGGGTGTGAGTGATTGCTGGACCCAGGCTAAAAGAAGATTAGCCTGTAAAAGGGAACATTTTGGAACTGGTGAGGATCTTATCTGTATTTAGTGCAATTAGACATAGATTTGCGCATTTTATTTTATTTTGCTGGGTAACTTACTTTGTTCTGTCTGTTACTACTTGGAATCACTTAAATCCTACTTTCTGTATTTAATAAAATCACTTTCTACTTATTAATTAACTCAGAGTATGTATTAATACCTGGGGGAGCAAACAACTGTGCATATCTCTCTATCAGTGTTATAGAGGGCGAACAATTTATGAGTTTACCCTGTATAAGCTTTATACAGGGTAAAACGGATTTATTTGGGTTTAGACCCCATTGGGAATTGGGCATCTGAGTGCTAGAGGCAAGCACACTTCTGTGAGCTGTTTTCAGGTAAACCTGCAGCTTTGGAACAGGCGATTCAGACCCTGAGTCTGTGCTGGAGCAGACGGGTGTGTCTGGCTTCACCAAGACAGGGAGCTGAAGCCACCGAGCTGGCAGGGAGAACAGAAACAGAAGTAGCCTTTGCACATCAGCTGGCAGCTCCCAAGTGGGTTTCTGTGATCCAACCCGTCATAAAGTGGTCATAGTTAAAATATTTAGGTTTGGAACAATATCTCTTGGGATTGTCAGTGATGGACAATCTTAAAGAACTGTTGTCTCTTTCAGAAAAACTTAAAAGTCACAGTCATTAATTAAAAAAAAATAGCTTAATCATTTTACTTATTCCCTCATTTGTATATGTTCTCAGAACTTAGACAGCAACATTTTTAAAAATTATTTTTATGTTAGCCATTTACACTTTCTCCGAGCATAAGGCAAAATTGAACACATATTAGCCACTTAATTTAAAAAAAAACATATTGGGCTTATTAAATGGAACACACTGTCTGTGATTCTTGAAGCCACAACAGCTACACCCTGACAGGAATTGAAGCAGAGGACCAAGAGTAAAAGGATTAAAAAGAGGATGCAGTGGCCTTAAAGAGTCACCATCATATGAGAGGGAAATGACTCCAGAATTTACCTATTTGAGAACCCATGTAAACATCAAATTGCAAATAAAAAAATCTTGCATCTGTAACTGAGAACTAGACTAGTCTATACAGAGAAGTGAAAAGGAAAAAGACTAGCAGAGACCTCACATCCAACCTCCATGGATTAGGAGGCTGCAAATGCGAAGACATCTTCTAACCTGATTTGAGACTTCGATGCCAGATTGGGGTGGAAGAACCACGAACCCACTTTGTCTAAAGATAAAAAGCCAACCCTAAGTGCTTGAAGGTGCAAAGAAACAAACTGAAAAATCTTTAATGTAATCATTATCAGGCTATGTGAGATTAGGCTCAGACAGAGGAAAGATTTTAAGATATTGCTAACAATGCTCAGTACAAAAAATGCCAATCCCACCCTCCATCCCAAGAAAGGAGACAGGCTAGATGTGGAATATTTTCTATCTCCATGACCAAAAAATGGGGAGCCAGACCAGGAATACTCTGGAGTAGAAAACAGCCCTGTGGATAAAGACTACTACTATAGTTGTGAAATCCCCATCATTAGAGGTTTTTAAGAACAGTGCAAAAGGCCGGACTTGATTACTTCTCGAGGTCCCTTCCAGCCCTACATTTCTATGATTCTATATGAGTCTGCTCAAGTGATTGTTTACTTTAAGCAGTGAAGGCTGAACTACAGGAATACAAATGGCGACAACTGTTACCTTCTGGCCTATCAGAAATCAATCCAGATATCTTTTAGGTGAAAGTAAGGGGTGAGAATAATGGATCCAAAGGCATGACAATTTTAGAAGTTATTATCCCCAATGAACGAATCCATTTCTTGAGTAAAACAAACATTCATCATCCGCAGTCCTCCAACTTAGTCTGGAGCCATTGTGTCTGCAATGGCATCTTGAAAAAGATAGTGATATCAGCTAGGACAGCGTCCATGGTATGTGTTGCCCTTCATTTATTTTGAACAGCAGCTCCTATAACTGTCCAACTAATCTTGGAAGCAAGGGGTGCAATGAAGAGGTGAGGAGAGGAGTCAGCAATATACTCAGGGTCATCAATGGATTGTGGACCCAGGAATTGACAAAACATGGAAAAGAGCTATTAGTTACTCCCTAAGGACATAAGTAATTTCTCATTTTCCTCCTGGACGCATGTCTATAGCTCCAAATAAATCTCTTAAAATGGGAGGGAAATCATCTAAATTAGATGATCCAGGGAGAAGGGAGAAATCCTTATGTAGTGATACCCTTGGCCAGGTCACCTGCTGGAACTGAACCTATGATATCGGGATCTAAAAGCATGAGCACTTAATGCTTGAGCTAAGCACAGAAGCAGACTCGTTGTCCATACATACCTTAAAAGGGAACAAAGAGCCAAAATGTGTTAGTATGGACACCACACTCCCATTTAGTTGGGGAAGCTCATTCTAAGTTTCAGAAGTCCATACAGGGCATTACTTGTAACAATGTCAGTGGAAGAGTTATCTGTGGGGATTGAAACCAGGACTTCCACATCTAAAGGCATGAGCCTCTACTGGTGGAGCTGAAGGACCAGGTTGATTAGCTTGAAGGTGGCAGCATAAACCTCTTTATGTGGTATAGCCAGTGGAGGGGAACAAAGCAACAAATGAGTGCTGGACCTAGAAATTGTTTCTGAGTTGCAACTCATCACCAACTGGGGAAAGAGGAGCAAAGGCCAGATACCATTAGAAAACAAAAGTTAATAGCAGACTCTCCCTAAGTGGTACTGGCAACTGAGCACTAGCAGTAATAAGGGGGTCTGAAGATAAAGTATCTGGCTACCTACTGAGGGCCCAGAATCTGTCTCCATCTTTATGCCTATCAATGATAACAACAGACCACAACACCAGCCGTTTTTCATGAACGAATGGCATTGTGAAAGGAGGGCTGGCTAGAAGCCCAGGCTTGCCTGCTCTTGCTGCCACATATTTCCTCTGAACTCCTGTGGGAGAGGATGCAACACAGCACAGAGTCCAGGAAACAGATGTCAGCTGCTTTTATGTCAGCAGGTGTTGTAGAAGGAGCATGGTTCGGGGTTTGGGAGAGGTTTAAAATCTTGACTATGTCCCAGCTTGTACAAAGGGGGGGATGTGAGAATAATTTCTTTTTGGTAGGTAAAGTCACAACAGCTCAGAGCAAGGAATCTGTTGTCAAGTCAGAGGTTACTGTGTGTGTGTGACAAGTATAGAAAACTAACATTTACAAGAATACTGCTGTCTGAAGTATTCAACAACAAAAAAACCCCACTGGGGCTACTATCCTGGACATTGTGTCTCTTTTGCTCCTACTGCTGATTAGAAGCATCGGAATATTGTAAATTATATATGAACAGTAGATGTTGGTATAATTTTTAAATTGTTAGCAACAAAGTGGTAATTTACTTTTAAAGACATATTTGGAATCTGAAGTTGCTCACCATGTGCAGTAACTTTTGTTCTTTGAGATGTGTGTCCCTATGGGCCCTCCACTAGGTGTGCTTGCGTCCCTGTGCTGCTGATTGGAGAATTTTGGTAGCAGTGTCTCTTCGGCCTGCACATGTGCCATCACCCACGTGCTCTGCCATTAAGCTAACCAGCATTGCTTGGGCAAACCCTCCTCAGTTCCTTCTCTACTGCAGAGTTTATGATGAGAACTCTGAAATGGAGAGGAGGAAGATGGGTTGCGGAACACCCATAAAGACACACATCTCAATGAACCATCGTTAATGCAAAAGGTGAGTAACTTCTTTTTTGAGTAGTGTCCTTATGGGTGCTCCACTATAGGTGACTCCTAGGCAGTATCCCCCATAGGAGGCTGGGGCTTCGGAGTAGAGTCTGTTATGGATGATAATACTGTACAGCCAAATCTAGCATCTGCAGTGGAATCCCCCAGGATGGCATAGTGTTCTGCAAAGGTATGTGCAGATGCCCAAGTAGCTGCTCTGCAGATTTCTGGTATGGGGACACCCTTGAAGAAGGCGACTGATGAGGAAATCGATCTTGTAGAATGTATGTGGAGTGCGGATGGAGGTGCTAAACTGCGAATCTGGTAACAGAGTTTGATACAGTTCGAAACCTATTTAGAAAGTCTCTAAGCTGAAATTGCTGTGTCTTTAGACCTATCTACAATGGAGAGGAAGAGCCTAGGAGATTTCCTAAAAGCCTTTGTCCTGTCCAAATAGAAAGCCAAGGCGCTCCTTACATCGAGCGTATGTAGAACAGCTTCCCTATTATCCAGGTGTGGTTTGGGGTAAAAGGTTGGGACGTAAATGAATTGATTCATGTGAAATGCGGAAGTCACTTTGGGTGTGGTCTGAGTGTGACTTTGTCAGGAAAGTACACATAAAAGGGGGAATGCACCCATCAGGGCCACTATCTCCCCTATCCTCCTTGCTGAGGAAATAGCAATCAGAAATGCCATCTTCAGTGAAAGGTGAGTTAGTGAACAAGTGGCCATAGGTTTCAAAGGGCTGTCTGGTCAGTCCTTTTAATACTAAATTCAGGTCCCATTGTGGGGTAGGATGTCTGAGTTGGGGAAAGAAGTTTGCTATGCTTTTAAGGAACCTCTTCATAGTTGGGTGCGACAAAACTGAGTACTCTTCTATTTGTTGGTGAAAAGTTGCTATTGCCGCTAAGTGTACCTTTAGGGAACTAATAGTCTCCTGATTTCTCAAGAAACAGTAAATAGTCTAAGACTATTGGTAGAGTGGCAGTATTTGGGGTAATTCTTCTGGAATGGCATCACATCTGAAACCTGGTCCACTTTTGTAGGTAAATATGATAGGTAGTCACTTTCCTACTGTGAAGTAACACCTCCTGTACTTCCTCAGAGCAGGATGTTTCTATGTGGTGGAACCATGAAGGTGCCAGGCTTTGAGCCATAATATCCACAGGTTGGGATGGAGAGAGCGTCCATCGTTCTGTGAGAGGTGGTAAGGAGTGGGTTGAAGAATCATCTGTGGACACAGTGCCAATTGTGACAGGCCAGGATACCACATCTTTCTCGGCCAGGTGGGAGTGATCAGTATGACGTTTGCTCTCTTTTTATTTTCAACAGGACTTTCAGGAACAGAGGGAATGAGGGAAAGGCATAAAGAAGACCCTTGTCCCATGAGAAGAGGAGCACATCCCCCATGGAGTGCTGGCCGATGCCTGCTCTGGACCAATACTGTGGATATTTCTTGTTCTAGTGAGTGGCGAACAAGTCTATTATTGGTATCCCCCATCATCTGAATATGTTGTGGAGTGTCACCCAGTCTATTTCCCATTCATGGTCATGTGGGAATTGGCAGCTAAAACTATCCACTGTCGTGTTGTGCACTCCTGGTAGGTACGCCCCTGCACCAGTTTTACAGCTTTAGTGCTTCCACACAAAGGGAGGGCGATCTGGTGCCTCCTTGACAATTTATGTAGTACATGGACGCTATATAATCTGTCATGACCTTTGTGTGTGTGCCTCTGATCAGCAGAAGGTAGTGAGAACATGCGTTCCTGACCACTCTGAGTTCAAGGAGGTTGATGTGAAGACACACCTTGGAGGGTGACCATTTGCCCTGTACAGTAAGGTCGTTGAGATGTGCGCCCCATCTTATGAGTGATGTGTCAGTGGTAAGAAGTAGTGATGAGGGAGTCTGTGCAAACGGGATTCCCATGCAGACGTTTTCTGGGTCCTTCCACCCATTCAAGGATTGTTTGAACTTGGTGAGCAGAGACAGTGGTTTGTCTAGGCTGTCTTTGTTTGGTCTGTAAACCAAGCTAAACCATGACTGAAGGCATCTCATGCGAAGTCTGGCGTGAGCTATCACAAATGTGCCTGCGGCCATGTGCCCCAGAAGATGAAGGCAGTGTCTGGTCGATATTTAAGGGCTGGTTTGCACTGTCTATAAGCATGGAGAGACTGAGGTATCTGTGTTGTAGGAGGAGCACGCTCACTCGGGCAGAGTCGAGATTGGCTCCTATGAATTCTAGTCTCTGTACCAGTGTTAATGTCGACTTTTGTATGTTGATTTGTAGACCCAGACTTCTGAATAAATCCAAAATCATATCGGTAACTCATTTGGGTTCATCAAAGGATGGTGCCCTGAGAAGACAACCATCCAGGTAAAAGTAGATCACGATGACCTGGGAACGTAAGTGGGCTGCCACTACAGAGAGGATCTTAGAGTATACTCTGGGGGCCAATAAGAGGCCAAAAGGGAGTACTTCATACTGGTAATGCTCTTGGCCTAGTGTGAATCTGAGGTATTGTCTGTGACACAGTACGTCTGAAATACAGAAAAGACAGTTACCTGTTTCGTAACTGGCATTCTTCGAGATGTGTTGCTCATGTCCATTCCATTGTAGGTGTGTGTGCTCCTCACATGCACCGGTGCTGGAAGTTTTCCCCTCAGCGGTATCCATAGGGGACTGGCTCTGGCGCCCTCTGGAGTGGTGTCTATATAGCACAGTATAAGGGGCGTTGCTGGCTTCCCCCACCCTCAGTTCCTTCTTGCTGGAAACTCTGACAGTGGGGAAGGAGGGCGGGTCATGGAATGGACATGAGCAACACATCTAGAACACCACCAGTTACGAAACAGGTAACTGTCTTTTCTTCTTTGATTGCTTGCTCATGTCCATTCCATTGTAGGTGACTCCCAAGCAGTGCCACTAGACATGGGTAGGAGTTCATGCACGTGTCGACTGCAACACAGCTCTGCAGAATCCAGCGTCATCCCTGGCCTGCTGGGTGATGGCGTAATGCGTCGTGAACATGTGTACTGATGACCACGTGGCAGCTCTGCAGATGTCCTGGATGGGGACATGCGCTAGGAAGGACACCGAGGACACTTGTGCCCCGGTCAAGTGGGCCTTTAGTATAGGTGGCGGCTTGGACCACACCAACTCATAACAGGTCTGGATACACAAGGTGATCTGGTTAGATATCCTCTGCGAGGACACCGGTAGGCCTTTCATCCTGTCCGCGGTCACGATAAAAAGTTGGGTCAACTTGCGGAAGGCCTTGGTGCACGCCAGGTAGAAGGCTAGGGCGCACCAGACGTCTAAGATATGCAGCCGCCTCTCCTCCACAGTTAAGTGTGACTTTGGACAGAGAATTGGGAGAAAGATATCCTGGTTAACATGAAGTGAGACACCACCTTGGGCAGGAATGCGGGGTCGGCTCGCAGCTGGACCTTGACCTTGTAGAAAACGGTATAATGGGGCTTTAATCTTGGAAACTCGCCTCACTGAGGTAATGGCTACAAGGAAAGCTACCTTCCATGACAGATGTGAAAGGGAGCAGGAGGCCAGTGGCTCAAAGAGAGGCCCCGTGAGCCTCAAGAAGACAAGGTTGAGGTCCCATTGTGGAATCGGGTCCCAGACCGTTGGGAAGAGTCCTTTCAGGAACCAGATGGACATGTCATGTGAGAACACCGATTTGCCCTGAACCTTCTGGTGGAAAGCTGATATGGCTGCCACGTGCACCTTGATGGAGGAAAGCGCGAGGCCTTGTTGCTTAAGGTAGAACAGGTAATTGAGGATGGACTGCACAGACGACCGTGTTGGGGAGATGCCACGCTCCTCTGCCCAGCAGGAGAATTGCTTCCATTTCGCCAGGTAAGTCGCTCTGCTTTCCAAGAGGACCTGCTGTACCTGGCTGGAGCAGGCCCTTTCCTCTGGGTTCAGCCACCAAGCCGTGAGGTGGAGGGAGGGAAGGTTCGGATGCAGGAGCTGTCCGTGGTCTTGCAAGAGGAGATCCGGATGGCTGGGCAGTGACAATGGGGGTGCCACGGCTAGGTTCATGAGTGTGCCGAACCAGTGCTTGCGAGGCCACACAAGGGCAATCATGATTACCCTTGCCTTGTCTCTTTTGACTTTTGCTAGGACCCTGCTGACCAGCAGAACTGGCACGAATGAGTACATCAGATCCCCCTCCCATGACAGAACGAAAGCATCGGAAAGGGAGTCCCTGCCTAGGCCCTGGAGAGAGCAGAAGTGCTGACACTTCCTGTTCTGCCTGGTGGCGAACAGGTCCACTCGGGGAGCCCCCCACCTTTGGAAGAGCACCTGGACAACCTCCGGGTGGAGGGACCACTCGTGGGGAGAGAAGAAGGACCTGCCTAGGCGATCTGCCAGCGCATTCCGGATGCCGCGGAGGTGCGATGCCTCCAGGTGGATGTCGTGCTGGATGCAAAAGTCCCACAAACGAAGTGCTTCCTTACAGACGGCCGACGAGCGAGCGCCCCCTTGCCTGTTGATGTAAAACATTGAGGCTGTGTTGTCCGTGAGTATATGTGCACTTTGACTGGAAAGGTGTGTCAGGAAGACTCCGCAGTTTCTCTGGGGACCATGTCCCTTGGGTCTGCAATGTGCCGAGATGCGCTTCCCAGCCGAGGTCGGAGGCATCCAATATCAGAGATACCAAGGGTTGGGACTCTCAAACGGAACTCCTTCCAGGACCACCTTTGGATCGGTCCACCACTGCAGGGAGGCAAGTACCTTTGGTGGAATCATGACGATCTTGTCCAGATGGTCTCTGGGCAGGGTGTAGATTGTGCAGACCCGGGCCATGATGAGGGGATACGTACAGATGCTGGCAATTAGACCTGCCATTGTCTCGAATCTGTCCTGCGGCAGAAACGCTCTGGCACGGGTGGAGTCAAGAACTGTTCCGATGAATTCTATGTACCGGGACTAACATTGATTTTTCCTCATTTATCAACAGGCACAGAGCACAGCACATGAGCTGCAGCACTGAGATGTTATGTTGGACCAGAGACCTAGATGAGGCCATTGATGAGCCAGTCGTCGAGGTACGGGTAAACCTGGACACCTCGCCGGCTGAGGAAGGCCACCACCACCGCCATGCATTTGGTAAACACCCTCAGAGCTGTAGCCAGGCTGAATGGGAGCACAGCGAACTGGTAGTGAGCGGGACCCACTGTGAAGCGCAGGAATCGTCTGTGTCCCTGGAATATTGATACATAGAAGTATGTGTCTTTCAAATTGAGGGGAGCGTACCAGTCTCCCGGATCCAGGGAGGGAATGATGGAGGCCAGGGAGACCATGCAGAACTTCAACTTCTTGAGATATTTGTTGCGGTCTTACAAGTCCAGAATGGGTCTTAGACCTCCCTTGACTTTGGGGATTAGAAAGTACCAGGAGTAGAATCCCTTACCCCTGTACTCCCGAGGGACTTCCTCCACGGCCCCCAACTGCAGAAGGCCCTGAACCTCCTGAATGAGCAGTTGCTCGTGACAAGGGCCCCTGAAGAAGGATGGGGAAGATCGGTGTGTGTGTGTGGGGGGGGACAGAAAGAAACTGGAGGGTATAACCCTGCGCCATGGTGTTGAGGACCCAACAGTCCAAAGTTATGGAGGCCCATGCAGGGAGGAAAGGAAACAGGTGGTTGGAAAAGCGCAGCGAAGCAGGATCAGGGATACAGGCTGGTAGGTCACCCTCAGGTACACCCTCAAAATGCCTGCTTGCCACCCTGTTGTTTGCGGGTAGAGCTCGACTGGGCAGAGGACGGTGGCTTGTGACCTGGCCGAGGTCTGTAACCACTGCCCTTTTTATGGGCAGGTTCCGACCTGGGTTGTCTCCCAGAGCCCTGGGCCTGTTGCGGCTTGAACCACTTTCTGGCCGGGCCCAGGGTGTAGAGGCCCAGGGTATTCAGCATCGTGCGTGAGTCCTTGAGCCTGTGCAGTTTTGTTTCTGTTTGTTCAGCAAACAGAGCTTGTCCATCGAATGGGAGGTCATGTATTGACTGTTGTACTTCCGTCGACAGGCCCGACAACTGCAGCCAGGATGCCCTCCTCATCGAGATGGCCGAGGCTATGGTTCTAGCTGCAAAGAATCCGCCACATCAGAGGCCGCCTAGAGGGCCACTCTGGCCACTGATTTGCCCTCTTCGAGGATTGCGTGGAACTCAGTCTTGAGGTCCTCAGGCAGTGAATCCCTGAACGTGGCCATGAACTGCCACATATTAAAATCATAGCAGCCAAGCAGGGCCTGGTGGTTGGCCACCTGCAGCTGTGTAGTAGTAGGATTTTATGTTTGTATTTTATATAATTTAGAATGAAGGATAAAGAATAATAATGTAGCATGTATTAAATGTATTGGTGTATGATTTGACCACATCCTGCCAGCCACCCTTTTTGAATAGCAGAAAATAATGACTTAATGGGCCATTTGGTAAAGATGCATCAGCCGGATTCTGTGTCTGGGCTGATTTTGAGGCAGTAACAGACCTTTTTAGGATCACCAATTTGTTGTAGGTATAGCATTTTAAAATAAGTAAAAGAATGCCATGATTGTTTTTCTTTTGCATTGTAATTTGATGTTCCTGTTCAAAATGTTCTGTATAAATTAATTCTGTTTTGTGTGTGAATGAGGAATGTGTGTGTTAAGAGATAAGTGTAAAGGCCATCACTGAACCAGATGTTCTAGGGAGAAACCAGAGACAGACACAAGGGCGCCAGGAGGTTGCAACATGCCCCTATTGAAATGTCAGAGGAGGGCAAATTGACGACTCTAAAGATGAGACAGACAGCTATTGATGGGGACAAGATAACTGTGATCAAAACCAGCATGGGATAACTCCCTGAGGAACTTGATGTAAAGAATAAGAAGAACAATTTAAGAAAACAAGCACTCATCAAACCACAACTGATTACACCATGATGGTGCAAAACTCATTGGTCCCAATGAAGGAAAATCACTATATAAACAGGATGCCTAGCCATGAAACTTTGGGTTCGTCCTGCCAAGACTTCCCCGGAGCATCGTGTCGCAACCCGATGGAACCCGGCTCCTCCCTATCGGTGATCAACCTAGCTGGGCACTAGGTTGATCCGGACTCTGGACTGGTAACTATAACATCGACTGGTGGGACAGTGTGTGTGTGTGTGTGTGGTGTGATTGAATGCATATGGTAATTGTTGTATCTTCAATAAACGCGGCGTATTGCCTTTTCCCCTGAAAAAGATCCCGTGTGCTTCTTATAAGCATAACAGCTGGACAGTCGAGGACGAATAAATCTTTCTTCCAAACAAATCGAGCCTCTTTGAGTCTTTATTTTTCGGGGTGGAGACTGGCTGGCCTTGCCTTTCCTGCTCATTAACCACGGAGACCACTAGGGAGCTTGGGGCAGGGTGCGGGTAAAGGTCCTCACATGAGCTTTAGCAGGCACATAGTAGTTGATTCTGCCTTTTTTGAAATAGGGGGCAGCGATGAGGGGGTCTGCCACAGAGACTTGTTGATCTTTGCCACCCCCTCTTGCAAGGGCAATGCCACCCTGGCTGGGACCGCTGAGCTAAGGACATCAAATAGGGAGTCCGAGGGTTCCTCCAGCTCCTCAGCATGAAGCCCCAAGTTCGAGGCGACCCTTCTTAGCAGCTCCTGATGGGTCTTAGTATCATCCTGCGGGACTGGATGAGGGGTCCTGTAATCACCTCATGAGGCGACAACGAGGAGGAAGCCGGTACCGGAGGATCTGCCGCCTCTGAAGGCTGCTTGGCTGCTTCCTCCATGGGAGCTGGGTGGACCTGAGGGGTCTTTTCCACAGAGCCCTCTGCGTCAGGGGGCGGTCGGGAGGCCGTGGCTGATGGTTTATCCGAGGCGCCCAAGGCTGACCTGAGCCCTTGCAAGGGCTGCAGGAACCCCCAAGGATTCCAAGCCACTGGTTCTGGGGCCATGATGCAACCTGTAGAGTGGGTACCCTTAGTGTGGGGCCCTGGCCTGCTGGTATGGACTCCTATTCGGTACCGGAGTCTGAAGAGGAGGGATCACGTCTGAGAGACTAGGACAGTGCCGACCGTTTGTCCTGGTTGCGACGGTGCCGATTCCAGCCCTGCAACGGGGATCTGTCAGAGGGTGATGAGTCCCCGCGCTGAGCTCCTGGAGACTGATGGCATTTGGCAGATCTGCAATGGTGGCCTGGCAATTGACGCTTCATGCTTCTTTAGTGGTGCCAGTCCATTGAGTGGGACCGAGTCGGCCATCGAGGTGGGGAACGTCAACCTGATCGCAGTGACCCGTATCGGCACTCTGGCGACCGGTAGTGAGGCTCTCGAGACCATTGGCTTGTGCCCCTGGAGGGGTGTCGCATGCTTGGGGAGCAGCTAGGTTGGTCCCGATAGCGGGACTGCAGGGATAGGCGCACTTCTATGGGCCTGCGCCAAGTCACTGGCAATTTGTGTCTCGAGCCCGGAGAGCGGTGCCCTGAGTCTGGAGACCGGTGAGGGCTCCCTCAAGCTGGCCTCCCTATGTCCAAGGCCTGGCAGCTCCGCACGGGCGAGCACTGGTGGGACACTCCTTGAGGAGGAGAGCGGTGCCGCACAGATGAGGACTGCTGGAAAGGTCCCATGACAAGTTTACCCTTAGAATGGGGCACCACCATGGCTGGTGTGGGCGGCACCGGAACAGTAAGATGTCCTGCACCACCTGCAAGGCCTCGGGCGTCGATGACATGTCCAGGTGCCGGAGGCCCGCGTCACTGTCTGGGGTGACAGGCGTGTCTCGGGATGGGCTAACCCGCTCGACTTGAGCTGGGGCCTAACTCACGCACGGAGGTGAGGAGCTGCCCTGCATGGGTCCTTGCTCCCCTCAGACCCTCTCCTTTCCTTTACGGGATGTCAGAGATCGTCCACTCCCAGCCTTTCTTTGCCTCCTGACCGGTGCCGGGGGGGGGGGGGGGGGGGGGGGGGGGGGGGGGGGGGGGNAAGATGGCACCGGTGGAGCGCTCTGTACTGATGCCGCAGTACTAGGAGCAGAATCCGACCTGGATGGCTCCGGTGCCAGTTCCGATTCCAAAAGGAGCACCCGGAGATGTATGTCTCGCTCCTTCTTTGTCCGAGGTTTGAACCCCTTGCAGATCCAACACTTGTCACTGATATGGGTCTCGCCCAGGCACCTCAGACAGCTACTATGAGGATCACTGATGGGTATTGTTTTTTTGCAGCGATTACAGGGTTTGAAGCCTGGGGATCGGGGCATGCCCAGTCCCTAGGCTGAGTCCCGTCCGGGACTAACCAACTACACTTAGGGAAACTACTAACAACTTTTAACTATTTACAGAAAAAAGTTTGTCTCAACGGATTAAGAACAAAAAGGCTTGCCAAAGCAAGAGATGTTCCAGCACCGTCATTGGTGGTAAGAAGGAACTGAGAGTGGGGGGAGCCAGCGATGCCCCTTATACCGTGCCATACAGGCACCACTCCAGAGGCCGCCAGAGCTGGTCCCCTACAGATACCACTGAGGGAAAATCTCAGCTACAATGGAATGAACATGAGCAAGCACTAGACGTAGTAGTAAGCATGTTGAGGGCCGAGAACCAGTCTCCCTGTTCCAACACTAGAATAATCATTGATAAAGTGACCATCTTGAACTTCTGAGCCTTGACAAATTCGTTGAGTGCTGTGAGCCTAATATGGGTCTCCAATCTCCCTTTTTATTAGGTATCAGGAAGTAACAAGAGTAAAAGCCTTTCCCTCTTAGATGTTGAGGTACTGGTTCGATGGCTCCTACACTGAGGAGGTGTTCTATCTCTTGTTGTAACAGGCTCTCATGAGAAGGGTCCCTGAAGAGAGATGGGGAAGGGTGTTGAGGGGGGGAAGGGAGATGAAATGAATGGAGTACCCATCTCGAATAATCTCCAGCACCCATTTGTCAAAAGTTATCTGTTCCCAGGCATTGCGGAAAAGGGCAAGATGGCATCCATGGGGGTGAGAAAGGTCCAGTGTTAGATGGTATTGGAGGGAGTGATCTGATGGCACCTTGACCAACCCATCAAAACTGTTGTTTTGAGGTGTATGGCTGGGAAGAAGTAGATTGAGGGCCTGAAGGTTTCCATTTGGAGAACCTAGACTTTTTTCTTTGGGGCTTGTAAGTGTTGGGTTGAATATTTTGATTAGCAGGATCTGAATGAGGGCTGAGGACTATATTTTCTCTTCTGCCCAGGTATGTAAATTCCAAGCGACTAAAGAGTAGTCCCTGGAGCCTTTCAGTATGTGGAGGGAAGTGTCCATCTTGTCCGCAAACAATTTTGTATCGTCAAAGGCAAAGTCTTCCACGGTGGTTTGTACCTCTTTGGGGAAGCCCGATAAGTGCAGCCAAGAGGCTTGTCTCTTCATGATGGAAGTGGAGAAGGAACATGCCGCCGTGTCAGCTACATCGAGTGCCAACTGGAGAGCCATCTTAGCCATCAATTGCCTCCTTAATGATGGGTTTGAATTGGTCCCTGTGAGAATCTGGGAGCTGCTCAATAAAGGAATTGAGTTTCTAATAGTTGATATAATCGTATTTTTCCATTAAGGCTCGATAATTTGCAATATGGAATTGTAAAATGGCTGATGAATAAATCTTTCTCCTAAAGAGATTGAGGCACTTCCAATCCCTAACGTAGGGGGTGGATTTCATGTGATGTTGTTTGCTCTAGAGTTCACCATGTCCATAATGATCAAATTAGGGAGCACGTGGGAGAAGAGAAATTCTGTGTCTTTCGTGATACATAATATTTCCTATTGGCCCACTTACATGTTGGCAGGACCAACACAGGGGACTGCCATATAAGTTTAGCAGGATCCAAGAGAGCCTCATTGATAGGGAGGGCTATTGTAGATGAGGCAAACGAGTGTAAAATGTCCAACAGTTTATAGTGTGACACGGTCACCTCCTGGAGTGTTAATTGTAATGCCTCTGCCACTCTTTGAGCTTGCTCTTGAAAAAGTTTGAAGTTGTCTGCAACAACGGTGGAGGGGGCATTACTGTCTCATCTGGCGATGAAGATGAGAAGTTAGTCTGGTGTGTAGCCTCTTCCTCAATATCGACCTCTTGTTCCTCCCTTACCTGTTCAGGGGCCTTGAACACCCTAGATGCAGTGGCCGAAGGAGAGCATCTCATTGGCTCCTGATAGGCCATGCTAGAGCCTTGGGAAGCACAATGCCTATATGCCTGCCAAGGGTCCCTGTTAGGCCACTGGGATGGTGGGAAGGGTCCCGGTTGTTGGTACCATAGCTGCCCACACCAGGGAGATTGAGGGTCAGAGGGACAGTATGGTTGAGGTCCGTATTGGTAATGGGTACCACAGGGTTCCTGAGAGGAGCAACGGGAGACTACATCATCCTGCTCACTGTTTGACTGCCCACTTGAGAATGGTGGTGCATGGCATGATGTTGAAGGTGAATCTGGAGGTTGAGGTGGACTTGGTATCGGAGCTCCAGCCCTGAATAGAGGCGAGTCCGGTGCATCAGACACAGAAAGGTCTCTTGAGTATTAGAAGTCTGGCGGTGCCATAGGCATCGGTACCGATAGTGGTTGGCAGCGCCGGGATGACTACATTGATGGTGTTGGAGATGCAGTCCAGGCTGAGCGATCTGCCAAAGACATTGATGTCCATACCAAAGGAGCCTTCCACAAGGCAGATTGTCTATCTTTCTCTTACCCTATCAGTACCGATGTTTCCTTGCCTCTGCCAGTGGGTCCTTAGGCATACACTCTGGTACCGAGTCCCCAGATGGGAGGGGGCAGTTAGGGTTGAAGAAAAAACGAAGTTTAAAGATTTAAAAAAAAAATAAAAGAATAAAGAAATGTAAAGAAAACTCTAAGAAGTAGTTTCCCCTTTTTTACAAGTAGCAAGTCTTTAGAAGTTAATGATCTGCTAATGGACAGCTAAACTCCATCTCTAGCTGGGGAGGTTAAGAAGGAACTAAGGAGGGTTTGCCTGCGCAATGCTGGTTAGCTTCATGGCAGAGCTCAGGTGAGGGACAGCACATGTGCAGGCCAAACAGACACTGCTACCAAAAGTCTGCGATCAGCAGTGCAGGGATGCAAACACATCTACAGTGGAGCACCCATAGGTACACTACTCGAAGAAGAACATTTATTACCATATTATAATACTTTCAAAGACACTCCCATTTTGGGCCTAACTCTATTTAATGTCTTTTTAAAAATAATGATATATGGAGAAAACTGTAGGAAGGAAAACCATTTTATTATTGCAAATAAAAAACAAACATTTGCCAAACTATCCCAAACTGGTCTAGGCACTCTCACCTGTCATCTGTGCTCTGTTCATCATGCAAGAGGCGCTCTTTATTTAAACCTATCTTTTCAAGTTCATGAGTAAGTTTTTCAAGATCATTATTCATTTGCTGAGTCTTCAGTTTTTCATTCACCAAATCCTTATGCAAAATAAACAAAAAAAAAATCAATCAATCTAAAATATGAAATTAATAATGCAGACTTAGTTTCTGGAAACTGTCTATGCACTAAATTTCTATGATTACATGTAGCTTGTACAACCTGTTAATATAACTTCTTCCTTCCTCCCAACTATTAACATCTGGTTAAATCAGAAATTATATCCTAAATACAAGTCTGATTTCATCTTAGATGTTTACTTCCTTTTTTTTTTTTTTGCCCGACTTCCCTTCTAAACTTGATTTGAACATGAGGATAAAAAAATACCAAACTAGTTTAGCAGTATCAGAGTGAAACATATGCATTATAATTATTAAAGTTTAACTACAATATTTAATATGTAAATACTATTAATTTAAGCACACCAACAAGATAGGAACATGATTTTTTCAGAAATTACTAATAGACATTTTCTGTATGTTACAACTGTTAAAAAAGCTATTATGGTATTATAGACACGCAGCACTTAGCTGTATTAGATTTATGTCCGATAGATAATAGAAGAATGGAAATTAGTTTCAAATTACCTCTCGTAATGTGACAAGTGTTTTCTTATCAATGGTAGCTCTTTTCACAAGTTCTTTATTTTCTTTTTCTAGCTCTTTTAGACGTACACAAGACTCTTTAAATATACCTATTTCTTTACATAGAGATTTGTTTTCCTTTTCCAGATTACTAATTTTGATATTGTTCTCTTCTAAAGTACTGTCTTTAATTTCTGCTTGTTGTCGGAGTCTCTTATTCTCTTTTTCTAGTTGTTTCTTATCCTTTTCCAGCTGAGAAGTCTCTTGTTCCAACAGCTTATTCTCCTTCTCTAATTGCTCTAGGAGTTTACTAGAGATTTTTAATTCTTCCAGATTCTTTTGCAGAGTTTGGTTTTCAGACTCTAAATCTTGTAGTTCACTTTCCAATTGTTGAATCTTTTTGTTACTATTTTCTAATGCTTTCTGTAGCCTTTGGTTTTCTGTATCTAAACCTTGGTAGCTGACTTCTAAACGTTCTGTTTTCTTACAAGAAGCTTTCATAAGCTCCAACCCTTTTTTAAGTTGCTCCTTTTCACTTTCCAATTCCTTATTTTCTAACTGTAATTGAGCCATCTTGATGCTTGTACACTTCAAAGATTCAACTGTTCTTCTTAGTTCTAAATTTTCTTCATCAAGTTGTGAATTCTCTTTCTCCAATGATTCTAACTGAAAAGTAAGGTTTTTTAAGCTATCTAAAGTTTTTTTCAACTTTCTATTTTCCACTTCCAGGTCTGAGTTTTCTTGCTCTAAGGCTTCTGTCTTCTCACAAGTAATATTTAAATTGGTAATCTTTTTCTGTAATAACTCATTCTCCTTTTCAAGATGATGCAACTCATTCTCAAGCTCTTCTGCTCTTTCTCCTTTCTCTTTATAATGTTCCAGTTCTTTCCTCACTTGCTTTTTCTCAAATTCAATCTTATTTAGCTTACTGCTGGTCTCTTTGATAGATTCATGGAGGATTTTATTTTCTTTTTCAATGTCTTTCATTCTTGCTTCAGCACTGATTTGGGACCGTTGCCTTAGAGCAGCTACTGTTTGATTCAAATGCTCATTCTCCTGTTCCAATATTTTAATCTAATTATTTGAAAAAAAAATATAAATTTAGGTCAGTACCATGCCAAAAATAATTTATTTCTATATATAAACAGCAGCCTACGAGGTAGGACAGATGGAGATGGATTACATTATACATCACTTCCTCTTTAATATAAGGTAAAATTAAAGTTCTGCTGTGGTTTATTCTACTATATTATATACCATGTAACATAACACACATCGTGTGTGTAGAGGTGATGGTTATGCAATAAACTGTAAATACAGACAAATTTTCAAGTACATTAGTTTGTCTATTTTAAGATTATACAAACAGTCAAAACCAACATAAATTATGAGCTTCACTCTCTTTCTGGTTGCCATTTAACCTAAAAATTGATTCTTTTCCCAAAACAACATCTTGAGAGATATAATATATTAGAAACAGGCATATCAGCAAAAATCCAAACATCCAGTCAAACTATGGCGAAAGGCTTTTTGAAAGATTCTAAACGCAGTTTAAGAAAAAAATACCTCATAGTTTTATTTGAAAATATAGAAAGTTTCATCTTTGAGGTTTGCAGAGTCCATAATTGCAGCTCCACTGATTTTTGTGACTGTTTACACCAAGGATATTTTAACCTTTCATTAAAAAAAGTTACTAGTCCTTTTTCTTGCAAAGATTATGTTACTTGCCTGTCTCTCTGAGATTTCTCGAAGTGTCTCAATGGTCTTTTCAAGTTGTGCTTTTTCTTTCATCAGATCTTTGCTCAGATTTTGACTATTCTGAAGACTCTGTTTTTCTTGGCTAATTTCATTCTCAAGTCCTTCCAACTGAGGGAGGGAAACATATTTAAAATTCATTCAGAGAGGACTATGAACATAAATTACTATTCTTACGGAGGTGAAGTGAAAATATTATAATTATTATTTTTGTTTTCCATATGTTGTATATGGCCTGATCTAACACCTGTTGAAGTCAATGGAAAGATTCTCATTGACTTCAATGGAGCTGGATCAAGTCCATAAATTTGTATTTAAGATCTGGCAAATATTACAACCTCTATCCCACATAAAATAAGCTTTAATCTAAAAATTAAAAAAATCTAGCCCCCTTTGTTGTAAATATACCTTCAATATGGAAAATCTTGTTTCGTTTGAAAGTTTCCTGAAAATCATGCATTATTCATGATGATTTTTTGAAACATCACAATCGCTGCACACTTGACCTGTGTTTTCAATTGCTACGTGACCAAGGTCCTACCTTCCATGATTATTCCAGGCATCTGGAATCTTCACAACACTAGTTCATCTGAAGAACAGAGTTTTCCTTTATCCTATTTTACAATTATTTTATTTATTAACAGATCTATTCTTTTATAACAGAAATTGGAAAAATTGGAGAGAGTCAAGAGGAGAACAACAAAAATGATAAAAGGTTTAGAAAACCTGACCTATGAGGAAAGGTTAAGAAAAGTAGACATGTTTAGTCTTGAGAAAAGAAGACTGAAGGGGGACCTGATAACAGTCTTTAAATATTTTATGGCTAAAGAGGACTGTGATCAAATGTTCTCTATGCCCACTGGAGGTAGGACAAGAAGTAATGGGCTTAATCTGCAGTAAGGAGATTCAGGTTAGTTATTAGGAAAAACTTTCTAATTATAAAATAGTTAAGCTCTGGAATATGCTTCCAAGGGAGATTGTGCAATCCCCATCATTCAAAGTTTTTAAGAACAGGTTAGACAAACATCCATCAGGGATAATAATAATAATAATTAATAATACTTTATTCTGCCTCAGCACAGAAGTCTGGACTTGCTGACTTCTCAAGTCATCCCTACAGTGCTATGATTCTATGAAATCTTACAAAACTTGTTTTACAATTTAAATAGAGATAAACTCAGTATACACAAAATAAACAATTATAAATTGGCTTAATGAAGTCCCTAAAGCTGTACTGAGGTGGCCTGCTGCTACCAGTTGCTTTCTTCAGCTTTATGGAATTGATCACAAATTGTGGTTGATGCTTTTCTACTTTTCATCTTCTTCTTCTATCTTGTCTGTTTGTAGTGTCAGTTAAAGTATTTGTGTACATCTACACTGCATACTTCTTTTAGCAGCATGTAGAGTACATACATATTTAGCCCCCTTTGATGGGGGGTCTGCCCCACACAGGGCTTGAAAGGATTGCACCTGGAGGAGGAGCCAGGGAGCAGGAGTTGATTAAACGAGGCTCAGCTGGGTAAGAACAGGAAGGACCTGTATAAAGCCCAGGATATGGTAGCAGAAGGGGGGCTGCAGGGAAGTAATCTGCAATCACTCCCTGGGAGAAGGGAGGTGTGTTGGGGCTGTAGAGAGTAGCCTACACTTATTCCTTATGGGGGAGGGAGTTTGAGCTGGTACACCCAAAGGGGGATGATGACTAGAAGCTGTAAGAAGGAGTCCAGGGAAGGAGCAACAAGGGCTGAGGAAAAGCATACCATAGTTGTCAGGTATAGGGTCCCTGGACTGGAACCTGGAGCATTGGGTGGGCCTGGGTTGCCATAACTGGCCACTGGGGAAGTGGCACCATCAGGACAGTGCTTGAGAAGACTGCCTGAGACTGTGTGGAAGGACTTTGAGTAAGCCCTAGAAAGGGAAACCACGTAGTGACCCAGCTGGAGGGCTGAGTCATGAAGAGGAGGCTTCAGTTCCTGGAGTGAGAGGGGCTGCAGGGCGAGACAGGACAGGTGAAGACCAAATCAAGGCCAAGGTGAAGGCCAAATCACACTTGGAGTTGCAGCTAGCAAGGGATGTTAAGAGTAACAAGAAGGGTTTCTACAGATATGTTAGCAACAAGAAGATGATCAGAGAAAGTGTGGGCCCATTACTGAATGGGGGAGGCAAACTAGTGACAGAGACTGTGGAAAAAGCTAATGTACTCGATGCTTTTTTTGCCCGTCTTCACCAACAAGGTCAGCTCCCAGATTACTGCACTGGGCAGCACAGTATGGGGAGGAGGTGACCAGCCCTCTGTGGCGAAATAAGAGGTTCAGGACTATTTAGAAAAGCTGGACGAGCACAAGTCCATGGGGCCGGATGCACTGCATCCAAGGATGCTAAAGGAGTTGGTGGATGTGATTGCAGAGCCATTGGCCATTATCTTTGAAAACTCATGGCAATCGGGGGAGGTGTTGGATGACTAGAAAAAGGCTAATGTAGTGCCCATCTTTAAAAAGGGAAGGAGGAGGATCTGGGAAACTACAGGCCAGCCAGCTTCACCTCAGTCCCTGGAAAAATCATGGAGCAGGTCCTCAAGGAATCAATTCTGAGGAGAGGAAAGTGATCAGGAACAGTCAGCATGGATTCACCAAGGGCAAGGCATGCCTGACTAACCTAATTGCCTTCCATGATGAGATAACTGGCTCTGTGGATGAGGGGAAAGCAGTGGATGTGTTATTCCTTGACTTTAGCAAAGCTTTTGATACGGTCTACCACAGTACTCTTGCCAGCAAGTTAAAGAAGTATGGGCTGGATGAATGGACTATAAGGTGGCTAGAAAATTGGCTATATCGTCGGGCTCAAGGGGTAGTGGTCAATGGTTCCATATCTAGTTGGCAGCCGGTATCAAGCAGAGTGCCCCAAGGGTCAGTCCTGGGGCCAGTTTTGCTCAATATCTTCATTAATGATCTGGAGGATGGCATGGATTGCACCATCAGCAAGTTTGCAGATGACACTAAACTGGGAGGAGTGGTAGATATGCTGGAGGGTAGGGATAGGATACAGAGGGACCTCGACAAATTGGAGGATTGGGCCAAAAGAAATCTGATGAGGTTCAACAAGGACAAGTGCAGAGTCCTGCACTTAGGATGGAAGAATCCCATGCACTGCTACAGACTAGGGACCGAGTGGCTAGGCAGCAGTTCTGCAGAAAAGGACCTAGCGGTTACAGTGGACGAGAAGCTAGATATGAGTCAACACTGTACCCATGTTGCAAAGAAGGCTAATGGCATTTTGGGCTGTATAAGGAGGGGCATTGCCAGCAGATTGAGGGACGTGATCATTCCCCTCTATTAGGCATTGGTGAGTACTCCTTATCTGGAGTACTGTGTCCAGTTTTGGGCCCCACACTACAAGTAGGATGTGGAAAAATTGGAAAGAGTCCAGCGGAGGACAACAAAAATGCTTAGGGGGCTGGAGCACATGACTTATGAGGAGAGGCTGAGGGAACTGGGCTCGTTTAGTCTGCAGAAGAGAAGAGTATGGGGGGGATTTGATAGCAGCCTTCAACTACCTGAAGGGGGGTTTCAAAGAGGATGGAGCTAGGCTATTCTCAGTGGTGGCAAATGACAGAACAAGAAGCAATGGTCTCCAGTTGCAGTGGGGGAGGCATAGGTTGGCTACTAGGAAACACTATTTCACTAGGAGCGTGGTGATGCACTGGAATGGGTTACCTAAGGAGGTGGTGGAATCTCCATCCTTAGAGGTTTTTAAAGCCTGGATTGACAAAGCCCTGGCTGGGATGATTTAGTTGGTGTTGGTCCTGCTTTGAGCAGGGGATTGGACTAGATGACCTCCTGAAAATAATGCTATTGCTGACAGGACAAAAGTAATATGTTGTGCTGGAAGATGTAAGGTCAAACATACACAAACTTGTAATGATAAGAAGCCCCCTCTACTGGGAAAACCCAGAAGCAGGGTGAGACAGAAACAGAATAACAAACAGCAAATGTGTAAATTGTAGCTTGGACATACATATTGTACGTTACCTAAGACAAATGCTAAATGTACTTAATGCTGATTGAAGAAAGGCTCATAAATATGTAACGAGGAAATATATATATATATGTATATATAAAAAGACGCTATATACTATTTTCTTTTACTAGTCGAGAAACTGAATGAATTGGACTGATGGACCAGACCAAAGATCAGAGGTGGCAATGACCATCACAAAGTACAGGAGGACTTCCCAGTGCCCCAGAATGCAGTAATTTGAGCCTGCTGTAGTGTTTTGAGATCACATATGAACACCTTCCAATGGCTGCAGAGAGAATGCAACCAAGTACAAAAGGATGCTGGAGGGAAGAACAATTGATGGTAAATGAAGAGTGAGGGAAGGGGAGACTTTGAAAAGCCCACTCCCCAGCTACCAGAGTGTGAGGGAATTAAAAAGGAGAGTCCCAAGTCTCAAACTCCCAAAGTACCTACTGTTTGAAGCAAGGAAGGAATGAAGGAAGCTGCAAGAGCATCCTGTGAAGGAGCAGGCTATAAGGACTAAAAAGCAGATGCAAGAGACAGAAGGGGGGGGGGGAGGGAACCACCATAGGTGCATCAGACAGACACTGTTCAGAGAAACAAGCCAATGGGAGAAGAGGGTAAAGGAATCTGAATTTGTAGAGCCATTATTCCTCTTAGGACCTGGAGCCTGAAGAACTTGTGCAGGGTCCACAGGGAGAAGGAGGTTTAAGTTTAATACTGGAGTACAATCTCTTTATCATGAAAGTTGAACTTACAAATGTAGAATTATGAACAAAAATAATTGCATTAAAAAACAAAACAATGTAAAACTTTAGAGCCTACAAGTCCACTCGGTCCTACTTCTTGTTCAGCCAATCGCTGAGACAAACAAGTTTACATTTATGGGAGATAATGCTGAAAGTGAGAACAGGCATTCGCATGGCACTTTTGTAGCCGGCATTGCAAGGTATTGACGTGCCAGATATGCTAAACATTTGTATGCCCCTTCATGCTTCAGCCACCATTCCAGGGGACATGCTTCCATGCTGATGATGTTCATTAAAAAAATAGTGCGTTAATTAAATTTGTGACTGAATTCCTTGAGGGAGAATTGTATGTCTTCTGCTCTGTTTTACCCGCATTTTGTCATATATTTCACGTTATAGCAGTCTCGGATGATGACCCAGCACGTTTGTTTTAAGAACACTTTCACTGCAGATTTGACAAAATGCAAAGAAGGTACCAATGTGAGATTTCTAAAAATAGCCACAGCACTCGACCCAAGGTTGAAGAATCTGAAGTGCCTTCCAAAATCTGAGAGGGACGAGGGGTGGAACATGCTTTCAGAAGTCTTAAAAGAGCAACACTCCAATGCGGAAACTACAGAACCCAAACCACCAAAAAAGAAAATCAATCTTCTGCTGGAGGCATCTGACTTAGATGATGAAAATGAACATGGGTCGGTCTGCACTGCTTTGGATTGTTATCAAGCAGAACCCATCAGCATGGACGCACGTCCTCTGGAATGGTGATCAAAGCATGAAGGGACATATGAATCTTTAGTGCATCTGGCATGTAAATATCTTGCAACACTGGCTACAACAGTGCAACGCCAACGCCTGTTCTTACTTTCAGGTGACATTGTAAACAATAAGCGGGCAGCATTATCTCCTGCACATGTAAACAAACTTGTTTGTTTGAGCGATTGGCTGAATAAGAAGTAGGACGGAGTGGACTTGTAGGCTCTAAAGTTTGAAATTGTTTTATTTTTGAATGCAAGTATTTTTTGTGCATAATTCTACATTTGTAAGTTCAACTTTCATGATAAAGAGATTGTACTCCAGTATTTGTATTAAGTTAATTGAAAAATACTATTTCTTTTATTTTTACAGTGCAAATATTTATAAGAAAAAATATAAAGTGAACACTGTACTTTGAATTCTGTGTTGAAATTGAAATCAATATAGCTGAAAAAGTGGAAAACATCCAAAATATTTAAATAAATGGTATTCTATTATTGTTTAACAGTGCAATTAATCGTGATTAATTTTTTTAATCATTATTTATTTTTTTAATCACTTGGCCGCCCTAGTCAAGAGCTACACTCCATGCTTCCAGGAAAGAGGCACAGAAAAAGCCTGAAGGGTTGGGGGTGGACTCAGCCTATTAAGTCTTTTGAGTCAGGCACTTGGGCTTTCATTATGCTTTGTCTCCATACTTCCTGGTAGTTGGTGCTATAACACCAGCTGTTTTGTTCTTCCAGCAAGAGGGGAGAAAAGTGAGATGCTCAACAAAATTCAGTTTAAGAATATATTTGGTGACTTCTTCAGTATCTATGAAACTGGGAGCTTTTTAAAACTAGATTCTTTATATTGGTTCATATTTATTGTTAAGTTCTTCAGGGTAAATATCTTAACATCTCTAAATATCAGGAGATATGCTGTGTTTTATGTATCTTTTCTAAGACTGGAAACTGAAGTTAATGTTGAAAAAGTAACAGTACAACAAAGAAAAAAAGAAAACATTATAGTTTTACAAACACAGACATCAGAAATCCAAGAAATTCTAGGTTAAGGTAAATATAAAACAAAATAACCTTCAACAAATCCAATGTTGTGAAGTATGGAAATTCCTAGTTAAAGTATTATGAACAACCTTAATGTTGCCCCTTGCTCCCCTACACAAACATACATACACAGTTCAACCACCTAGCTCAGGGGTCGGCAACCTTTCAGAAGTGGTGTACCAAGTCTTCATTTATTCACTCTAATTTAAGGTTTTGCGTGCCAGTAATACATTTTAACGTTTTTAGAAGGTCTCTTTCTATACGTCTATAATATATAACTGAACTATTGTTATATGTAAAGTAAATAAGTTTTAAAAAATGTTTAAGGAGCTTCATTTAAATTTAAATTAAAATGCAGAGCCCCCTGGACCGGTGGCCAGGACCAGGGCAGTGTGGTTGCCACTGAAAATCAGCTTGCATGCCGTCTTTGGCATGCATGCTATAGGTTGCCTACCCCTGACCTAGCTCAACACAGTCCACACTTAGTTCAACCATTATTCAGCAAAAAAGTTTGTACTGATGCTGAAAATAGAGCTGGCTGAAACCTTTACAGTTCCTCAGCTGTGCAGAAACAGCCATGATGGTTATTCCAGACTTTAGTTAGTCATCAGTGAACAAGTCCAAAACTAAACCACCCAGTTCTCTCTAAATTAGTTCTATGCATTAGATCACATCAAGGGCTCTTAAGTCAAACAGGTTTCTAGGCCAACCTGTTCTTAAAATATAATGTGACAAAGATATGTCAAACTTTTTGAAAATTATTGTAACATCTATTTTAAGTTCCACACTTGTCAGATTCACTGCAACAGTCTCATCAAAATTCCACTTTGGCTAAAGACTACAGATGCAAAATCTTAAATATAAACAACTTTTGAGAGAGAGAGAGAGAGAGAGAGAGAGAGAGAGAAATTGTAGCAGAGGGGGCAAAATCAGATTCAGAATGGAAAGCCTGCTTTTGTCTTAATTATGAAAAGACTAATCTCTCTCTCTCTCTCTCTCACACACACACACACACAAAACACTTTAGCACATGTGAGTAATGCATCCATCCCAAACTCATATTGATAAAACCTGACATACCACACCTTTTATAGTCTATTTGATCGTATTATACATGCACATATTGATGGCTACCTTTTTGCTAAGTCTTTGGTTTTCTTTTTCCATTTTCAGAATCTTTGAATTACTGCCTTCTACAGAACCCATTGCATTTTGTAGCTCTTCCACCGTCTTCAGCAAACTTTGGTTTTCCATTTCCAGCTTCAGCAATCTACTTGATGTCAATTCATTCACTTCATGGCCAAGTGACTTTCGTGGCACTGTGAGATTTAAAAGAAATAGAGGTTACTTATCATTAACTGAAGATCTTTGAGGTGAGTCTGTGCATTTTCAGACTTGTGGGATAAAAAGGCCTGCACCATGATCCTCCAAAATCTTCTAGTCAGCATTGTTTGTTGGGGCCACTCACACACCTCTCTCCCCCACCTAAGAACAACTATGAAATTGTGGATGAAGGAGGACTGAAAAAAAAAGATTACTAACCTCTCTGTAACTGTTGTTTTTTGATATGTGTTCCTCATGTCCATTCCACTTTAGGTGTGCATGTGCCACATGCACAGTTGCTGAAGATTTTTCCCTCAGTGGTATCTGTCAGGCCGGCTCTAGTGCCCTCCGTGGTGCCACGTGCTCATGCGTCGGTATAAAGGCCCCGGCCAGCTCTGCACCCTCTCAGTTCTTTCTTGCTGGCTAACTCTGACCAAGGGGCAGAAGGGTGAGTTGTGGAATGGACATGAGCAACACATCTCAAAGAACAACAGTTACAGAAAGGTTAGGAACCGTTTTTTCTTTGAGTGTTTACTCATGTCCATTCCATGTTAGGTGACGCCCAAGCGGTACCTTAGGAGATGGGCTCGGAGTTCATAGACATGTGGATTGCAACACTACTCTATCAAACCTGACACATCTCTAGCCTTCTGGGTGATGGTGTAGTGGTATGAAAAAGTATGCACCCACGATCAAGTCACTGCTCTACAAATATCATAGATTGGGACCTGGGCCAGAAACGCTGATGAGGAAGCTTGAGCTCTTGTCGAGTGGGTGGTCAAGAGGGCAGGAGGCCCCAGCACCCGCCTGCTCACAGAATGTGCAAATGCAGGAAGTGATCCAAGATGAAATTCTTTGGACCAAAATTGGCAGGCTTTTCATCCTGTCTACTACTGCCACAAAGAGTTGCACAGACTTACAGAATGGTTTGGTCCTTTCTATATAGAAAACCAGGGCCCGCCTAACATCCAGCATGTAGAAACGCTGCTCCTCTCTATTTGTGAGCAGTTTGGGGAAGAATACTTGCAAGAAAATAGTAATCAGGCTATGAAACTGCGAAACCATCTTTGGGAGGAATGCAGGATGGGGGTGAAGTTGTACCTTGTCCTTAAAGAACACTGTATAAGGGGGTTCTGATGTAAGGACCCTGATCTCTGACACCCTCCTGGCCGAGGTAATTGCTACCAGGAAGGCAACCTTCCAGAAGAGGTACAAGGGGCACGATGCCAGTGGCTCAAAGGGAGGGCCTGTGAGTCTTGACAGGACCAGGTTTAGGTCCCATGGTGGAATGGATTCAAGAATCTGAGGGTATAGTCCCTCTAAGCCCTTGAGGAAGTGAATGGACATTTTGTGAGAAAAAAACAACCTACCATCCACCAAAGGGTGGAAGGTGGAAATGGCCACTAGGTGTACCTTAATCAACGAAATGGCTAGGCCCTGCTGTTTCAGATGAAACAGATACTCCAGCACAGACTGGAGAGGTGACCTACCGGGTGAGAGGCCACATGGAGAAATGCTTCTACTTGGCAAGGTAAATCGCTCTAGTAGATCGTTTCCTACTACATAGCAATACCTGGTGGACTTGCTCCGAACAGGCCAGCCCCAGTGCATTTAACCATGGAGCTTCCACGCGGTCAGGTGGAGGGCCTTGAGGTTTGGGTGGAGAATCAATGGTGATTTTGCGAGATCAGGTATGAGAGGGGAGGGAGCGGCATCAGGGTCACTATAGGTCCAATAACGTGCCAAACCAGTGCTGGCGTGGCCATACTGGGACTATAAGAATAAAAGATGGTTACCTTTCGTAACTGTTGTTCTTCGAGATGTATTGCTCATGTCCATTCCATTGTAGATGTGTGTGCTCACCACGTGCACCGGTTCTGGAAGTTTTTCTCTCAGTGGTAGCCATAGGGGACCAACTCTGGTGCCCTCTGGAATGGCGCGCGTATGCACCAGTATAATGGGCACTGCCGGCTGCCCCCTCCCTCAGTTCCTTCTTGCTGGAACTCCAACTAAGGGGAAGGAGGGTGGGTCCTGGAATGGACATGAGCAACACATCTCGAAGAACAACAGCTATGAAAGGTAACCATCTTTTCTTCTTCGAGTGCTTGCTCATGTCCATTCCATTGTAGGTGACTCCCAAGCAGTACCATCGGAGGCGAGTAGGAGTTCATGGACATGTTGACTGCAACACAGCTCTGCCAAATCCAGTGTCATCTCTGGCTTCCTGGGTGATGGCGTAATGTGCTGTGAACGTGTGTACCGAAGACCATAGGGACGTGCACCAGGAAGGCAGGCGAAGACGAGTGAGTCTAGTCGAATGAGCCTTCACTATTGGTGGAGACACAGCCTGCGCCAACTCATAACAAGTATGGATGCTGCTTGTGATCCAATTCGAAATTCTCTGAGGACACCAGAAGGCCCTTCATCCTGTCAGCTATCACGATAAAGAGCTTGGTCGATATGCGGAAGGGCTTGGTGCGCTCCAGGTAGAATGCCAGGGTGCGTCTGACATATAGAGTGTGCAGCCAGCTCTCCTCATTGGTCGTGTGAGGCTTTGGACAGAACACCGGGAGGAAGATATAGAATCATAGAAGATTAGGGTTGGAAGAGACCTCAGGAAGTCATCTAGTCCAACACCCTGCTCAAAGCAGGACCAACACCAACTAAATCATCCCAGCAAAGGCTTTGTCAAGCCGCGCCTTAAAAACCTCTAAGGATGGAGATTCCACCACCTCCCTAGATAACCCATGCCAGTGCTTTGCCATCCTCCTAGTGAAATAGTTTTTCCTAATATCCAACCTAGACCTCCCCCACTGCAACATGAGACCATTTACCCTTGTTCTGGCATCTGCCACCAATGAGAACAGCCGAGCTCCATCCTCTTTGGAACCCCCCTCAGGTAGTGGAAGGCTGCTATCAAATCCCCAGTCACTTATCTCTTTTGCAGACTAAATAAGCCCAGTTCCCTCAGCCTCTCCTCATAAGTCATGTGCCGCTGCCCCCTCATCATTTTCATTGCCCTTCCCTAGACTCTCTCCAATTTGTCCACATCCTTTCTGTAGTGGAGGGGCCCAAAATTGGATGCAATACTTCAGATATGGCCTCACCAGTGCCAAAGAGGGGAACAATCATTTCCCTCAATCTGCTGGCAATGCTCCTACTAATGCAGCCCAATATGCTGTTAGCCTTCTTGGCAACAAGGCTACAGTGTTGACTCATATCCAGCTTCTCGTCCACTGTAACCTCTAGGTCCTTTTCCGCAGAACTGCTGCCTAGCCACTCGGTCCCTAGTCTGTAGCAGTGCATGGGATTCTTCCGTCCTAAGTGCAGGACTCTGCACTTGTCCTTGTTGAACCTCATCAGATTTCTTTTGGCCCAATCCTCCAATTTGTCTAGGTCACGCTGGATCCTATCCCTACCCTCCAGAGTATCTACCTCTCCCCCCAGCTTAGTGTCACCTGCGAACTTGCTGAGGGTGCAATCCATCCCATCATCCAGATCATTAATGAAGATGTTGAACAAAACCGGCCCCAGGACTGACTCCGGGACACTCTGCTTGATACCAGCTGCCAACTACAAATCGAGCAGTTGATCACTACCCATTGAGCCTGACCATCTAGCCAGCTTTCTATCCACCTTATAGTCCATTCATCCAATCCATATTTCTTTAACTTGCTGGCAGGAATACTGTGGGAGATCGTATCAAAAGCTTTGCTAAAGTCAAGGTATATCATGGCCACCGCTTTCCCGATATCCACAGAGCCAGTTATCTCATCCTAGAAGGCAATCAGGTTGGTCAGGCATGCCTTGCCCTTGGTGAATCCATGATGACTATTCCTGATCACCTTCCTCTCCTCCAAGTGTTTCAAAATGGATTTCTTGAGGACCCGGGGTCTGAGGTGAGGCTGACCAGTCTGTAGTTCCACGGATTCTCCTTCTTCCCTTTTTTAAAGATGGGCACTATATTTGCCATATATAAGATATCCTGGTTGACATGGAAATGCGACACCACCTTTGGCAGGAAGGCCGGATGGGGCCACAGTTGTCCTTGTAAACAACCGTGTACGGGGGCTCTGAAGTGAGGGCTTTCATTTCAGAGACACTTCTCGCCGAGGTAATAGCTACAAAGAATGCGACCTTCCACATCAAGTGTGAAAGGGAACAAGAAGCCATAGGCTCAAAGGGCGGATTCGTGAGCCTGGAGAGGACCAGGTTGAGGTCCCATTGGGGAACTGGGTCCCAGACCAGTTGAAAGAGTCTTTTAAGGCCCTTCAGGAACCTGATCGACATCTCATGCGAGAACACCAATCTACCTTGGATACAAGGATGGAAGGCCGATATGGCAGCCAGGTGCACCTTGATCGAAGAGAAGGTGAGACCCTGGTGCTTTAAGTGAAGCAGGTAATCCAGAATGAACTGCAGAGACAACTGGGTCGGGGAGATATTCCACTCTGACGCTCAGCAAAAGAAACACTTCCACTTTGGCAGGTAAGTTGCTCTGGTGGAGAGCTTTCTGCTCTCCAAGAGAACGTGCTGTACCTGACTAGAGCAGGATTGTTCCTCTGGATTCAGCCACGCAGCATCCAAGCTGTGAGGTGGAGAGAGGCGAGGTTCGGGTGCAGGAGTCGACTGTGATCCTGCGAGAGTAGGTCCGAGTGGCTGGGAAGTGGCCGTGGGGCTGCAACAGCCAGGTCCATGAGCATGCCAAACCAATACTGGCGAGGCCATGGTAGGGCGGTCATAATGGCCTGTGCCTTGTCCCTCTTGATTTTTGAGAGGACTTTGCTGATGAGCAGAATTGGCGGGAAGGCGTGCATCAGGTGCCCGAGCAAGACCGGAGAAAGGCATCGGATAGTGAGCCTCTACCAAGGCTTTGGAGAGAACAAAACTGATGACAGTTTCTGTTCTGTCTGGTGGCAAACAGGTACACTTGGGGAGCACCCTACTTCTGGAAGAGCATTCTGACAACCTCCGAGTGAAGGGACCACTCGTGGTGAGAGAAGAAGGACCTGCTAAGGTGATCCGTCAGCGTGTTCCGGACATGGGGGAGGTGCAAGGCTTCCAGGTGGATTGCATGCTAGATGCAGAACTCCCAGCACAGAGCCGATGATCGAGCTCCCCCCTGCCTGTTGACATAGAACATGGAGGCCGTGTTGTTCGTCTTTCACCACCTGGCCGGAGAGTTGGAGAAGGAAGACACCGCAAGCCAGGTGGATGGCTCTGAGCTCCCTGATGTTTATATGCAATGTGAGCTCCTTTCGAGACCATAACCCTTGAGTCCGCAGCGTACTGAGATGCGCTCCCCAACTGAGGTTGGACGCATCTGAAATCAGGGAGACCATGGGTTGCGGGCTCGCGAACGGCACATCTTCCAACACCAGAATCGGGTCAGACCACCACTGCAGAGAGGTAAGCACTTGCGGAGAGATCATGATGACCTTGTCTGGGTGATGTCTGGCCAGGGAGTAGACCCACACCAGCCACATCTGGAGGGGATGCAGCCTGAGTCTCACATGTCATATTACGTATGTGCATGCTGCCATGTGCACCAATAGTCTGAGACAGACCCAGACAGTGGTGAGCAGACGGGCAGTGATGCTGGCAATCAGATCTGACTTTGCCCTGAACCTGGCCTCTGGCAGGAATGCTCTGGCTCTGAGAGAGTCAAGTACCGCTCTGATAAACTCTATCAGTTGGACCAGGATCAACATTGATTTTTGGTTGCTTATCAACAGGCCCAGAGCTTAACAAATGGCTTGCAACATCTCGATGCAGCGCTGGACCTGGACACTGGAGCGGCCCTTGATGAGCCAGTTATCAAGGTACAGGTAAATCTGGATACCCCGACGTCTGAGGTAGGCCACCACCACCGACATGTATTTCGTAAACACCCTCGGTGTCGTTGCTAGGCCAAAAGGGAACACTGCGAATTGGCAGTGTGTGGTCCCAACTACGAAATGTAGGAACAGTCTGTGTCTGTGAAATATCGATATGTGAAAGTAAGCGTCTTTCAGATCGAGGGCAGCGTACCAGTCTCCCGGATCCAGGGAAGAAATGATGGAGGCCAAGGAGACCATGCGGAACTTCAACTTTGTTGATGTTTCGCAGGTCAAGGATGGGGCATAGACCCTCCTTGGTTTTTTAGATAAAAAATTAGTGTGAATAAAACGCTTTCCCCCTCAAGAGCAGAGGGACTGCCTCCACGGCTGCCACCCACAGAAAGCCCTGCACCTCCTGAGCGAGCAGATGCTCGTGAGAAGGGTCCCTGAAGAGGACGGGAAGAGAGGGTGGGAGGGGTGGATAGAAATAAACTGGAGAGTATATCCCCCTGCTACTGTGCTGAGGACCCATTGGACTGATGTTATAGAGGCCCAGGCAGGGAGGAAGGGGGACAAACGGTTGGAAAATAACATGGGAGCAGGATCCAGGACACAGAATGGAAGTTCACTCTTGAGCGCACCCTCAAAATGCCTGCTTGTTACCCGATTAGTTACAGGTGGAGCTCGAGTGAGCTGAGGGTGCCGGCTGATGGCCTTGTCGGCGCTTATAGTCCTTGCCCTTCTTGCGGAAGAGGTCTGACCGAGGTTGGCTCCCAAACCAGTGGGGCTGTTGTGGCTTAAACTGCTTACTCGTTGGCCCTGGTGTGTAAAGGCCCAAGGGAGTGCATGGTCTTTCAGGCCATATAATTTACTGTCTGTTTGCTCCAAAAACAGTGCCAGGCCATCGAATGGGAGGTCCTGGATGGATTGTTGAACCTCCATCAATAGGCCCGATGACTGCAACCAGGACATCTGCCTCATAGAGAAAGGCCGAAGCCATGGCCCAGGCCGCAGAGTGACGCATCTGAGGCCGCTTGGAGGGCTGCCCTGGCTCATCGAGGATAGCCATTAATTCCTTCCTGGGCTCCTCTGGCAGTGAATCTGTAAACTTGGCCATGGAATGCCAAATATTAAAATCGTAACAGCCAAGTAAGGCCTGATGGTTGGCCACTCTCAGCTGGAGGCTGGACGTAGAATAAATTTTTCTACCAAAGAGATCGAGCCTCTTTGCCTCCTTGTTCTTAGGTGTTGATCCCGGTTGGCCCTGTCTATCGTGCTCATTGGCTGCCAACATAACTAGTGAGCTTGGGGCAGGGTGGGTATAAAGATACTCAATACCCCTTACCGGGGACATAGTATTTTCTTTCCGCCCGCTTGGAGATGGGGGGCAGGGAGGAGCATGTCTGGCACAAGGCCTTACTAATTTTCACCACTCCCTTGTGCACCGGCAATGCCACCTTGGAGGGGGTGCTTCACTTAGCACATCGAACAGAGAGTCTGAGGGCTCCGCCAGTTCCTCGGCTTCCAGCCCCAGGTTTGAGGCGACCCTCTTCAAAAGCTCCTGGTGGACCCTTGCATCATTCTGGGGAACTATCACCTCATTGGGAAAAATGATGATGAGTCAGGTACAGGTGGGCCTACCGACTCCGCCACTTCTGCCACAGTAGCCTCAGCCAAGGCTGGCTGATCGTGGGGAGCTTGCTCTGAATCCACGTCTGAATCAGGGGGCGGGTGGGAGACTGTCGCTGACCGTATTTCAGAAGCCCCCAAGGCTGACCTATGCTCCTGCAATGGCTGGGGAAATCCCCAGGGGTTCCATAGTTGCCAGGGAGCTGGCCACTGGCCCTGGGGCCATAATGACACTGGTGTCCCAGAGGGGAATACCAGTGCCCCAAGTGGGTGGCCTTGACCTGTGGGAAGGGTCTCCTCCTCACTATCTGAGCCCGAGCAGGGAGAGACATGTCTGGAGGACCAGGACAGTACCAAGGCCGCCTGTCTACCCCAATCCCATTGGCTCTGGCTGCAGACCTCCATTGAGGACCTGTATGGGGGCGATGGCGCTGGTTGCCAAACCGTGGTGATCGGTGGCAGCATTCGGCGGATCAGCGATGGTATCCTGGCGATTGACGCCTCACACTTAGAGAGTGGTTCCGCTCTGTAGATTGGGAGCGGGAATGAGAAGACCGATGTGTCGGAGACCATCGACGTGCCCACGGTGAACTGTACTGGTGATCCAGCGACTGGTGATGGGGCTCTGGGGCCCGGCGTCTCAACCCTTCAGAACAGTGCCGTGAGCTGGGAGAGCATCTCAGGCCAGACCGCTGGCGATCAATGCCTAGAGCCTGAGGAATGCTGCCTAGAGTCCGGGAACTTTGGCAGGAAAGCCGACTCGTGTCCGAGAGCTGGTGGCGCTGTTCAGGTGAGCGCTGACGGGGCACCCCCTGCAGTGAGGAGCAGTGCCACACTGATTGAGACTGCTGGAAGGGACCCAAGGCAGATTTACCCATCGAACAGGGAACTTCAGCAGTCAACGTGCTTGGCACCGGAAGGGATAGTATGTCCTTAGCAGCCTGAAAGGCCTCCGGCATGGACGGCACAGCCAGGTGCCAAGTGCCTCTGCTGCTTCCTGGGCTGGCAGGAGCCTGGCCACCATCCAGAGGGGAAGGGCTGCACTGTGCGGGTCTTTGCTCTCCTCCTACTCTCTCCTTCCCTTTACGGGACGTAGGAGAATGCCCCCTCCCAGCCTTCCCTTGCTTTTTAGCCAGTACCAAGGATGGGGATCAGTGCCAGTCGGAGGTCAGTGCTGGTGGTGCACTCCGCCCTGAGGCCACAGTGGTTGGAGTAGAGTCCGATCTCATCAGCTTCAAGGCTGGTGCGAGGGCCGACTCCATAAGGAGCACTCGGAGATTAACATCCCGGTCCTTTTTGGTCCATGGCCTGAAGCTCTTCCAAATGCGACACTTGTCACTCACGTGGGTTTCCCCTAAACACTTTAGGCAGCTTCTATGGGGATCACTGACTGGCATGGGTATTTTGCAACAGTCACAAGGTTTGAAGCCTGGGGCCCGGGGCATACCCCGTCCCTAGACTGAGTCCTGCCCGTGACTAACTATTTCTAACTTAACACTAAGAGAACTATTAACTATACAACTTTAAACTACTATATACAACAAATTCACTACTAGGCACAGTAGAGACACAAAGAAAAGCTTGTGAAGCAAGGAGACGTTCCAGCACCGTCACTGGCGGTAAGAAGGAACTGAGCGAGGGGGGAGCCAGCGACGCCCCTTATACCAGTGCATATGTGCGCCACTCCAGAATTTCTTGAGATAACTGTTGAGGAAATGCAGGTCAAGGATGGGTCTGAGACCCCCATTTGGCCTTCAGGATTAGGAAATAACGGGAGTAAAACCCTTTCCCTCTCAAGCTCTGAGGTACCTTCTCCACAGCCCCTACCCGGAGGAGGGCTTGCACCTCCTGGGGTAAAAGCCGCTCATGAGAAGGGTCCCTGAAGAGGGATGAGGAAGTGGGGTTGGAGAGAGAGATAGAAATAAATAGGAGAGTGTAACCTTCCTCCACTGTACTCAGTATCCAGCGGTCCAGGCTGAAGCGGGAGAGAGAGTTTGAAAACAAAACGGGGGCAGGATCCAGTACAGAAACTGGTATAACGTCTTCAGGCACCCCCTCAAAAGTTCTGCTTGGGGCCTCCCAAATATCTGAGAGAGACCGGGAGCGAGGCTGAAGTGGGTGGGGGCAAATTCATTTATAACCCATTTTGCTTCTCAAACAGGTCCTGGTGTGGTGCTGGAGCCAAGAAGCAGACCAGTTGTTGAGGCCTGAAGTGTTTCCTTGAAGGCGCTGGTGCATATATACCCAGGGACTAAGAGTGACTCTAGAATCCTTCAGGCCATGAAGCTTCACATCCGTTTGTTCAGAGAAGAGTAAAGGTCACTCACAGGCATGGGCTTGCTGCAGGAGGCAGAGGGCTTGAAACCTGGGGACTGAGGCATGCCCCAGCACCAGGAGTGGACAAAAATCTGCTAACAGGGCAAGAAGTGCCAACTAACTATATACAACTAATCTACAACAGTCCAAACTGAGAAAATAAAGAACTGGGATAGGAAAACCAGGGAAAAGGACTAAACTAAAACCACTGAGTAAGAGTTTGGTGAAGCACGAGGAGCTGTTCCAGCGACCATCATGGACAGTAAGAAAAAACAGAGAGGGTGCGGAGTTGGCCAGGCCCTTTATGAGTGCGCGGCAACAGAGGGTGCTAGAGCCGGCCCAATGGATACCCACAGAATGTTGGGAATCATCAAGAAAGGGATAGATAATAAGACAGAAAATATCATATTGCCTCTATATAAATCCATGGTACGCCCATACCTTGAATACTTTGTGCCGATGTGGTCACCCCATCTCAAAAAAGATATATTGGAATTGGAAAACGTTCAGAAAAGGGCAACAAAAATTATTAGGGGTATAGAATGGCTTCCGTATGAGGAGATATTAATAAGACTTGGACTTTTCAGCTTGGAAAAGAGGCGACTAAGGGGGGATATGATAGAGGTCTATAAAATCATGAGTGGTATACAGAAAGTAAATAAGGAAGTGTTATTTACTCCTTCTCATAATACAAGAACAAGGGGCCACCAAATGAAATTAATAGGTAGCAAGTTTAAAACAAACACAAGAAAGTATTTTTTCATGCAACGCACTGTCAACCTCTGGAACTCCTTGCCAGAGGGTGTTGTGAAGGCCAATACTATAACGGGGTTGAAAAGGGAGCTAGATAGATGGAAGATAGGTCCATCAATGGCTATTAGCCAGGATGGGCAGGAATGGTATCCCTAGCCTCTGTTTGCCAGAAGCTGGGATTGGGTGACAGGGCATGGATCACTTGATGATAACTGTCTGTTCATTCCCTTTGGGGCACCTGCCATTGGCCACTGTCAGAGGACAGGATACTGGGCTTGATGGACCTTTGGTCTGACCCAGTATGGCCGTTCTTATGTTCTTATGAGAGAAAAATCAACGACTGTGAACATGGACCTAACATGGAATGGACATGAGCAAGCACTCAAAGAAGAACTACCAAAATAAATATCAGCTCTGGATGCCAGCTCAAGAAAGCATTACAAATTATTGCAATTTCACTTTTCCAAATCAGAGCTCAGCTAGGGAAACATTTGCCTGATGCACATGCAGAGAACTTCAAGTAGCAGCTTTGCAAAACTGTATGAGGAACATTGTGCAAAGACATCCTAAAGATGCTGCCTTCAATCTAGCTGGGTATGCTTTGATACAGTGTTCTCAACAACAGGTCCGTGGACTGGCACCAGTCCCTGAGATCTCCCTGACACAGTTTAGGAAGGAAGGAAGTCAGTACCAAAAAGGTTGAAAAGAGAGGGTTAGCCACCCTCTGCAATAACTAAGGTTCTTCGAGATGTGTCCCCCTACGGGTGCTCCACTGTAGGTGGGGCAACGCCACCTGCACCTGGGCTCGGAGATCTTCACCAGCAAGGCCTGTCTGACCACACATGCACACCTCCCCTCTCTTGTGCTGTGTGCAGAACGTAAAGTGCTGTGCAGTCCAATCACCCCAGTTCCTTCTCTGCTGCAGAGCTTGTATTTTTGGCTCCGAAGCAGAGGGGAGGATGGCAGGTAGTGGAGCACCCATAGGGACACACATCTCAAAGAACTTTAATTACTGCACAGGGAGAGTAACCCTCTATTCTTTGAGTGATGTCCCTTTGGGTGCTCCTCTGTAGATGACAATAAAGCAGTGCCCCTAGTTGGAAGGCTGGGGTTTCGGAGTGACATGTACTGCTGAGGATAGGACAGCATGTCCAAGGAGAGTGCCTGCTATGGCATTGTGCATAATAGCATAGTGCTGGACTAAAGTGTCTGTCGATGTCCATGTGGCAGTCTTACAAACTTCATCAATGGAGACATTATTAAGAAAGCAATCGCGGAAGATAACGATCATGTGGAATGTGTTCTGATTGAGGTAGGAGGTTGTCTATCATGGAGTTCATAAGATAAATGTATACACTGTGAGATCCATTTACAGAGGCATTGTTTAAATATAGCAGTGTCTCTGGATTATTTGGTGGTGGGGAGGAATAATCATGGCAATTTCCAGAAGGATTTAGTCCTGTTCAAGTAGAAGGCTAATTGTGCTCCTCACATGTAGGGTGTGTAGAGCTGCCTCCTGTTGATTACTGTGAGGCTTTGGGAAGAAGCAAGGGAGGTGTTTCGATTGACTGAGATGAAAAGATGTTGGGAACTTAGGTAAGATCTTGGGTGTGGGCGTAGTGTAACTTTGTCTTTATAAAACTGTGTGTATGGTGGATATGCCAGGAGGGCCGAGATTTTGCCCAAATGTCTAGCAGAGGTGATGGCGACAAGAAAGGCCGTTTTCATTGATAGATGTACATAAGAACAGGTTGCCATTGGTTCAAACAGGGGCTTAGTCAGAGAACGTAGGACTAGGCTGGGTTCCCAGGTCGGGATCAAGTCTCATATATGGGGATAGAGATTTTGAATACTCCTCAAGAAGCGATTTGTGAGCTGATGTGTAAAGACGGAGTGGCTGTCAATGGGGAAGTGAAAAGTAGTGATTGCCGCTAAGTGTACCTTAATAGAGCTATTGGCGAATCCTGACTGTTTAAGGTGTAGAATGTAGTCAAGAATAAGTGGCAATGAAGCGTGTGCTGCGTCAACCTGGTATGAGGTCCACCAGCAGTGAAATATTGTCCACTTATGAATGTAAATGCTCTGGTCGTGTCATGTCTGCTATTAAAAAGTATGTGTTTGACCGTGTCTGAGCAGGTGATTTCCAGACCCCGGAACCATGGAAGAGTCAGGCTTTAAGTTGGAGCATCTGTGAGGGAAACAGGCATTGTGTTGAGTGGCAAAGAGATCTATGGCGGGATGGCCCCATCGGTTGAATATGGGCTAAAGTGCTCATGTATCCAGCTCCCACTCATGATTGTGTGAGAATATCCTGCTCAGTGCATCCATACTGGTGTTCTGGTGTCCCAGGAGGTACGTGGTTGAAATGCAGATGTTGTTCTGGATATACCAGTTCCACCATTTGATCACCTCTGAGCATAAGGGGCGGGACCTCAGTCCGCCCTGCCTGTTAATGTAATACAGTGAGATTGTTCGTCATCACTCTTATGGTATGATGTTTGAGAAGTAGGAAATGTCGGCAGGGATTGCAGACCACTCGTAGTTCTAGGAGGTTGATGTGTAAGGTGGATTTGGTGGATGACCATCTCCCCTGCACTGTGTGCTTGTGTAGATGTGCCCCCCAATTGATTAGGGAGACATTGGTGGTTAGGATCATAGTCGGTGATGGTTGTAGGAGAGGAACTCCAACACAGACGTTGCTGGGCTGTGTCCACTGTGACCCAGGGTGCCTAGGGTAGCCTTCACTGAAAATGCCAAGGTCATGGCAGGCTGCAAAAAAGGAGAGCAGATTCTCCTAAAACTGGTGGTTAACAATGAAGTTAGACTCACCAACCAGTCAGAAATTGTGCTCCTGATCCCATTGGTTATCAAGAAGCTAAAAAGGAAATCACACAGCCCCCTTTATTGCATTCCAGTTCTCTGGTTCTCAATCAGCACATAGGTCCAGTACAGTGAGAAGTTATTTAAAAACTCTGCTCACTATACAAAATGGTCTTCTGATCCACAAAGGGCCAGCCACTTTACCAGATCAAAATTAGTTTGGATCTTACCCAAAATATCACACTGCCAGTCAATCCTTTAGTATCTAAAACTAAAGGTTTATTATAAAATAAAAGAACAAAAGGAGAGTTGTTAAATTGTTAAAGGAGTCAGATACATACTTAAGACTTCAAAGTCCATGTTTCAGGTTCTTACCAGTAGTGGTGAGTTTTCTGGCTTGAAAGTCCCACTGGAGCACATCCACAGCTTGGATGGGTCATTCAGTCCTTTGTTTAATGCTTCAGTTTGTAGAGAACTGTTTGTAGAGAACCTCAGTTTCCAGAGGTTGGAAGCAGGATTGAAGACCAAACTGGGGAAGATGCAGCTGCCTTTTATATTCTTTTGCCATGTGGCTCGTACTCACTTTGTCCCAAACACAAACTTACAGCACATGGCATAGAAAAGCCTTAGAGTTCTCTGTCCACAAGCATGCCCCTACATGTCTTGCTAATTCATAATGTGTAGCCCCTGCCATCTCTCAATGGGTTTATTGTATACCTGATTGCCTTTGATAGGCCATCAAGGAGGCTGGATAATGCTGATGCCAATCTGTCTGGGACTTCACTTCCTCTGCCATCAGATCTGACCCCTTCTCAATGAGTCCGATTAGCAGGCACTGCCAATGATGTTGAAGGTAGCTTAGGAAAACCAGAGTTGGAGGATTTTGGAGCTGATGAAGGCTGTGCTATGTCCTTCTTGGAATCCCAGCCTGGAAATTTGGGCGTTTGTCCAAGTAAGATGGAAAAATGGCATATTTTTCTTCAGCATGTCACAAGAATCATTACATAAATAAGGTCTTTTAGTTATTTTCATGCTGTTTTCTAAATTAAACAAATTGGGTCAGATTGTCAGCTGGTCTAAACCTGTATAGCTCTACTGAAGATGATTTCACCTTATATGTATGAGTGTAGAAATAACTATGCATGCAAATAGGCCACTTCAAGCATTATTATTTTCAAAATTATTTCATAGTATTACTCTGATACCCTGTTTAGCTATACTATTCCAAACTTCTATTTAAACTAGTGGCAAGTATTCATTTACCTTCAGAAAGCTCAGTAGTTCTGTTCATCTGTTCAAGTTCCCAGCCAAGATGTAATGATTCATCCATGCTTTGTTTCTGAGCCATTTCTAGAGTCATATTTTCCTCCATGAGTTCCTCAATTTTTTTTCTGTCCATGTCACGCTCCTTAAAAATTATTAACATGAACCTTTAAAACAGTCTGCCTCAAAATGCACAAAAATATAAAATTCAGTAGCCATTTGTGACGTTGCACAACATATGCTTTATGTAAATATGCTCGGAATGTGAATATAATGTAACTGGAATATGCTTTATGCAAAAGGTCTCTTGTAAGGTATCATTACAAAGATTATAATCTACTAAGTGTGTTCATCCTATTTGTATAAATGTATCATTTTTGTATCTGAAGCTATAAATATGAAGTATTACTCTGAAGTCCTATTGTAACTATGCAAAGTGTGGGCCATTAATGGTGGCTTGGAATCTTGATGGCTCCCATTAACTAGGACAATTGGTTGAAAATCGCTCTATTTACTTGTAAGCCTTCCTGTATATGTGTCAGCCAGTGGGTAATGAAGTCTCACAGTACATGTGAACATGTCACATGATACTGTAATCCATCTTAAACCTGGTGCTTTTCCATTCAGAAGGAAGGGTGGGAACCCAGAGAGAGACAAAGGATTCCCGCCTTGTGCCAAAAATATAAAAGGGTGGAACAGAACAAAGGGGGCTGCCAGTCATAAGAAATCCCCTAGTTTCCACCTGAGCTGGAACTAACAAGAACTGTACCAGGGGAAAGGATTGGGCCCAGACTAAGAAGGAGTCTACTCTGTGAAAGAAGCTTACTGGAACATTTCTGAGGGTGAGATTTACCTCTATTCAGTTTCTTAAATGTATTTGGCTTAGACTTGCGTGTTTTGTTTTCTTTTGCTTGGTAACTTACTTTGTTCTGTCTGTTATTACTTGAAACCACTTAAATCCTACTTTTTATACTTAATAAAATCACTTTTGTTTATTAATTAACCCCGAGTAAGTGATTAATACCTGGGGGACAAACAGCTGTGCATATCTCTCTATCAGTGTGTGACGGGTTGGTTCACAGAAACCCCCTTGGGGGCTGCCAGCTGATGTGCAAAGGCCCCCTCTGTTTCTATTCTCCCCTGCCAGCTACAGGTAGTTCCAGCACAATGGCCTTGCTGATAGCCAGACACACCTATCTGCTTCAGACACAGACCAGAGTCTGAACCACCTATCCCAAAGCTGCAGGGTTACCTGAGAACAGCTCACAGAAGTCTGCTTGCCTTTAACACTCAGATGCCCAATTCCCAATGGGGTCTAAACCCAGATAAATCCGTTTTACCCTGTATAAGCTTTATACAGAGTAAACTCATAAATTGTTCGCCCTCTATAACACTGATAGAGAGATATGCACAGCTGTTTGCTCCCCCAGGTATTAATACATACTCTGAGTTAATTAATAAGTAGAAAGTGATTTTATTAAATACAGATAGTAGGATTTAAGTNACCACTTAAATCCTACTTTTTATACTTAATAAAATCACTTTTGTTTATTAATTAACCCCGAGTAAGTGATTAATACCTGGGGGACAAACAGCTGTGCATATCTCTCTATCAGTGTTATAGAGGGTGGACAATGTATGAGTTTACCCTATATAAGCTTTATACAGAGTAAAACAGATTTATTTGGGGTTTGGATCTCATTGGGAACTGGGTGTCTTGGTGCTGGAGATAGGTGACTTGCTGAGCAGTTTTTGGTTAAAGTCTGCAGCTTTTGGGGGAATGGACCAGACCTGGGTCTGTGTTGCAGCAGACTAGCATGTCTGGCTCAACAAGGCAGGGTTCTGGAGTCCCAAGCTGGCAGTGGAAAACAAGCTCAGAGGTCATTCCAGCACGTCAGGTGACAGTCCCAAGGGGGTCTCTGTGACCAAATCTGTCACACCGTTATTTTACAAAATACGAACAGGTGGATTCTCCGGTCTACTAAGGCCACTTCTGGACTGATTACAATGGCCTCAAAGTGCCTGGAAACAAATGATGGAAAATTTCCCCTGCACAGAGGAACGCTCTGTCAGCATTAAGCTTGTGGAGGTGGCTCTACTCACTCCTGTGCCAGTCCTCCACCCCCAGCTCCAAAGTAAAGGGAAGGAGGGTGTTTATTATTTTGGTAAGGCATACTAGTATTTTGGTAAGATAAATAAGATAAATCACAGATTAAAAAAAACAAAAATAATGTTAATAGTTATACAAACATTATTTGTTTTTTTAAACTTAATATTGCATTGTCTGGATTAGAGCTGGTCAAAACACAGAAACTACTTTTGTGAAAATATTTGTGAAAACTTTGCTGGTTTTTGTCAACTTTCCGAATTTTAACCAATTCAATTTTGGATGAATATTCAACCAGACACCATCTTTATCTCAAAGAAGGTTTTAATTGTTATCACTGGTTCTATATTCCTGCTCAACAGACTCTATCCACTTAATTAAATACTGTGTAACTTTTAGGTAGGTTCTTCCCCTTTGGAATAGATGACTTCTTTATGCAGAACTGAAGCTATCGAAGAAAATAACATCATGTTTGTGTGTCTGAAAATTGTAAGCTACTCAGGCCCTACTTTTTTCTTCCACTGAGACTTGAAGTCCTTCTATTATTAAAACTTTCAAATGCAAATTCAAAGAACAACAGTTATATTTTTCTTAAAAACACAGGTATGAGTATCATCTTCTATTTAAATACTTACCATCTCCATATCATGTAGTTTAGCTTTTAATTGCAGATTTTCCTTTTCCAGTTCATGTAATTTATCAGAACGGGCTCGGGTCCCCTCTAGTTGATCTTCCAACATTGTCTTTGTTTCCAACAATACTTGATTGTCTTCTTTTAACTCCTTCAAGAATTAAACAGAAATCAAAGTTCTCATTCATACCAAACCTGATATCAGCATATCTAGTTTTTAAAATATCAATGTAAGAATACAAAATGGATTTTAATGGTAAAAACTTGTTTTATACTATTTTCTAGGGCTGTCGATTAATCACAGTTAACTCACGCAATTACCTCAAAAAAATTAATCGCTGAACCAACAAGAGGGGATGCCATTTTAGATTTGATTTTGGTGAGTAGTGAGGACCTCACAGAAGAAATGGTTGTAGAGGACAACCTTGGATCGAGTGATCATGAGCTAATTCAGTTCAAACTAAATGGAAGGATAAACAAAAATAGATCTGTGACTAGGGTTTTTGATTTCAAAAGAGCTAACTTTACAAAATTAAGGAAATTAGTTAGGGAAGTGGATTGGACTGAAGAACTTGTGGATCTACAGGTGGAGGAGGCCTGGATTTACTTCAAGTCAAGGTTGCAGAAACTATCAGAAGCCTGCATCCCACGAAAGGGGAAAAAACTCATAGGCAGAAGTTGTAGACCAAGCTGGATGAGCAAGCACCTCAGAGAGGTGATTAAGAAAAAGCAGAAAGCCTACAAGGAGTGGAAGATGGGAGGGATCAGCAAGGAAAGCTACCTTATTGAGGTCGGAACATGTAGTGATAAAGAGAGAAAGGCCAAAAGCCATGTAGAGTTGGACCTTGCAAAGGGAATTAAAACCAATAGTAAAAGGTTCTATAGCCATATAAATAAGAAGAAAACAAAGTAAGAAGAAGTGGGACCGCTAAACACTGAGGATGGAGTGGAGGTTAAGGATAATTTAGGCATGGCGCAATATCTAAACAAATACTTTGCCTCAGTCTTTAATGAGGCTAATGAGGAGCTTAGGGATAATGGTAGGATGACAAATGGGAATGAGGATATGAAGGTAGATATTACCACATCCGAGGTAGAAGCCAAACTCAAACAGCTTAATGGGACTAAATCGGGGGGGCCAGATAATCTTCATCCAAGAATATTAAAGGAACTGGCACATGAAATTGCAAGCCCATTAGCAAGAATTTTTAATGAATCTGTAAACTCAGGGGTTGTACCATATGACTAGAGAATTGCTAACATAGTTCCTATTTTTAAGAAAGGGAAAAAAAGTGATCCAGGTAACTACAGGCCTGTTAGTTTGACATCTGTAGTATGCAAGGTCTTGGAAAAAAATTTGAAGGAGAAAGTAGTTAAGGACATTGAGGTCAATGGTAATTGGGACAAAATACAACATGGGTTTACAAAAGGTAGATTGTGCCAAACCAACCTGATCTCCTTCTTTGAGAAGGTAACAGATTTTGTAGACAAAGGAAACGCAGTGGATCTAATTTAGCTCGATTTCAGTAAGGCATTTGATACTGTTCCACATGGGGAATTATTAGCTAAATTGGAAAAGATGGGGATCAATATGAAAATTGAAAGGTGGATAAGGAACTGGTTAAAGGGGAGACTACAACTCATACTGAAAGGTGAACTGTCAGGCTCGAAGGAGGTTACTAGTGAAGTTCCTCAGGGATCGGTTTTGGGACCAATCTTATTTAATCTTTTTATTACTGACCTTGGCACAAAAAGTGGGAATGTACTAATAAAGTTTGCGGATGACACGAAGCTGGGAGGTATTGCCAATACAGAGAGGGACTGGGATATCCTACAGGAAGATCTGATGACCTTGTAAACTGGAGTAATAGTAATAGGATGAAATTTAACAGTGAAAAGTGCAAGGTCATGCATTTAGGGATTAATAACAAGAATTATTGTTATAAACTGGGGACGCATCAGCTGGAAGTAACAGAGGAGGAGAAGGACTTTGGAGTATTGGTTGATCACAGGATGACTATGAGCCATCAATGTGATATGGCTGTGAAAAAAGCTAATGTGGTCTTGGGATGCATCAGGCGAGGTATTTCCAGCAGAGATAAGGAGGTGTTAGTACCGTTATAGAAGTCACTGGTGAGACCTCATCTGGAATATTGTGTGCAGTTCTGGTCTCCCATGTTTAAGAAGGATGAATTCAAACTGGAACAGGTACAGAGAACGGCTACTAGGATGATTCGAGGAATGGAAAACCTGTCTTATAAAAGGAGACAAAGAGCTTGGCTTGTTTAGCCTAACCAAAAGAAGGCTGAGGGGAGATATGATTTCTCCCTATAACTATATCAGAAGGATAAATACCAGGGAGGGAGGGGAATTATTTAAGCTCAGTACCAATGTGGACACAAGAACAAATGGATATAAACTGGCCATCAGGAAGTTTAGCCTTGAAATTAACGAAGGTTTCTAACCATTGGCGGAGTGAAGTTCTGGAATAGCCTTCCAAGGGGAGCAGTGGAGGCAAAAGACATATCTGGGTTCAAGACTAAGCTTGATAAGTTTATGGAAGGGATGGTATGATGGGATAGCCTAATTTTGGCAATTAATTGATCTTTGACTATTAGCGGTAAATATGCGCAATGGCCTGTGATGGGACACTAGATAGGGTGGGATCTGAGTTACTACAGAGAATTCTTTCCTGGGTGTCTGGCTGGTGAGTCTTGCCCACATACACAGGGTTTAGCTGATCGCCATATTTGGGGTCGGGAAGGAATTTTCCTCCAGGGCAGATTGGCAGAGGCCCTGGGGGTTTTTCGCCTTCCTCTGCAGCGTGGGGCACGGGTCACTTGCTGGAGGATTCTCTGCACCTTGAAGTCTTTAAACCACAAGTTGAGGACTTCAATAGCTCAGACATAGGTCAGGGGTTTGTTACAGGAGTGGGTGGGTGAGATTCTGTGGCCTGCGTTGTGCAGGAGGTCAGACTAGAAGATCATAATGGTCCCTTCTGACCTTAAAGTCTATGAGTCTATGACTTGTAGGCTCTAAAGTTGTACATTGTTTTATTTTTGAATTTTTTTGTATATAATTCTACATTTGTAAGTTCAACTTTCATGATACAGAGTTTGCACCATAGTAAACCTCTACCCCGATATTATAATGCTGTCCTCGGGAGCCAAAAAATCTTACCGCGTTATAGGTGAAACCGCATTATATCGAACTTGCTTTGATCCGCCGGAGTGCACAGCCCCACCTCCCTGGAGCACTGCTTTACCACATTATATCCGAATTCGTGTTATATCGGGTCGCGTTATATCGGGGTAGAGGTGTACTTGTATTAGGTGAATTGAAAAATATTATTTATTTTGTTTTTTACAGTGCAAATATTTGTAATAAAAAATAAATATAAGTGAGCATTGTACACTTTGTATTCTGTGTTGTAATTGAAATCAATATATTTGAAAATGAAGAAAACATCAAAAATATTTAAATAAATGGTATTCTATTGTTTAACAGCACGATTAATCGTGATTAAGTTTTCTAATCGTGTGATTAATCGCGATTACTTTTTTTAATCGCTTGAGAGCCCTACTATTTTCATAAAAAATACATTTACAACTGCATGTTACACAACAAAATGTACGAGTGCTAAAAATAACATCTGAAATATTAAAATCAGATCTCTATTATGATTCAAGCAGACTGAAGTCTATATGAAATTTTAAGTAACTGTACTGTAAACATTTATTATCCAACCATTATTACTTTAGGAAAAAGAAATGTTCAGTAAAATGATATGGATAAATGCATTGCCAATAATCGTATTTGGCCTCAATTATACCTGGATTTTGAAATCTGATCTGTAAAGGCACAATCCCAGTCAGTGTCCTGGCTGCAACAAACAGGAGTTGTAGGGTTGTTGTTTTTTTAAACAATGTTGGCTTCCCTTGCAAAGAGGAACAATACTAGTTTTGCACTACTTGGAGGACCACTGTTGCCAGTGTGGCGGAGGCTGGATTTTCCTTGTAGAACATTGGAAATTAAGCCACTCTAGCCTAAGCAATTGTTTTTCCTGTTAACTGAGTTGCACATTCAAAATACCACCAATATTTCAAAATATTAGGCAAAAAGTACTTGTTCAACTGCAAACCACCTCTTTGCTCAATAAAACACCTCTCCCTCTTCTTTGTGCCACCATTTAATACATTATTTTAATATCAAATAGATCCCTCAAGTATTTGAGTTGAAGGAATTAGAGATCAAAGCATTAAAGAGTACTTTCTAATAAAGCATAATTACTTGTATACGCAAATATATCCATTTCGCCTAGACTCATAATTACATGTCCTGCCGACATATTGCTGTCTACATGGGGGATTAATATCGGTATAACTACATCACTCAGGGGTGTGGATTTTTCACACTACTGAGCTATATAGTTATATCAAAGTACTCATGTAGTATAGAACAAGCCTAACTTAAAGTATCACTACTAAACACAAGGGTTGAACAGAATGTTTAACATAAGTAGTTAACACATATTTCAACGACCATTCAAAGGTAAGTGGCCCGTTAACACCCCTTCAGTCTTAGAGAAGAAAGGAAGGGAAGGGGGCGAAAAAAAACAGCTGGAGGGGTTGTTAGTGGGTTACATATTGTTGTAATAAGCCATAAATCCAGTGTCTCCAGTCAGTCCATGATTTTTAGGGTCTAGCAAAGTTATGAATTTAAGCTCCCAGGATCGTCTTTTGAAAGTGTTGTGCAGGTTTCCTTTCAGGATGAGGACTGAGAGGTCAGATATAGAGTGATCTCTCTGGGAAAAATGTTCACCCACAGGTGATAGGGTGTTTTTGTGTTTGATCATTTTCCTGTGTTAGTTCATTCGAGAGCCCAGTGATTGTCTGGTTTCACTCACATAATTGTTATAGGGGCATATAGTGCACTGGATGAAGTATACCACATATTGTGATAGGCATGTGTAGGATCCATGGATCTTGAAAAGTATGTTGTCGAGGGTTATGATCATTGTAGCAGTGGAGATATGTCTGCAGGTTTTGCATCTGTTGTTTTGGCAGGGTATGGTGCTGCTGCTTTGAGTTGGTGTGTCCTGGTCTGTGGGGAGCCTGCTTCTGATGATGAACTTGGAGAAGTTGGGTGGTTGTTTGAAGGCCAGAAGGGAGGGTTCAGCAAAGATTTCTTTCAGAATGGGGTGCCCATTGAGTATGGGTTGTAGTTTTTGAATGATACCCTATATGGGCTTCAGTGTAGGGTGGTAGGTGACAACTACGGATGTGCAGTCGGAGGGGGCGTTATTTCTGTATTGAAGTAGGTTCTCTCAGGGTATTTGGGCAGCCCATTCCATGATGCAATCTACTTCTCTGGTGGAGTGACCTTGTTTGGTGAAGGCAAGCCTGGGAGCTTAAATTCACAACTTTGCTAGACATTAAAAATCATGGACTGAATAGAGACACAGGATTTATGGCTTATTACAACAATCTGTAACCCACTAACAACCCACCCCAACTGATTTTTTCTCCACTCCTCCCTTCCTTTCTTCCCTATAACTGGAGGGGTGTTAACAGGTCACTTCACTTTGAATGATTCCTTGAAATGTGTGTTTGCTATTTATGCTAAACAATCTGTTCAAATCTTGTATTTAGCAGTGACACTTTGGTCATGGCTCCAGTTAAAATACTGCATTGGCACTGCATTTGTAGCGCTTTAATGAAGATCCTCTATGCCGACAGAAGAGAGTTCTCCCATTAGCATAGTTCATCCACTTCCTTGAGAGGCAGTAGCTACGTTGGTAAGAGAAGCTCCCTCACTGACACAGCACTGTCTACACCGGGGCCGGGGGAGGGGTGGCTAGGTTGATATAACTATGTTGCTCAGGGGTGTGAAAAATCCACACCTCTGAATGACATAGTTATACCAATATAGGTCTGTAGTGTAGTCCAGACCTTTGAGTTAGTTTCCCAGACCTGAAGAAGAGTTCTACGTAAGCTCAAAAGCTTGTCTCTCTTACCAATAGAAGTTGGTTCAATAAGAGATATTAACTCACCCACCTTTTCTCCATAATACACTGGGATCAACATGGCTACAACAATACTTCACTGTTCTCTTACATTTGAACCTAACTACATTTCACTTTGGTACACCCTATAATTCATACACACAAAATCAAGAAGTCTATTCCAACTTTTCAGCAAAGATTTAATAGCAGAGAACAACAGTGAGGTCTCGTATTAATAAGATTTCTCTACATTTACAAATTATATTACAGAAGATTTGCAAATATACTATAAAGCATTATGAAGTATTAAAACTAATTTATACTTTTCAATTAAATGAATAAATGCATTTGTTTCCCCAAGGATTTCAAGTTTCACATCGACAATGCATCAAATCCTTCCACCTCCTTATCCACACCTCTTTATGTCACGTTCAACCATGTGTGGCAAGGCACCTTCTCGGTCTCACCAGCCTCAGCTGCTTTTAGTCTTGGTGAGACAGGCTTGGGTAAAACACTCCCCCTTGGTTGCACAGAGGAAGTCCGTTCCTTCTCTTCACCAGTCTTTTGTGCTTATTTTTCTCCCTTATGGGAGGGAATGCAGTCTCCCCTCCTGGTGAGGCTCGCTGTCTCACAGCTCCTAACCTACTCGCAGCATGACTTCTTCTCTCTCTCCTCCTCTTCTCCCAACAGGGGAGGGTTTAAAAAGGTCTCAGGCAGCTCTTAGTTGGAATCAGCTGATCCTAATTAACCTCAGGTAACTCCCTCTCATCTGATCCTAACTGATTCTCTGGTAACCCCTTCTCAGCTGAGCCTGATTGACCTGTAGTTACCCCTCCTCAGTTGATAGGGAGGAGGGCCTTTTAACCTTCTGGGACTGTTTTCTACCCCCCCCCCCCTTGCAGCTATCTGTCCTGAGTTTATCACATATCCCCTGCCCAACACTACAGGGTTGGGCTACTTGGATTGGCAAACAGTGCACTCTCGACAGGCCATCCATGTTGCCATGTTTGATTCTGGACCTATGTTGTAATCTGAAGTGGAAGGGTTGTAGTGACAGGAACCACCTTGTTACTCTTGCGTTTCTTTCCTTCTTTTGCTGCTGCATCCACTTCAGAGGGGCATGGTCCGTGATGAGGGTAAACCTCCGTTTGAGTAGCCAGTAGCGAAGGCTTTCTACGGCCCACTTTCCCGCCAAGCATTCCTTCTCTACTACGGCATATTTATGTTCCCTGGGCAGGAGTTTCCTACTGAGGAACAGGACTGGGTGTTCTTCTTTTCTGACCATTTGTGAAAGAAACGCTCCCACCCCAACCTCAGAGGCATCGGTTTGCAAGATAAACTCTTTCTCCCAGTCTCGAGCTACCAGCACTGGGTTGGTGCAGAGGGCAGTCTGCAGATCTGCAAAAGCCTCCTCGGCCGCACTGGTCCATCTTACTGTCTGGGCCACGGGATTTTGTTAGGTCTGTTAACGGGCATGCCCTGGTGGCAAAGTGGGGGATGAACCGCCTATAGTATCCAACTAGTCCCAGGAATGCTCTGACCTGTTTCTTCCGGACTGGTCGGGGTCAATTCTGTATTGCCTCTAACTTGTTGAGTTGGGGCTTCACCATGCCCCTCCCCACTATATACCCGAGATATTTGGCTTCTGCTAGCCCAATTGCGCATTTGGAGGGATTTACAGTCATCCCCGCCTTCCTCAGGGTGTCCAGGACTGCTTCCACCTTCTCCAAGTGCGTCTCCCAGTCCGGGCTATGTATAATGACGTCGTCAAGATAGGCGGCTGCATACTTGCCATGTGGATGCAACAGTTTGTCCATGAGTTGTTGGAAAGTTGCGGGAGCCCCATGTAAACCAAAAGGGAGGACAGTGTACTGATACAGTCCCTCTGGTGTTGAAAAGGCCGTCTTCTCTTTGTCAGTCTTGGCCAGGGGGATTTGCCAATAACCCTTGGTCAGGTCAAGGGTGGACAAAAATCATGCTTTTCCTAATTGGCCAATTAGCTCATCTATCCGGGGTATAGGATATTCATCAAATTGGGACACTTCATTCAATTTCCGGAAGTCATTGCAGAACCTCATACTACCATCAGGCATAGGTACTAGGACAACTGGACTTGACCATTGGTTATGAGACTCTTCAATTACTCCTAACTTCAGCATTTTTCTGACTTCTGTCTTGATCTCTTCTCTTTTTGCCTCCGGGATCCGGTATGGCTTGACATTCACCTTCACTCCAGGCTCTGTGAGGATGTGATGGTGAACCTCAGTAGTCCTGCCTGGCTTTTCTGAGAATACGTCCTGGTTGCATTTGATCATGTTGATCACTTCAGTTCGTTGGTCAGGGGTCTATTCTGGGGATATTCCCACTTGGCTGGGCTGGATGCTTTCAGGGGGTGGCGACCCTAGAGTGACCACATGAGCTTCTCTGTCTTGCCAAGGTTTCAACAGGTTTATATGATAGAGCTGTTCCAGCTTCCGGTGACCAGGCTGTCGGACCTTATAGTCGACCTCTCCAATGGCTTCTATTATCTCGTTTGGCCCCTGCCACCTGGCCAGGAGCTTGCTCTCCACTGTGGGTACGAGCACCATTACCCGATCTCCCACCTGGAATTTTCGGATCGTCGCTTGGCGATTGTAGTATGTCTGTTGGGCCCCTTGCGCCCTCTCCATGTGTTCACGCACTATGGGGGCAACTTGGACTATCCCTTTCATCTGCAACACATGCTCGATGATGTTTCTCCCTGGGTTCGGCTGTTCTTCCCAACCCTCTTTGGCAATGTCCAGTATGCCACAGGGGTGGCGACCATAGAACAGCTCGAAAGGGGAAAACCCAGTTGAAGTCTGAGGAACCTCCCTTATAGCAAACATTAGGTACGGCAGCAGGGCATCCCAGTTCTTCCCGTCCCGGCTCACCACCTTTCGTATCATGTTCTTTAATGTTCTATTAAAACATTTGACGAGGCTACCGGTCTGCAGATGATAGACTGATGTCCTTATGGTCCGTATGTGGAGCATTGCACATAAATCCTTCATTAATTTAGACACAAAGGGATCCGTCAGGATCTCTTTGGGTATCCCCACTCTAGAAAAAAATTGGCTCAATTCCTTAGCTATGGTCTTGGACACAGTGTTCCGTAGGGGAACTGCCTCGGGGTATCGGGTGGCATAATCTAGCACAACCAGTATGTGCTGATGGCCTCGGGCTGATTTCTCCAGTGGCCCTACTAGGTCCATAGCTAGTCACAATGTGACTATCACCTATAATGGTGAGTTCTTCACCACTCTGCTCTCCTCAGGAGGAAAGATTGCCTGTACATAGTATGTTTTAAAAAAATATTATTTTTGCTGTGCACAATCCCACTGTGCCTGAGGAATGGAGTTATTCAGGGCAGTTGAGGTCACAGAGAGCAAGGTGGTTCTTTACATGTTCCAGGCCTAGCATATTTAATATCTTGAAAACAAGGTCAGAGACCTTAAACTTGATGTGGTATTCTGAAGGTAGTGATATATGGGATGATACGCTCTCAGTAACTGATGTTGCTGAGGAAGCTAGCTGCTGTGTTCTGCACAAATGCTGTTTTTTTCCAGGCTAATGCTTTTATATCCAGGTAAACAGTGTTGCTGTAATCAAAAGGTGAAGTGAAAAAGGCATGTACTAACAAGGTGAAATCATCATCTACAAATATTAAGTCTCCTAGCCAGCTGAAAACAGTACAACACAGGAATTGCCATACCTTATCAGAACAGTTTTGTCCTGTTTTTGACAATAGCCAGCCAGATGCTTCAGAAGAAAAAGCAACAATTCCCCATAGAAGTCTTTTATGCAATAATCTGCTTATTGGGACTTTTTTTCTACTCTCATCAATTAGTAGCTATCTTATGCTTTTAAATATGGTTTTTATATTCTTCAAAAATGTTTTATCCGATCTAATGTAACTGTGAATGTTCCAGTCTATATGAATGTCTAGTCCTTTTCTGAATCCTTCTAAGGTCTTGGCTTCAATGATATCTGACTATGTGTTCCATAGCTTTAATATGAACTGCATAGAAATGTATTTTCTTTCATCAGTTTCAAATTTGTTGCCTTGCAATTTCATTGATTCCTGATTCCCTCATTTCTCTATGAAAGGAAAGAGTAAAGAGTAGTATCAGACTGACTTTCTCTATATCATACATTATTTTACATATTTCTGTCATGTGACTTTTTATTTGATCCCTTTCTAAACTAAGTATTCCTAATTTTTTTTCAATTTCTCTTTATATGGAAGTATTTTCATGTTTCTAATAATCTTTATCATCTATCTGTAAAACCCCTTCTATTTTCTGTTATATCATTTTTCAAGTTGAGTGACTAGACTTAACACAGTTTTCAAGGTAAGGATGTCCCATCAGGTTATATAATGTCATTATAAAAGTTACAGTATTTTATATCGTACATTATACAGAATAACACTGTTTGCTTTTTGACTGCTGCTTCATAATGAAGACAGGACATTAGTGAAATATCAAAATGACACCTACATCTTTTTCCAGAGTTAGTTTTTAACTTAGCAACATAGTTCAAATTATTCCTTCCAATAAATATTACCTTGCATTTATTTAATGTGATCTGCCAATTTGTCTAGTTTTGTTAGGTTCCTCTGAAGTTCCTAACAGACTTTTCTGATTTTGACCACCCTTAATAATTTTGCATCCTGTGCAAATTTTGTGACATCCCCATTCACCTGCTGTTTCCAGACAAAGGTCCTGGCCTTAGTAAAGGTAATTGGGCATCCCACTGTTTGCCATGTAGAAAATTGATAATTTATTCTTAGTTTGGTTTCTTTTTTGTCTCTTACCAATTTCTAATCCATGATAGAATTTGAAATGTCTCTTCAATTCTATGCATGAAATACCCTCTTAATCCTGGTTCACCAGGCCAACTTCTTTTCCTCATTCAGATCATTCCTGAAAACTTCCTTCCCCCATGATGCCCAGAAGAAGTGAATGAAAAATTAAACTTAAAATAAATTTCAAGCTAACTCCCTCCTCCGTGTTTCCCATGTCTTCTTTATGTCTGCTTGTAGACCCTGATCCTGCAAGTGGCTCTGCATAGATGGACCCAGGCACTAACAGAGAGTCTTGCTGACTTCAAATGAAACTCCATGTGGGTGGATGTTTGAACACTCATCTTGAAAACAACAATTTATCAGACAAGGTAGAATAATATATTGCAGTGCAAGAATCTATCAAACTGCTTTCATGTCTTCATTTTTTTCATGTTGTCAAAATAAAAAAAAGAGAGAAAGCAATATCAACGGGCAACATTTTTTTTTACTAAAAAACAACAAATTGTATGTGATTAAGAATTGTTTTAAATATACCTCAACTCTAGCCTTGTAGAATACAATATCATGCAGCCTCTCTTTGTATCGGCTGACTTCACTTTCAAGCTTGTCAACTCGGATTGCCTTCTCACGGAGTGCGTCTAACTCATCACGGTACACTCTGGCAGAGCGAGCATCCGAAAGCAAATTCATGTTCTAGAAAATAAAAAATTAAGTTATATGATAGGTAATCTGTGAGATGATGTATTGTTGTTCTCTTTTTCTATTTTTTCACAAACCTAGATGGATTGCCTAGTTAGAATATATAGACATAATATATTTACACAAATTACATGTCCAGATTTTGTTTCCTATCTAACACTAAAGCTCTTGAAAGGGGGTTCAGTGAGTTTCAACACATTGTTCTTTCAAGTAGAACAAAGAAAAATTACTTCAATGTGATTAAATTCCTACCCAAAAGATCCACATTATTTGTCATTTCTTACATGAGCAACTTGAAAATGCTTTAAAGCAAGTACGGAAACTCTGAATCTTCATGTGTCTTAATTCTCAATTCAAACCAAAACTGTGATGGGGTGTATAGGAAGGCGCCCCCAGCCAATCTGGCCCTGTCTATCATGCATGATAGGGAGGTGACCTTTAAAAGGGAGGACCCTGCAGTCAATGGGGGGGAAGGAGCAAGATTGCCCTACATAGCAGACAGCAGGAGCGACTTCAGATGCTGCAGAGGGAACTTCTAAGCAGGAGATCTTCACCACAACCCTGAGGAGAGTACAGTGGACTACCAGGGTAAGACAGACAGGCGGAGCCTGCCACAGAGATCCAGCCAGAGCAATTTCCCCAAACCTGTTACATTAAGGCTAGATTTTTGGCACCACCCCACCCCCTTTTGCTGGGACCTCAGAGAGGGAGTATCCCTGAAGGTGTGGGTATTTGTGACTTTCATTTTGATCCACCAGCTGGAGAGACTTAAGCAGGGGTGCCATTTCAGATTTTGGGGGGGGGCGCGCAACTTTAACTGTGATTCAAGGGACTACTTAGGCAACTGAAAACTCTAATATTTTACACATAATAACTTAGAAATTAGCTGACAGAAGCACTGTATCTAATTCCTATATAAAGAAAGCCACATTTTAAGTGTATATGTAAGATTAGAACAACCAGGAGATAATACAGCAACATATTGCCAATCCCAAACCTCGAGGTATCAGTTTTGAAGCCTTGACACAGATATCAGATACATACGTTTGGATGTTAGCAGCATGGATCTATAACGAACAAATTTTGGCAGCCAAATTTTACAAATTGTTCAGATTGGTTTGGGTTTATGTTAATTGAAGGGTTTATACAAATAGTTACGATAAATACAAAGGATTAAGTTAGAAGGATGTTTCTAGTGTGTTGCTGTAAGGATTAGTGAGAGTAAACATCACCACAATGAAATTCACAGATGGTACTGAAGTTTATGAGACTCTGCCATACCCTCAGAAATGTTAGAGTAAGTACAACAGGAGATAAGAATACTTACCAGCTGGAAAAGAAGGAGATACAGAAGACAGCTGCAAAATAGCTGCTTGAGGGCAGCAGTTGAGGGGCAGCAGCTCCTCAAAAGGTATTCTGGGGAAAGGTCCTAGAAAAGTGCAACCACACTCTGGGGAGATTTGGTAAAATCCAGACATTTACAGAGGAATCAGTGTTTCTGTGTCACAGCCTATGGACCTGACCTAAAGCCCTTTGTAGGCAAAGGAAAGACTCCCACAGACAAGTGGGACTAAATGGTAGAATGGTCACACTGGTGCCATTCACTAAAAATTAGAGAGTTGGAAAAAAATTGGGAAAATTTTAAGTGTAATTAAAACAATATTTGTGGTGGTGGCAGCACACACTTGTTTCTTCACAGCAGGGAAATATTACAGGTGGTTTATTCTGCAGTGCTATTCTTGCAGCCTGAAACTTCCAAAGCTGGGATGTCTGTGAGGATAATTATCCCCTGAATGTGCCTGAGGCAGCAGCCCCTTCCCCCACCTGAGCAGCCTCATATCTACTGGTGTCACAAAGGGCTTGTCTTACAAGCAAAAGGCCTTTTAACATGTTGACATGTGAAGGTGAGGGGCAGATCATGATGAAATCTACAGCAAGCATCTTCCTGCCTAAGCACAGAGCTTGAGAGCTTCCTGCCTCCCACCATTACCTGAGCATGTTCGTTTCAGGAATGAAGAAGTGCTGCAGAAGCTCCCAGCCCTGCCAGATACACCTCTGCATTCTTATTTGCTGAGCAAAGAGTAGGCCAGTGAGGGAAGGGGGGAGAGGAGTGAGCAATGTCACTCCCAGACAGTGGTACGAAACTGGGGGGGGGAGACGTGGAGGAGCCCCCTCTACCTTCCCTAAATGCCCCCCCTGGACTTAAGGAGGCCCACAAAAAGCAGTTAGCAGGGAAGTAGGGCCGGTGTCCCAACTACCCAGTGTAGACAACTGGGTGTGGTCAGGTTCTCCCACCCCGACAATGGACTCTTGTTACAACTCCCACCAAGGACTCTTGTTACAACCCTGACAATGCCTAGCAATACTAGTACTGAACTAGTATTTTTTAAAATGGAGTCACTGAGGAATGAGAACAACAGTACAATACAATTGCCTTCAGAAGAAAAAAGAATTTCTTGTCACTTTTATAGTAACATATAGTAAAGACAACACAGAATGTTTATTTACCTTACTAGAACTGTCGTTTTTCGAGATGTGTCATCCACATGTATTCCACTTCTCATGCTCATGTGTGCCACGTACACAAGATTGGAAGCTTTTGAATAGCAGTGTCTGTTGGGGCTGCATCTGTGCCCTGCATGCGCTCCAGTGACCGATAGCTTAGAGAGCACAAAGGGTGGAGCGGCTGCAACCACTCTCTTGTTCCTTCACCAAAACAGAATGCAGATTGCCAAATACCCCACAGTAGCAGGGAAGAAGGGCAGGTTGTGGAATACATGTGTATAACAGATGTCAAAGAATCACTAGTTACTGGAAAGTAAACTGTTCTTTCTTCTTTGAGTGATTGTCCACGGGTATTATGGTAACCCATGAGCAGTAAATAAAGATCTGGAGATGGGTACTTGGAGTCTACTGAAACAATGACTGCAGGACAGCTCTGCCAAAACAGGTGTCAGGATCAGGATATGGGTGGTCTGACCTAGTGTTTAGTGAACCCCCAAATTTGACATTTCTGCGTGTAACCCAGAACTTGACAGTACTCAGTCAGCCATCTTATGTGTCCAGCCACTGCTAGCTAAACAACAAATAACACATAGCTAGGAATAGTCGTAGACCCTGAGAGGCCAGGCCAGACAGCTGCATGTTTGCCGTTTGTCTAATTAGAATGGGAGGGAGTTAATGTACCATGAAAATGGAAGGAATGTTTGGACAGTCAACCTTGATTAGGAGCCTCCGACATAAGTTTTATTGTTGTTATGACTAGAAATGCTTTAATAATAAGATATAATGAGTAGTTTGCTAAAACTAGGAGAATTGGTGACCCACCAGGGGTTACTTATGGTGACCCACTAGGAGTCACTATGAGTTATGTGCTTTGTTTAAGTTAGCTATAAAAGATTAGGTGAAAGAATATACTTTGGAGCAGTCCGAGGAAGCTTTTCTTTGGGCAAGAATCTGGTACCTAAACTCCCCAGCAACTGGACAGAAGGAGGGCCCTTGGAAGGCTGGTTGCGGATTCCTCAAAACCACTTCAGACTTTGGGTACAATTTTTGGAATGCTCTAACCCTACTGCTACAGCGTGTGTGGGTGTTAGCAGACAGTAGAGCTGACACCACCTGGAGAGAAACAGTAAAGTTACTACAAGGAATCCGGTGGCACCTTAAAGACTAACAGATTTATTTGTGCATAAGCTTTCATGAGTAAAAAAACCTCACTTCTTCAGATGCATGGAGTGAAAATACTACTGCTTTGGATTCTGAAAACCCTGGGTAAGAGTTAGAGTCAAGGCCCAGCCTAGTATTAGAGCCAGGGCCCTGCCTAGTGGTTAGAACCAGGCACAGGAGCCAGGAGCCAGAAGCCAAACCCTGAGTAAGGAACCAAGCCCAGAGTCAGAGCTAGAGCCAGGAGTCAATAACCAGGGACAATGGTCAGTGTCAGAGTCAGAAGCTGGAGCAAAGAAGCAAGGTTGGGATGGACTGAAGCAGGACAGGAACAAGACTGGAACATGGCAGGGAGAGGAGCGACTACAACTATGGGCGTAAGCATTAAGCAGCCAGCGACCTGCTGCTGAACATAAATGCAGTCCTGTTGGCTTCTTCCAGGCAGTTAGGCAGGCCACCCAATCAGGTGATTCTGCTGCAGCCCAACTGGGCTTATTAGCCTGCCTGAAGACTGAACTGGCCAAGTCCCAGGCTCAGCTGAGGGATCTCAACCCATGTTTCCTGAAACAGGTGTATGAACTGGAGCCTTCTACCAAGCAGCAGTGTTGAGAGTAAGTGTGAACTAAACTCCAGGGAGCTGCTTTGCAAATCTCTGAGATCACCTTGCTTGAGCTCTGGTGGAATGGGGTCCTAACTTGCCCAGATGAGTCTAAGTGGACCACTGTGTAGCATGTCTTAATAGAGTCAGAGACCCATTTTGACAGTCTTTGAGTGAAGACTGGTTGACCCTTCATTCTGCCAGCAAATACTAGGATCAATCTAGAAGAATTCCTGAATAGCTTTGTCTTCTCCCGATAGTAAGAAAGAAACCTGACAATGTCCAAAGTGAAGTTTAGCTTTCCCCTGCATGGTATAAGGCTTGGGGAAGAAGATGGGTAGGTTGATCATCTGATTAATATAAAGGTCAGAAACCACTTTAGGTAAGAACTTCAGTGAGGCCTTAAAATCAATTTATTTTTGTCTAAGACTGCATAAGGTGGCCCCACCACGAGGGCTTGACTCTCTCCTATCCTTCTGGCTGAGCTTATGGCGACTAAGAAGCTGGTCTTCGTGGATAGATGGTACAGGTCGCCAAAGGCTCAAAAGGAGGATCCATAAAACCTGTTAGAATAATGTTGAGGTTATAGGAGGTTGGAGTCTCTCTGACTGGAGGGTAGACATGAATGAGTCTTTTGAGAAATCCAATCACTACCAGAAGAGAAAAAAGGGTATAGCCTTCCATCAGGAAGATATAGCCAGCAGGTGCACTCTTGCAGAATTGAAGGAGAGGCCTGAATGCTTTAAGGCGAACCCTTATGGAACAGATTTTTGGTATGTTAATACAATATTACAAATTAGACAGGTCTAAGGCCAGTAGTTTGGATAGGTATTTAATATCTAGAGAGTCAAAAAACAACCTCCTATGAATGCTGTGAGTCATCTGAGGAGTGCAATACTCCTCTCTTTTCTCAGAAAAGTCCTCTGGACTTTTTCCAGCATTTTTTTTTTTGGAGTTAGAGGAGGAAAAGGATAAGAAGAGATAATGTGTTATTTGATGTTTTAGAACGGGTTTTTATGCTTAATCTATGAATGGAAGAAGAGTTTGGTCTGTGAAGGCCTCACTGAGTTTTCACTCCAGTCTGGTCAATAAGACATTTAGGATCCTGCTGTTACTTTGGCTCTATTTTTGTCACAAGGAGCACAAAATAAAGTCACAATAGAATGAAACACGTAGAAAAAGAAAAGAGTGCCGTGCCCTCATTTCATTAGACAGTAACATTTTAGGGGAAAGCATTTTGTGAGAAAAATGGCTCATACCTGGAGACAAATGGCTATGTACCTGAGGCTGAAAGGAAACTGGAGTAGCTAAGTACAGAGTGAGACTGGTAAGGGTGCAGAAAAAAAAGCCAGGGTTGTACAATACTACTAGACAATCTGCTTATTATAGAGAGCATGAAGGGACAACCTAGCTGTCCTGACCATTGTTGCCTTGGCAAAAAGCCCTATTTAAAAGAGAAAACAATTCAAGGATGCAGACAGAACACTGGAAGAGCCTAATAATTCAAAAGTCAAGGTACTTACTTTAGTGTTTTGTTTCCTAAAGCAGATTTCTCATGAGAACTGTTGTGTTTCCCCATCCTGAACAGAGCTCAGGGTGAGCGAGCTTGGGAAATGCAATAGTTCCTTTCATATTGTTTGTTGAATAAGTAGGTCCCAACAAATTGGGCAACATAAACCCACAAATAGAAGACTTTCAGAAGCACTTCCTTTCCCCCCTTCATGATTTATGCAGTGTTACTCATTTCTGGTTACTTCTTGAGACTGAACTAAACTAGCATTTTCCCAACAAAATCCCAAGAAAGAGTTGCCCCTTACCAGGAAAAAGAAACAGTTACTTACTATAACTGGTTCTTTGAGATGTGATTTGGACCCCCGGCAAATGGAAAACTATTGGGGTAATGTCCTCCTCAATACAGAACTGCCACAGGTTGATCACCTCCAGGCAGAGCTCTCTGGAGTGAGCTCCCCCTTGTTTATTCACGTAGTACATCGTGGTAGTATTGTCCGTGAGCATGTGAACCACTGAATGTCTGATACAGTCCCTAAAGGCACGACATGCATTGTGGATGGCTCGAAGCTCCAACACATTGATACGGCGCAAGGGGTCCTGCTCTGACCACAGGCCCTGCACCCACAACGAGTCTAGATGCACCCCCCAACCCAGAAGGGATGCGTCAATAACCACTGACTTGGTGGGAAAGGGCCAAGCGAAGAGGACCCCTTGGCACACATTGCGTGTGGACTCCCACCAATGCAAGGACACCAGAACTGTCCGAGGAAGCTGAACCACTCTGTCAAGGAAATACAGGGCAGGGCAATAAACCATCCTGAGCCACATCTGTGAAGAGGACAAAAGCATAAATCACCTGGGTACATGCGGACATGTGGTCCAACAGGCTCAGGTACACACAAACCATTGTAGATGTTTGCGATTGTAGGCTGAGGTACAGCTGTCAGATCACCTGGAAGCAATCGGCTGGCAGAAATGCTCTTGACTTAGTGAAGCTAAAAGGGCCCCAATTAACTCTATTTGCTGAGTGGGGACAAAAGTCGACTTGACGGTGTTTAGAATGAACCCCAGATGGTCAAGCAAGTGCATGGTGGTATTGATGTAGGCGCAAACTTCCTCTCTGGAGCCGCACTTCAACAACCAGTCATCAAGATAGCGAAAGACATAGCGACCGGGCGAGGTCCCGGATGACTGGAAAAAGGCTAATGTAGTGCCCATCTTTAAAAAAGGGAAGGAGGAGGATCCGGGGAACTACAGGCCAATCAGCTTCACCTCAGTCCCTGGAAAAATCATGGAGCAGGTCCTCAAGGAATCAATTTTGAAGCACATAGAGGAGAGGAAAGTGATCAGGAAAAGTCAGCATGGATTCACCAAGGGCAAGGCATGCCAGACTAACCTAATTGCCTTCTATGATGAGATTACTGGCTCTGTGGATGAGGGGAAAGCAGTAGACATGTTATTCCTTGACTTCAGATACGGTCTCCCACAGTATTCTTGCCAGCAAGTTAAAGAGGTATGGGCTGGATTAATTGACTATAAGTGGATAGAAAGCTGGCTAGATCGTCAGGCTCAATGGGTAGTAATCAATGGCTCCATGTCTAGTTATATATATATGGAGATATACCTATCTCATAGAGCTGGAAGGGACACCGAAGGGTCATCGAGTCCAGCCCCCTGCCTTCACTAGCAGGACCAATTTTGCCCCAGATCCCTAAGTGGCCCCCTCAAGGATTGAACTCACAACCCTGGGTTTAGCAGGCCAATGCTCAAACCACTGAGCTATCCCTCCCCCCTAGTTGGCAGCCAGTTTCAAGCGGAGTGCCCTAAGGGTCAGTCCTGGGGCCGGTTTTGTTCAATATCTTCATTAATGATCTGGAGGATGGCGTGGATTACACCCTCAGCAAGTTTGCAGATGACACTAAACTGGGAGGAGTGGTAGATACGCTGGAGAGTAGGGATAGGATACAGAGGGACCTAGACAAATTAGAGAATTGGGCCAAAAGAAATATGATGAGGTTCAACAAGGACAAGTGCAGAGTCCTGCACTTAGGACGTAAGAATCCCATGCACTGTTACAGACTAGGGTCCGAGTGGCTAGGCAGCAGTTCTGCAGAAAAGGACCTAGGGGTTTCGGTGGATGAGAAGCTAGATATGAGTCAACAGTGTGCCCTTGTTGCCAAGAAGGCTAACGGCATTTTGGGCTGTAGAAATAGGAGCACTGCCAGCAGATCGAGGGACATGATCATTCCCCTGTATTCGGCATTAGTGAGGCCTCATCTGGAGTACTGTGTCCAGTTTTGGGCCCCACACTACAAGAAGGATGTGGAAAATTGGAAAGAGTCCAGCGGAGGGCAACAAAAATGATTAGGGGGGTGGAGCACATGATTTATGAGGAGAGGCTGAGGGAACTGGGATTGTTTAGTCTGCAGAAGAGAAGAATGAGGGGGGATTTGATAGCTGCTTTCAACTACCTGAAAGGGGGTTCCAAAGAGGATGGATCTAGACTGTTCTCAGTGGTAGCAGATGACGGAACAAGGAATAATGGTCTCAAGTTGCAGTGGGGGAGGTTTACGTTGGATATTAGGAAAAAAGAATTCACTAGGAGGGTGGTGAAGCACTGGAATGGGTTTAATCTGTTTTGTCCAAGGGTACGTCTACACTACGGGATTACACCGAATTTACGGAATTCGATTTTTTTGAAACCGATTGTATAAATTCGATTGTACGCGGCCACAGTAAGCGGATTAATTCGGCGGTGCGCGTCCATGTACTAAGACTAGCGTCGAATTCCAGAGCATTGCACTGTGGGTAGCTATCCCATAGCTATCCCATAGTTCCCGCAGTCCCCCCCGCCCATTGGAATTCTGGGTCGAGATCCCAATGCCTGATGGGACAAAAAATATTGTCGCGGGCGGTTCTGGGAACATCCTCCCCCTCCCTCCGTGAAAACAACGGCAGACAACCATTTCGCGCCTTTTTTCCTTGGTGAACTGAGCAGACGCCATACCTCGGCAAGGATGGATCCCGCTCAGCTCAAGTTTGCAGTCATGAACATTGTAAACACCACGCGCATTATAGTGCAGTTTATGCTCAACCAGGACCAGAAAAGCCAGGCGAGGAGGAGGCGGCTACGGCAGCGCGGCGACGAGACTGATGCGGACATGGACATGGACACAGAATTGTCTCGCGCCACGGGCCCCGGCGCTTTGGAGATCATGTTGGCAATGGGGCAGCTTCTCGCTGTGGAACGCCGATTCTGGGCCCGGGAAACAAGCACTGACTGGTGGGACCGCATAGTGCTGCAGGTGTGGGACGATTCCCAGTGGCTGCGAAACTTTCGCATGCGTAAGGGCACTTTCCTGGAACTTTGTGACTTGCTTTCCCCTGCCCTGACGCGCCAGAACACCAAGATGAGAGCAGCCCTCACAGTTGAAAAGCGAGTGGTGATAGCCCTGTGGAAGCTTGCAACACCGGACAGCTACCGGTCAGTCGGTAATCAGTTTGGAGTGGGAAAATCTACCGTGGGGGCTGCTGTCATGCAAGTAGCCAAAGCAATCGCTGAGCTGCTGCTACCAAAGGTTGTGACTCTGGGAAATGTGCAGCTCATTGTGGATGGCTTTGCTGCAATGGGATTCCCTAACTGTGGTGGGGCGATAGATGGAACCCATATCCCGATCTTGGCACCGGAGCACCAGGGCAGCCAGTACATAAACCGCAAGGGGTACTTTTCTATGGTGCTGCAAGCAATGGTGGATCACAAGGGACGTTTCACCAACATCAACGTGGGATGGCCGGGAAGGGTTCATGACGCCCGCGTCTTCAGGAACACTAGTCTGTTTAAACGGCTGCAACAAGGGATTTACTTTCCAGACCGGAAAATTACCATTGGGGATGTTGAGATGCCCATCGTTATCCTTGGGGACCCAGCCTACCCCTTAATGCCGTGGCTCATGAAGCCATACACAGGCAGCCTGGACAGTACTCAGGAGCGGTTCAACTACAGGCTGAGCAAGTGCAGGATGGTGGTAGAGTGTGCCTTTGGACGTTTAAAAGGTCGCTGGCGCTCGTTACTGACTCGCTCGGACCTCAGCCAAACCAACATCCCCATTGCTATTGCAGCTTGCTGTGTGCTCCACAATCTCTGTGAGAGCAAGGGGGAGACCTTTATGGCGGGGTGGGAGGCTGAGGCAAACCGCCTGGCCGCTGATTACGCGCAGCCAGACACCAGGGCGATTAGAAGAGCACACCAGGAAGCGGTGCGCATCAGAGAAGCTCTGAAAACAAGTTTCAGTGCTGCCCAGGCTCCTGTGTGAAAGTTATGTTTGTTTGTCCCTGTTGAAAACCCGCCCACTTGATTCACTCATTCCCTGTAAGCAACCCACCCTTCCCCCTTCCCCCTTCGATCCCAGTTTTATTTAAAAAAAAATAAAGTCAGTGTCGTTTTCAAATTACAAATCAAGAACTTTTTATTAACGGGGGGTAATGAACATAGGGAGAGAAATAACCAGGTAGTCCGGGTGGGGTTTGGGAGGAGGGTAGGAGTGAAGGAACAGGGCAGGAACAACATTCAAAATAATGAGAGCCTTTTGCTCGGGCTCTCTAATGGGGTGGACTGGCAGGTTGCACGGAGCTTCCCCCCCCGCGTTCTTACACGTCGGGGTGAGGAGGCTACGGGACTTGGGGA
>QXTE01000382.1:140194-156350 GCA_003942145.1 Platysternon megacephalum
GATGAGATTAACCCCTCCTCGGAGTCCACGGTCAGGGGTGGGGTAGTGGTGGCGGCCCCCCCGAGAATTGCATGCAGCTCCTCGTAGAAGCGGCATGTCTGCGGCTCTGCCCCGGACCGTCCGTTTGCCTCCTTGGTTTTCTGATAGGCCTGTCGGAGCTCCTTCACCTTAATACGGCACTGATAGGAGTCCCGATTGTGGCCTCTCTCCATCATGCCCTTGGAGATCTTGTCGAAAATGTTTGCATTCCGTCTCTTGGAACGCAGTTCTGCGAGCACTGAATCCTCTCCCCATATAGCGATCAGATCCAGTATCTCGCGTGTGGTCCATGCTGGTGCTCGTTTCCGGTTCTCGGACTGCATGGCTACCTGTGCTGTTCAGCTCTGTGTGGTCACCTGTGCTCACCAGGCTGGGCTAACAGGAAATGAAATTCAAAAGTTCACGGGGCTTTTCCTGTCCAACTGCCCAGAGCATCCGAGTTTAGATTGCTGTCCAGAGCGGTCACAATGGTGCACTGTGGGATACCTCCCGGAGGCCAATACCTTCGAATTCCGTCCATACTAACTCTAATTCGAACCGGCAATGTCGATTTCAGCGCTACTCCCCTCATCGGAGAGGAGTACAGAAACCGATTTTAAGAGCACTTTAAATCGAATGAAATGGCCTCGTTGTGTGGACAGGTACAAGGTTAATTCGCTATAACGCTGCTAAATTCGAACTAAAATCGTAGTGTAGACCAGGCCCAAGAATAGGGTTCAGCCATCAAAACGGCAAGTCCTCAATTCTTTGCTGAACATCCAGCGCAATCCCTGAGTTCTAGAGCCAAGAAACCCTTCTCATAGTAATAGCTTAGGCCATCCCCCTGGCCAAAGCGACCGCCATATTGAGGTCAGATTGTTTGGCCATCTTTGCCACTAAGGAGCCCTCAGCAACAAACTCCTGAAATTCATTCCGGGAGGTCTCAGGCAACTGCTCCTCAAACTTAGCCATAACTAACCAATTAAGACAGTTATATTTGGTCAGCAGGGCTTGCTGATTTGTAACCCTCAGCTGAAGGGACAGGGTGTAGATCTGCCCTCCCTACCCTGTATCAAGGGAGGGTCAGAAGTCCCCACACCATCCCGCATGACGGAGTTGGTACCAAGCTGGTCTGCACTCTTAGGGGAGGCAGAAGAGTCACTTCAGGAACCGGAACATCCCCAGTTGCTTTTATGCAACCTCTTTCTTGGTACTGACGACAGAGAATTACTTCTGTGCCTCTCTGGAGGTGACCCAGCCCCAGAACTGAGGGCAGCCGCTCTCTCTCCAAGCCCAAGGGTGATATGCGGCCTGAGGAAGGACTTGGAACCTGAGGAAGGCCTCTGTACTAGGTCAAGAATCATGGGCTGCTCAAGCAGGTGCTGCTTCAGGCAAAGGTCCTGCGCCACCTGAGTCCTCTTCTTGAACAAATGACAGATCGAGCAGCATTCCTTCAGGTGGGCTTCACCAAGTCAAAGCAGGCACTGCATGTGGGGGTCAGTGTTGGGCATCTCCCCACACGAAGGGCAGTGCTTGAACCCTGCTGAGGGCATCACCGGGCGGTGGGGGGGCACTACCACTAAAAATAACACTATACTAACACTAAATTAACTAACTACTAATGATCAACTATATACACAACAACTAGGCTAGAAAATACAAGTTCACGAGGTTGTGGAGCAATAACCACACAGAGCTCCAACTCCAGCTGATGGGCTGTAAGAAGGAATTGAGGGGGTCAGGGTGGCACCACCTTATACAGCCAGGGAGGGGCGACAGCCTTGAGGCATGAGCACTGCCCCTCTGTGGGTACTAGGCAAAAGTCTCTGGCTCCAGTGCATGAGGTGTGCACACACCTACTTGGAATACATGTCTGCATTTACTCAAAGAAGAATCTCTTTTTCAACATTTGTCCATCTCTCTACTGATCACAATAGGAGGACCAAAGCTCTTCCATTTATGATGATATCTATGAATGGCCTGAAATATGGTTTTATATATAGGTGTACTGAGGAACAATTGAAAAATGCCTTTTCACCCGTTGTCTATCAACAGGCATACACAAAATAGAGAATTAAAAATGAAAGTTACTGGAGCTTTTCAAGATACGCTCTGTACATTCATATTTGTGGAGTATTCTCGTGGTACAACATAGATGTGAGACTTTTGCACAGGCCACACATAGAAGACCCATTAATATATAATAAGTGATCATTTTTGCAATTAAGACAAATTGGATAAAATCAATCAATTAAGTTATAAAAGTGAATATATATATATATAGGTGCAATATTAATGCAACAAAACAAAAACACTGTATACTGAAAAATGGAGATAATACTGTTATTGAGATGGTCAAATTCTTAAAAGTGATGTTGACTTTGTATAATAGCTGTCCAAGATACACACCTCCTGCTGCAGTCTCTTTAGTTCAGTCTCCATCTGTTCAAGTTCTTGTTTACAATCCAGCAGCTGCTCAGTTTTTTCCTCCCTTGAAAAAAACAAAAAATGTAATTAAAATAATATAGTACTATACCATTATACCACTGAATCATTGTCTTATTTGCCAATATTTCAATTACTGACAGTAGCTGGGCAACAATAACTACTTCTTGATATTACTCAAACTTTTCTTTATTTAATCCATAATTTCATGGGAGTGCAAGTTGTGCATTGCAAATCAAAAGCTACAGCAAATTAATGTATGTTATAGAGAACACAATTTTTGAGGAATAAAGTGTTACTAACTTGTTTCATAATGGCTGTTCTTCGAGATGTGTTGCATATGTCCATTCCACCTCAGGTGTATGCGTACCCAGTGCACTGTTGGAGATTTTCCCATCAGTGGCACCCGTCAGGGCACTACATGTGCCCACTGCTGCCTCGGACTGCTGTGCAATGGTATAAAGGGCAGAAATGCCCTCAATCCTCCACAGTTCCTTCTTACCAGACAGACTCCAATATAAAGGAAAAGGAGGGTGGGTCTTGGAATGGAGATGTGCAACACCTCCAAAAGAAAAAACTGTTACTAACCTTCCATAACTGTTGTTCTTCAAGATGTGTTGCTAATGTCCATTCCATGTTAGGTGTGTGCGTGCCATGTACACCGTTGCTGCAGATTATTCCCTTAGTGGTATCCGTAGGGGCCGGTCCTAGCGCCCCTGGAACCCTGCGCTTATGCACTGGTATAAGGGGCGCCGCTGGCCCCGCAGCCTCTCAGTTCCTTCTTGCTGGTAACTCTGACAGAGGGGAAGGAGGGCAGGTCATGGAATGGACATGAGCAACACATTTTGAAGAACAACAGTTACAGAACATTAGTAACCGTTTTTTCTTCTTCAAGTGCTTGCTCATATTGATTCCATGCTAGGTGACTTCCAAGCAGTATCCCTGGTGGTGGTGAGTTCATGGACGTGTCGACTGGAACACTGCTCTCTCAAAAGTGGCATCGTCACGGGCCTGCTGGGTGATGGCATAATGGGATGTGAAGATATGAATTCATGACCATGTCATGGCCCTGCAGATGCCCTGGATTGGAATCTGCACAAGGAATGCTGCTGACAAAGCCTGGGCCCTTGTAGAATGGGCTGTAACAATGGCCAGAGGCAGAACTTTCGCCTGCTCGTAGTACATCCTGATGCAGGCGGTTATCCAGGCTGAGATCCTCTGGGATGATACCAGCAAATCTTTTATCCTGTCCACCACCGCTATAAAGAGTTCATGGATGTGTCGACTGGAACACTGCTCTCTCAAAAGTGGCATCGTCACGGGCCTGCTGGGTGATGGCATAATGGGATGTGAAGATATGAATTCATGACCATGTCATGGCCCTGCAGATGCCCTGGATTGGAATCTGCACAAGGAATGCTGCTGACAAAGCCTGGGCCCTTGTAGAATGGGCTGTAACAATGGCCAGAGGCAGAACTTTCGCCTGCTCGTAGTACATCCTGATGCAGGCGGTTATCCAGGCTGAGATCCTCTGGGATGATACCAGCAAATCTTTTATCCTGTCCACCACCGCTATAAAGAGCCATGTCGTCTTGTGGAAGGGTTTAGTCGTTTGATATAGAAGGCTAGCGCCCGCCTAACATCTAAGGTATGCAGCCAACGTTCCTCGTCCGATCTGCGAGGCTACGGAAACAAGACAGGCAGAAAAATGTCCTGGTTGTTATGGAACTGTGACACCACCATTGGCAGGAAGGATTGGGGGGGGGGGGAGGGACAGTAGGACCTTGTCCTTGAAGAACACCGTATAAGGGGGTTCTGAAGTTTGGGCTCTAATTTCGGAAACCCTTCTGGCCAATGTAATTGTCACTAGGAAGGCCACCTTCTATGAGAAGAGCAGCAGCAAACAAGATGCCAGCAGCTCAAAGTGGGGGTCCTGTGAGCCTTGACAGTACCAGATTCAAGTCCCATGGGGGAATTGGGTCCCAAAACGGAGGGTAGAGTCTTTCCAAGGCGTTAAGGAACCTGACTGTTATCTCGTGCAAGAAGACTGACTTACCTTGGACCAGAGGGTGGAAGGCCGAGATGGCCACCAGGTGGACCTGGATTGACTATAGGGTCAGACCCTGGTACTTCAGGTGGAGTGAATAGTTCAAGATGGACTAGACGACCAAGATGGGGAAAGACCCCGATCAGAGGTCCAACAAGTGAAGTGCTTCCACTTGGCAAAATAGGTTGCCCTGGTAGAGGGTTTTCCCCTACCCAGTAAGACTTGCTGGACCCGCTCCGAGCAGGCCCTCTCCCAAGGGTTCAACCATGCAGCAGCCAAGCCATCAGATGCAGGGACGCAAGGTTTGGGTGAAGCAACCAACCTTGGTTCTGCGAGATCAAGTCCGGGCGTAGCGGGAGCTCTAGTGGGGCTGCTACCAAAAGGTCCAGAAGCATGCCGAACCAATCAAGATAACCCTCGCCTTGTCCCTTTTATGATTTTTAAGAGGACCCTGTGGACCAAGGGTGTTGGGTGGGAAGGCGTACAGCAGTCCCCCTGCCCACAAGAGCAGGAAGGAAGGCGTCAGACAGGGAGCCGTGGCCGAGACCGCGCATCGAGAAAAACTGCAGGCATCTCCTGTTCTGTCTGAAAGCGAACAGGTCCACCAGGGGAGTCCCTCACCTCTGGAAGATGGAGTTGACAACCAACGGGTGCAGGGACCACTCATGGTGAGAGGAGAAGGACCTGCTGAGGAGATCCACCAGTGCATTCCGGGCCCCCGGGAGGTGTGATGCCTTGAGGTGAATGGCATGTTCCACACAGAAGTCTCACAAACAAAGAGCCTCCTAACACAGGGCTGAGGAGCAAGCTCATCTTTGTTTGTTGATGTAGAACATCGTGGCCATACTGTTTGTCAAGATCTGTACCACTCTGCCTGATAGGTAGGGAAGGAACGCCTAGCAGGCCAAGCATATCACCCTGAGTTCCCTGACATTTATGTGAAGGGAGAGATCCTCCTGGGACCAGAGGCCCTGAGTACAGAGACTGCCGAGGTGGGCTCCCCACCTCAGGTCTGAAGCATCTGAGACCAATGTCACCGACAGGTATGGGGCAGTGAAGGGGACTCCGTTCATCACCGTCCGCGGTTCTGTCCAGCAAGTCAGTGATGCCAGAACATTCGATGGAATTGTGAGAACCAAGTCCAGGAGGTGTCTGCTGGGGGAGTAAACTGACGCCAGCCACATCTACAGAGGTCTGAGATGCAGCCATGCATACTGCACCACATAAGTACATGCTGCCGTGTGGCCCAGCAGCTTGAGGCATACCCAGGCGGTCGTGAGCAGATGGGCCTTGATGTGGGCGATGAGTTCTGACATCGCTTGGAACCAGGTCTCTGGCAAGTAGGCTCTGGCCTGAGTAGAGTCGAGCACCGCTCCTATAAACTCTATTTTCTGAACTGGGATCAGAGTTGATTTCTGCTCGTTCATAAGCAGACCCAGCTCTCAATGGGTGGCCCGTACTATGCTGACGCTGTAATGCACCTGAGCTTGTGAACTACCTTTGACTAGCCAGTTGTCAAGATAGGGATAGATCTGCATGCCTTGACATCTCAGATAAGCTGCCACCACTGCCATGCACTTTGTGAAAACCATTGGGCCTGACAAGAGACTGAAGGGAAGTGCGGTGAATTGATAGTGGCGCAGTATCACCACGAACCAGAGGAATCTCCTGTGCCCACGGAAGATTGAGATGTGGAAATAAGCATCTTTTAAATTGAGGGTGGCATACCAGTCTCCCGGATCCAGGGTGGGAATGATGGAGGCCAGAGAGACCATGCAGATCTTCAACTTTTTGAGCTATTTATTGAGTCGACGCAGGTCTAGGATGGGCCTGATGCCCCCTTTGGTCTTTGGGATTAGGAAATATTGGGAGTAAAAACCACTTCCTCCTCAGATCTCAAGGAACTTGCTCTATGGCCCCCACAAGCAGGAGGGCTTCCACCTCCTGGACAAGGAGCTGCTTGTGAGAAGGGTCCCTGAAGAGGGATGGGGTTGGGAGGTGTGATGGGGAGGATGGATGAAAACTGCCACAGTGTTGAGCACCGAATGGTCCGAGGTTATTTATGACCATGCAGTATGGAAAGGAAACAAGTGGTCCAAAACCAAAAGAGGGCATGGATCCTGGGTCAAGTCTGATACGCCGTCCTCGGGCACACTCTCAAAAGGCCTGCCTTGAGCGACCAGGGGATCTTCCTGAGCCCAATTGGGGAACCAAGGACGACCGAGTGGGCTATCAGTGCTTATATCCTCTCCCTTTTTTTCTTATAGGGCTTGTGCCTGGGATGACCTGAGAACCGGGGAGGCAGCTGCAGCCGGAGTGTCTTCTGGAGGCCAGAGCCGTGTACAGGCCCAAAAAGTGCGGAGTGGCCCTAAAGTCCTTCAGGCCATGCAGCTTAGTGTCCGTCTGCTCCGAGAACAAGGGGAAGTCTTGGACCGACTGCTGCACCTTGTGAGAGACCCGATGATTGCAGCCACAAACTGTGACACATAATACACCGCCCACGCCATTGACCCTGGCTGCCGAATCAGCCGCATCTAAGGCAGCCTGAAGTGAGGTTCTGGCCAGTGACTTGCCTTCCTCCAGGATGGCCAAGAATTCCTGGCTTGACTAATGAGGCAGGGAGTCTTTAAACTTGGCCATCGAGTCCCAAATATTAAAATCATATCTCCCCTGCAATGCCTGCTGGTTGGAGAAACGAAGTTGTAGGCTAGCTGTCGAATACACCTTTCTACTAAACAAATCGAGGCTCTCTGCATCCTTATTTTTAGGGGTCACACTCGCTTGTCCCTGTCTATCCCCTCATTTGCAGCCGAAACCACCAGGGACCCAGTGGAGGGTGAGAATACGTGTATTCAAACACCTTGGCCGGGACATAATATTTCTTCTCTGCCCTTTTCGAGGTCGGGGTCAGGGAAGATTGAGTCTGCCACAGTGCCCTAACCAGTTTCAGCACCCCTTCATTTACTGGTAGGGCCACTTGTAGGGGGCCACTGCAGTCAAAATGTCAAACAGGCTGTCCGTGGGTTCCTTGAGCTCCTCCACCTCTAGCTTCAAGTTTGCAGTGACCCACTTGAGGAGCTCCTGGTTAGCCCTGAAGTCATCCAGTGGCAGCAGGTTGGCAGGCCCCATGACTGCGTCTCCTCATCTAGGGATGATAAGGAAGAGGCCACCACCGTAGGAAGGGCTGGTTCCTCCTCCAATGCCGAGGCTGCCTCCTCTGGGACTGCTGGGGTCTCGGTACTGGGATCGGAGTCCAAATTGGGGTCGGGGTTCACCTCTCGGAGACCACCAAGAACGACAGCGAGGAGTAAGATCCCGGCATCGGAGGGAACCCCTACGGGTTCCAATATTGCCAGTGCGCTGGCCACTGCTCCAGTGGCCAAGCACCCACAGATGATTCCGAGGGAGTCGCTAAGGTTCTTGGGGCATAAGCAGCATTGGAAGAGACATTAAGTCCCTTGCCGCCTGGAAAGTCTCTGGTGTTGATGGGGCTTGTAGGTGGAGGATACCCTGATCACTCCCAGGAGTCGGTGGTGGGTCCCAGACTGGGCTCAGTGACCTAGGTGGTGTTGCCGCTGCCAACCGTGGCTCTGGAGAGGACGAGTGGCTCAGCACAGTTCTCACCTCATCAACCGTCCCCCGCCTATCCCTCTGTGGCATTGGGGAGCGCCCTTTTTGGCATGCTGTTTTTTGTGCCTCTTCCTTAGCACAGGGGATGGAGAGCGGTGCCAGGAAGGGCACAGCGCTGGGGGAGCACTCCGCACTGAGGCCGATATGCTCGGCAGCAAATTGGAGTGGCACAGTTCCAAGGCTGGTCTAAGTGCCGCTTCTATTAACAGGGCCTTCAAACACATGTCCTGTCCTTAAGTGTGTGTCCTGAAGCCCTTTCAGATCTTGCACCTGTCCTTGATGTGAGCTTCCCTAAGGCACTTTAAGCGGCTCATATGCGGGTTGCTCGCTGGCATGGCAGGCAACTAACTGTTTGAAATCCAGGGACTGGGGCATGCCCCGTCCCTAGCACAACATCCCGAAATGGGACACATATCTATCTAAGTAACTATAGGTAACTACTAACACTGAATCATAGAATCATAGAATATCAGGGTTGGAAGGGACCTCAGGAGGTCATCTAGTCCAACCCCCTGCTCAAAGCAGGACCTAATCCCAACTAAATCATCACAGCCAGGGCTTTGTCAAGCCTGACCTTAAAAACCTCTAAGGAAGGAGATTCCACCACCTCCCTAGGTAACCCATTCCAGTGCTTCACCACCCTCCTAGTGAAAAAGTTTTTCCTAATATCCAATCTAAACCTCCCCCACTGCAACTTGAGACCATTACTCCTTGTTCTGTCATCTGGTACCACTGTGAACAGTCTAGATCCATCCTCTTTGGAACCCCCTTTCAGGTAGTTGAAAGCAGCTATCAAATCCCCCCTCATTCTTCTCTTCTGCAGACTAAACAATCCCAGTTCCCTCAGCCTCTCCTCATAACTCATGTGCTCCAGCCCCCTAATCATTTTTGTTGCCCTCCGCTGGACTCTTTCCAATTTTTCCACATCCTTCTTGTAGTGTGGGGCCCAAAACTGGACACAGTACTCCAGGTGAGGCCTCACCAATGTCGAATAGAGGGGAACGATCACGTCCCTCGATCTGCTGGCAATGCCCCTACTTATACAGCCCAAAATGCCGTTAGCCTTCTTGGCAACAAGGGCACACTGTTGACTCATATCCAGCTTCTCGTCCNCCCTCCAGATCATTAATGTTGTCCCAGCCTTTATATACAAAGAACATATACAACTATATACAAAGAACAAGGGCGCTTGCAATCGCAAGAGACGTTCCAGCAACCGTCACGAGCGGTAAGAAAGAACTGAGAGGACACAGGGCCGGCGGTGCCCTTTATACCAGCACATAAGCGTGGGACTCCACGAGGTGCTAGGACCGGACCCTACAGATACCGCTAAGGGAAAAATCTCCAGCAACAGTGCACATGGTGTGCATACACTAAACATGGAATCGATATGAGGAAGCACTCGAAGTAGAATCTAGGAGGTGGTTGCGACCAGAAATGCTTCCTGGAAGCCAGGGATGTATACAGGTCCAGGGAGTGCGAAGTGGCCCTCAAATCCTTGAGGCCATGCAGCCTGGCGTCTGTCTGTTAAGATAACAACGCATTTCCCTCAAAGAGGTGGTCATGGACAGACTGTTGAACCTCTTGGGAGAGGCCCAATGATTGCAACCACAAACAACACTTCATTGCCACTGTCGCCACTGGTCTGGCTGCTGAATCAGCCACATCTAGGGCTGCCTGGAGGGAGGCTCTGGACCCAGTTTTACCCTCCTCCAGGATGGCCCAGAACATCTGCCTCGACTCTTGTGGCAGGGAGTCTTAAATTTGGCCACCGAGTCCCACAAATTAAAATCATATTTCCCCAACAAGGCCTAATGGTTTAATATGCAGAGTTGGAGGCTGCCTCTTGAATAAACTTTCCTCCCGAATAAGTCCAGTCATTTAGCCTCCTTATTTTTCGTGATGGCACTGGGTTGGCCTTGCCTGTCCCTCTCATTTGCAGCCGACATCACCAGGGATCAAACCCCGATGCCGGGACGTGCTTTTTCTCCACTGTTTTTGACAAGGGAGGATGGGGTCAGCCTAAAGGTCTTAACTGGACCCAACACTGCTTTGTTGACTGGGAAGGGCCTTCCTGGAGGAGGTTGCAGTGGCCAAAATGTCCACTAGGCTATGATTAGACTCTTTCATGTTTCTTGTGCCTCCTCCTCGGCACCGGAGAAGGCAAGTGGTGCCAGGCAGTGCACGATGCCAGAGGCGCACTTCACACTGAAGCTGAAGTACTTGGCGCTGATTTGGAGAGGGATGGCTCTGAAGATGGTCTAAGAGCCACCTCCATTAGTAGATCCTTCAGTCAATGTCTCTGTCTTTTTAAATCCTTGGCCTGAAGCCCTACAGATCCTGTACTTATCTTTGATGTGAGCTTCCCCAAGGCACTTCAGACAAGCTGAATGCGGATTGCTCACTGGCATGGGTTTGCCGGAGGTGGAGCACGGCTTTAAACTCGGAGACTGGGGCATGCCCAGTCCCTGGAACGAAGTCCCACAAAGGCTGTGACAACTACCTACACTAAAACACTAACTAATTTAACGAGCTAACAGGAGAAAACTATATACAACCGAGAAAGTCTGAACCACTAGGGTAAGAAAGCCTTGCAAGAGCAAGAGACTGATCTAGCAACCATCATGAGCGGTAAGAAGGAACTGAGAGGGTGTGGGACTGGATGGCGCCCCTTATACTGCTAGATGAGTGCGGGACTCTGGGGGTGTTAGAGCTGACCCTACGGATAACACTAAGGGAAAAATCTCCAGCAACCGTGCATATAGGCGCACACATACATAGCATGGAATCGACATAAGTAAGCACTCGAACAATAACAACAGGTACAAGTTAGCAACAGTTTCTTCTGAATGACTGCACGTGTTAATTCCACTTCAGGTGAATTCACAAGCTATATGATCTGCAGGTGGGATTGGAGTCTGCCTGAATGATTGAAGGACTGATCATCCAAATCTGGCATCATTTCTAGATTGCTGAGCGATGGCATAATGTGAGGTAAAGGTATGCACTTGAAATCAAGTTGCAGCTGTACAAATGTCGAGAATAAGTTCCTGGGCTATTAAGCCTGCAAGAGTTGCGTAACATCTGGTTGAATGCATTAGTATCCTGTTTGGAGGAGTTACATTGGCCATGCTGTAGCACAAATGTACGCAAGAAGAGATCCACAATGAGATTCTCTGAGAAGAGACCAGAAGTCCCTTCATCCTGGCTGCAAATACCATGAATAACTGTAAAGATTATCTAAACGCTTTAGTCCTAACCAAGTAAAAAGCTAATGCTCTNTTTTAAATCCTTGGCCTGAAGCCCTACAGATCCTGTACTTATCTTTGATGTGAGCTTCCCCAAGGCACTTCAGACAAGCTGAATGCGGATTGCTCACTGGCATGGGTTTGCCGGAGGTGGAGCACGGCTTTAAACTCGGAGACTGGGGCATGCCCAGTCCCTGGAACGAAGTCCCACAAAGGCTGTGACAACTACCTACACTAAAACACTAACTAATTTAACGAGCTAACAGGAGAAAACTATATACAACCGAGAAAGTCTGAACCACTAGGGTAAGAAAGCCTTGCAAGAGCAAGAGACTGATCTAGCAACCATCATGAGCGGTAAGAAGGAACTGAGAGGGTGTGGGACTGGATGGCGCCCCTTATACTGCTAGATGAGTGCGGGACTCTGGGGGTGTTAGAGCTGACCCTACGGATAACACTAAGGGAAAAATCTCCAGCAACCGTGCATATAGGCGCACACATACATAGCATGGAATCGACATAAGTAAGCACTCGAACAATAACAACAGGTACAAGTTAGCAACAGTTTCTTCTGAATGACTGCACGTGTTAATTCCACTTCAGGTGAATTCACAAGCTATATGATCTGCAGGTGGGATTGGAGTCTGCCTGAATGATTGAAGGACTGATCATCCAAATCTGGCATCATTTCTAGATTGCTGAGCGATGGCATAATGTGAGGTAAAGGTATGCACTTGAAATCAAGTTGCAGCTGTACAAATGTCGAGAATAAGTTCCTGGGCTATTAAGCCTGCAAGAGTTGCGTAACATCTGGTTGAATGCATTAGTATCCTGTTTGGAGGAGTTACATTGGCCATGCTGTAGCACAAATGTACGCAAGAAGAGATCCACAATGAGATTCTCTGAGAAGAGACCAGAAGTCCCTTCATCCTGGCTGCAAATACCATGAATAACTGTAAAGATTATCTAAACGCTTTAGTCCTAACCAAGTAAAAAGCTAATGCTCTCTTAACATCTAATGTATACAGTCTTTCCTCATCCTTATGAGCAAGAGGTTTCGGGAAGAACGTTGGTAAATATATTGCCTGACTGATGTGGAAGTGAGACACCACTTTGGTGAGAAACTTTGGATGAGGGGGTAGGTTTACTTTGTCCTTGCAGAAGACTGTATATGAAGGTCCAGACACTAGAGCATGTAATTCACCCACTCTCCTGGCCAACATGATTATCACCAAAAGGCTACCTTCATCAAGATATGGAGTCATGAACAGGCAGCTAACAGGGAGGATCTATTAGCTTTGCTAATACCAGATTTAAGTCCCCCAAGGGGGAATAGAGTCCAATTCAGATCCTTCAAAAACCTGACTGAGAAGGGATTGGAAAAAAGGGAGTGAATACCAACTGGAGGGTAGAAAGTTGAGATAGCTGCTAGGTGGACCCTGATGGAACTAATGGCCAGACATTGCTGCTTCTGGTATAACAACCAGCACAGCACACGTATTGCTGCAGACCAGGGAAACTTCTTTCTGTTGGGGCCAGACAGAGAATCTCTTCCACTTGGCCAAGTGAGTATACCTAGAGGGTTTTCTACTATTCAACAGCACATCTTGCACCCCCTTTGAACAGATCTCTTTCTGAGGTGTCAACCACAGAGCATCCACGCGGTCAGGTGAAGGAGCTCTAGGCTGCAATGGAGGAAGATACCATGGTCCCAGAAGATCACGTCAAAGTCCAGTGGTAGCGTCAAAGAACAGTGTCTGAGAGGCTCCACAGAGTGGAAAACCAGTATTGGAGAGCCCATGCTGGTGTTATGAGCATAGGTGCCAACTCTGTGGGTGCTCCAGGGCTGGAGCACCCAAGGAAAAAAAATAGCAGGTGCTCAGCACCAACCAGTCACAGCTGTTTGGTGGCTGGGGAGTGGCTTGGGGGTGTGTGAAGAGCAGCGAGTGGAGGGTGGGTGTGGGCCTCAGGGAGGGGGCAGAGCGAGGGTGGGACCTTATGGGGAGGGGCAGAGCGGAGATGGGAAGAGGAGGAGCGAGGGCAGGGCCTCGGGGGTGGGGCGGAGTGGAGCAGGGTCTCGGCTTGGAGGTGGAGCACCCCCAGGAAAAAATAAAAGTCAATGCCTATGACTATGAGTATCATTCGTGTATGGTCCTGCTTGATTTTTAACAACACTCTGGGTAAGAATGGAATAGGAGGGAATGCATACAGAAGCTTGTCCATCCAAGGCAACAGGGAAGTATTTGAGAGAGATCCTGGACTGTGACCTGCTCGTGAACAAAACTGATGACACTTCCTGTTGATTTTGATTGCAAACAGGTCTATGTGGGGAATCTCCCACAGTTGGAAAACGAACCTGGTTACATCTGGGCAAAGAGACCACTCATGGTGGCTACTGAAACACCTGCTCAACTGGTCTGCCAGACTGTTCTGTACACTCAGAAAGTGGGAGGCTTTGAGGTGGATTAAGTTGTTGATACGAAGTCCCACACTAGAACTGCCTCTCAGAATAGCAGAGTCAACTGGGCCCCTCCATACCTGTTCACGCAAAACATGACAGCTGTATTATCTGTAAGCACTAACAAATTCTTTCCCTGTTGATATGGGGAAGGAAATTAGGACAAGCTAGTCAAATAGTTCTCAATTCTGTTACATTTATGGGGAGAGTTAAATCCTGGGCAGACCACAGACCTTGAGTCTGAGGAATCCCAAGTGGTCCCCCAACCTCGGGCAGAAGTGTTTGTAACTAAGGTCAAAGTAGGTTGAGAAGAGGCAAATGGAAGCTCCACACATACATTGGCTGGGACGGCACCCCAGTCCAGAGAGGCTAAAATTCATGTAAGCACCCAAATTACACCATGTCCAGATGATGATGACTCATGGAGTACCCTAAACTCATCTATCCTCACAACCTCCTGAGATGAAGCCTGGAACACCGAACCATGGAAGTCTGAGGCATGCCCCAGAAGTCTGAGGCAATTCTGTACTGTTGTGGTAGGATGGGCCTTCAGATCTAAAGAAATGGTCAGCATCATCTGAAACGTGGTCTATAAAAGGAAATCCTTGACTTCCATAGAATGAAAGACTGCTCCTATGAACTCTATCCTTTGTACAAGTGACAGAGTTGACTTTTCCTTGATGATGAGCAATCCTAGTGTGGCCATGAGCAACCTTCGGCACACTACACAGCACTTGCCCCTTGGCCCCGTCATTCAGTTAGGGAAACACTTGAACTCCTGATTTTCCCAGGAACGCTGCCACTACTCTCATGCACTTTATGAACACATGAGAGGCTCCAGACAAGCCAAATGGGAGGAATGTAAACTGGTAGTAGAATCATAGAATCATAGAATCATAGAATCTCAGGGTTGGAAGGGACCTCAGGAGGTCATCTAGTCCAACCCCCTGCTCAAAGCAGGACCAAACCCAACTAAATCAGCCCAGCCAGGGCTTTGTCAAGCCTGACCTTAAAAACCTCTAAGGAAGGAGATTCCACTACCTCCCTAGGTAACCCATTCCAGTTCTTCACCACCCTACTAGTGAAAAAGTTTTTCCTAATGTCCAACCTAAACCTCCCCCTCTGCAACTTGAGACCATTACTCCTTGTTCTGTCATCTTCTATCACTGAGAACAGTCTAGATCCATCCTCTTTGGAACCCCCTTTCAGGTAGTTGAAAGCAGCTATCAAATCGCCCCTCATTCTTCTCTTCTGCAGACTAAACAATCCCAGTTCCCTCAGCCTCTCCTCGTAAGTCATGTGCTCCAGCCCCCTAATCATTTTTGTTGCCCTCCGCTGGACTCTCTCCAATTTATCCACATCCTTCTTGTAGTGTGGGGCCCAAAACTGGACACAGTACTCCAAATGAGGCCTCACCAGTGCTGAGTAGAGGGGAATGATCACATCCCTCGATCTGCTGGAAATGCCCCTACTTATACAACCCAAAATGCCATTAGCCTTCTTGGCAACAAGGGCACACTGTTGACTCATATTCAGCTTTTCGTCCACCGTAACCCCTAGGTCCTTTTCTGCAGAACTGCTGCCCAGCCATTCGGTCCCTAGTCTATAGCAGTGCATGGGATTCTTTCGTCCTAAATGCAGGACTCTGCACTTGTCCTTGTTGAACCTCATCATATTTCTTTTGGCCCAATCCTCTAATTTGTCTAGGTCCCTCTGTATCCTATCCCTACCCTCCAGCGTATCAACCACTCCTCCCAGTTTAGTGTCATCTGCAAACTTGCTAAGGGTGCAGTCCACACCATCTTCCAGATCGTTAATGAAGATATTGAATAAAACCGGCCCCAGCACCGACCCTTGGGGCACTCCACTTGATACCGGCTGCCAACTAGACAAGGAACCATTGATCACTACCCGTTGAGCCCGACCATCTAGCCAGTTTTCTATCCACCTTACCGTCCATTCATCCAGCCCATACTTCTTTAACTTGCTGGCAAGAATACTGTGGGAGACTGTATCAAAAGCTTTGCTAAAGTCCAGAAATAGCACATCCACTGCTTTCCCCTCATCCACAGAGCCGGTTATCTTATCATAGAAGGCAATTAGGTTAGTCAGGCATGACTTGCCCTTGGTGAATCCATGCTGACTGTTCCTGATCACTTTCCCCTCCTTTAAGTGGTTCAGGATTGATTCCTTGAGGACCTGTTCCATGATTTTTCCAGGGACTGAGGTGAGACTAACTGGCCTGTAGTTCCCTGGATCTTCCTTCTTCCCTTTCTTAAAGATGGGCACTACATTAGCTTTTTTCCAGTC
>QXTE01000382.1:157692-213758 GCA_003942145.1 Platysternon megacephalum
AGCTCTCTTGTGGGCAGCCTCTTCCCTCACTTTTTCTGCCTCCACAGCACTAATTTCTAATTGTCTTAGCTCTACCCGTCTCTTATGTTCATTCTCTCTCTCTGTTGCTTCCAACCTAGCCAATTCGAGCTTGGTAGCTGTCTCACTAGTAGGCATCTTCCTGCTTTCTTCTGCTGGGCCACACCCCTCTGCAGTTCACTGAAACTGGGATAGACTCAGCTCAGGAGATTCTTAGTTAACAGAGACTCTCACAGTCTTCTGATCTTCCTTCTTACTTATTTTGCTTCCTTTTCTGTCCCTACTTCCCTTTCCCGAAATAAGCAAACAGAAAATAACAAACCAGTAACCACTTTGTCTGTTCTCCAGCCACCACACTTAAAACTCACTTAAAATCACTACCAGTATCTCAAAGCAATCAGCTGTGCACAGATCCTGCCGACTACGCCACTGTGACAGGTTGGATCACAGAAACCCACTTGGAAGCTGCCAGCTGATGTGCAAAGACTACTTCTGTTCCTGTTCTCCCTGCCAGCTACCGGTGGCTCCAGCACCCTGTCTGGCTTCAGCAAGACAGGTTGCTGAAGCCAAATGGGAGGAATGTAAACTGGTAGTAGGATTGGTTGACCAAAAACCTAAGGTATTTCCTGTGGCTTTGATGTTTTGCCACATGGAAATATGTGTCCTTTAAGTCAAGGGCAGCATACCAGTCGTCAGGATCAAGGGAGGGGATAATAGAAGCAAGTGTGACCAAGCAAATCTTTATTTCCTTTAAATATTTGTTGAGCTGTTGAAGATCTAGTATAGGTGTGAGACCTCCTTTTGCTTGTGGTATGAGGAAGTAACAAGAATAAAACTCCTTCCCTCTGTGAAATGAGGGAACCTCCTCTGTGGCTTCCAACCAGGGGACAGAATGAAAGTCTCAAGGAGAACTTCTTCATGAGAGTGCTCAGTTGGAAAAAGCGACAGGGAAGAGGAGTGGGAAGGGGATGTGTGTGGAAATAAACTGAAGGGTGTATCCCAATTCCACCATATGTAGGACCCACTAAGTCCATAGTGATGTGGATCCAAATACTTAGGAAGTGAGACAGCCTGTTGGAAAACACTGGGGTAGGAGAAGCTAGCAGTGTCCTTGACAAACACATCAAAATGGCCGCTTGGAGATTTCAGGCTGTCTGGATGAGCTGGCTGCTGCTAAAGAAGTAGATGAGGGTGGACTCCTCCTGTAACTCTTGCCTTTCTTTCTGGCTTGGTCTTGGTGGCGAGGAGTAAACGAAGCACACTGATGTGGCTTCTGGGGATGGAACTGTTTCTTGTTTAGGGCAGGTGTATAAATGACCAAAGACTTGAGTTTAGCGCTAGAGTCTTTAAGGCTATGCATCTGAAGAAGTGGGTTTTTTACCTATGAAAGCTTATGCCCAAATAAATCTGTTAGTCTTTAAGGTGCCACCAGACTCCTCGTTTTTGTGGATACAGACTAACATGGCTACCCCTCTGATATAAGACTATGCAGCTTTTCATCAGTCTGTTCTGAGAAAAGTATTGGACCCTCAAAAGAAGATCCTGGACAGTCTATTGAACCTTCTGAGAAAGATCCAATGACTGGAGCCATGAACATCCGTGCATTGTAATGGCCGATGCCATGGCTCTAGCTGCAGAATCCACAGCACCCAAAGCAGATCCAGGCTGAAGTGAGGTGCTGGCTACTAACTTTCCCTCTTCCATCATAGCAAGAAACTCCTGTCTTGCTTCCTCTGGCAACTTGTCCATAATTTTTAAAACGTTGTCCCAGAGATTTAAGTCATAGAGCCAGCAATGCCTGCTGATAAGCAATCTTGAGCTATAGCCCAGCTGTTGAATAAAGTTTCCTGCTAAAGAGATGGAGCTTCTTTGCATCTTTTTGGGTTAGATGCTTGCTGACCCTGGCGTAGTCTCTCTTTGAAGGCTGAGACCACCAAAGACCTCACTGAGGGTTGAACATTTTTACACCCAACCCCCTACTGGGTCTTTGGTGGTCTCAGCTGTCACAGAGACAGTTCTTTTAGCTGTGGGAGGTAGGGAAGATGGAGCATGCCACAGCACTTTAGCAGGCTCCATAATAGCCTTGTTAATGTGAGTGCCAATCGAAAAGGCCCCACAGATGTCAAGATATCAACCAATCTATGAGACCTTTCTTGAACCACTGCACCTGAATATCTAAGGTGAAAGACACTCTCTTTAGGTGCTGGTGGCCCTGTAACTGTCTGGGGGAGGTGAGGAAAAGAGTTACCTACCTTTCGTAACTGTTGTTCTTCAAGATGTGTTGCTCATGTTGATTCCATTCTAGGTGTGAGCGCAGTCATCGGAGATTTTTGCCTTAGCGGTATCAATAGGGTTGGCTTGAGTGCCGTGCTTATGCGTCGGTATATTAGGCGCTGCAAGCCCTATGCCTTCTCAGTTCCTTCTTGCCAGCAACTCCGACAGAGGGGCAGGAAGGTGGGTAATGGAATGGACACGAGCAACACATCTCGAAGAACAATAGTCACAAAAGGTAGGTAACTGTTTTTTCTTCTTCGAGTGCTTGCTCATGTTAATTCCAGTCCCCTGGAGGCGGGCTCGGAGTTCATGGTCGTGCGGCTTGCAACACTGCTCTGACAAAGCCAGCATTGTCTCGGGCTTGCTGGGTAAGCTCATAATGAGACATAAACATGTGGACTGACGACCATGTAGCGGCCCTACTGATATCCTGAATCGGCACTTGGGCCAGGAAGGCTGCTAACAAACCCCACTCCCTAGTCGAGTGGGTAGACATGGTTGCCAGTGGAGGCACCTTCACCAGGTCATAGTAGTAACAGATGCAGGCCGTGATCCAGGATGAAATCCTCTGAGCAGACACTGGGTGACCTTTCATTTTCTCGGCCACCACAATGAACAACTGCGTTGACTTGTAAAACGGATTAGTCCTGTCCATGTAGAAGGCTAGCGCCTTCCTGACATCCAGGGCATTCAATTTGTGCTCCTCTTCTGATTTTTGAGGCTTCGGAAAGAAAACCGGTAAGTATATGTCCGAGGAGGTGGAAAAAGCTAATGTACTCAATGCTTTTTTTGCCTCTGTCTTCACGAACAAGGTCAGCTCCCAGACTGCTGCACTGGGCAGCACAGTATGGGGAGAAGGTGACCAGCCCTCTGTGGAGAAAGAAGTGGTTTGGGACTATTTAGAAAAACTGGACGAGCACAAGTCCATGGGGCCGGATGCGCTGCATCCGAGGGTGCTAAAGGAGTTGGCGGATGTGATTGCAGAGCCATTGGCCATTATCTTTGAAAACTCATGGCGATCGGGGGAGGTCCCGGATGACTGGAAGAAGGCTAATGTAGTGCCCATCTTTAAAAAAGGGAAGAAGGAGGATCCGGGGAACTACAGGCCAGTCAGCCTCACCTCAGTCCCTGGAAAAATCATGGAGCAGGTCCTCAAGGAATCAATTCTGAAGCACTTAGAGGAGAGGAAAGTGATCAGGAACAGTCAGCATGGATTCACCAAGGGCAAGTCATGCCTGACTAACCTAATTGCCTTCTATGAGGAGATAACTGGGTCTGTGGATGAGGGGAAAGCAGTGGATGTGTTATTCCTTGACTTTAGCAAAGCTTTTGATACGGTCTCCCACAGTATTCTTGCCGGCAAGTTAAAGAAGTATGGGCTGGATGAATGGACTATAAGGTGGATAGAAAGCTGGCTAGATCGTCGGGCTCAACGGGTAGTGATCAACGGCTCCATGTCTAGTTGGCAGCCGGTTTCAAGCGGAGTGCCCCAAGGGTCGGTCCTGGGGCCGGTTTTGTTCAATATCTTCATTAATGATCTGGAGGATGGCGTGGACTGCACTCTCAGCAAATTTGCAGATGACACTAAACTGGGAGGAGTGGTAGATACGCTGGAGGGTAGGGATAGGATACAGAGGGACCTAGACAAATTAGAGGATTGGGCCAAAAGAAACCTGATGAGGTTCAACAAGGACAAGTGCAGAGTCCTGCACTTAGGACGGAAGAATCCCATGCACTGTTACAGACTAGGGACCGAGTGGCTAGGCAGCAGTTCTGCAGAAAAGGACCTAGGGGTTACGGTGGACGAGAAGCTGGATATGAGTCAACAGTGTGCCCTTGTTGCCAAGAAGGCTAACGGCATTTTGGGCTGTATAAGTAGGGGCATTGCCAGCAGATCGAGGGACGTGATCGTTCCCCTCTATTCGACATTGGTGAGGCCTCACCTGGAGTACTGTGTCCAGTTTTGGGCCCCACACTACAAGAAGGATGTGGAAAAATTGGAAAGAGTCCAGCGGAGGGCAACAAAAATGATTAGGGGGCTGGAGCACATGAGTTATGAGGAGAGGCTGAGGGAACTGGGATTGTTTAGTCTGCAGAAGAGAAGAATGAGGGGGGATTTGATAGCTGCTTTCAACTACCTGAAAGGGGGTTCCAAAGAGGATGGATCTAGACTGTTCACAGTGGTACCAGATGACAGAACAAGGAGTAATGGTCTCAAGTTGCAGTGGGGGAGGTTTAGATTGGATATTAGGAAAAACTTTTTCACTAGGAGGGTGGTGAAGCACTGGAATGGGTTACCTAGGGAGGTGGTGGAATCTCCTTCCTTAGAGGTTTTTAAGGTCAGGCTTGACCAAGCCCTGGCTGTGATGATTTCGTTGGGATTAGGTCCTGCTTTGAGCAGGGGGTTGGACTAGATGACCTCCTGAGGTCCCTTCCAACCCTGATATTCTATGATTCTATGTCTTGGCTGGTATGAAACTGTGAAACTACCTTTGGCAGGAATGCTGGGTGCAGCCACAGCTGGACCTTGTTCTTGTAGAACACAGTATAGGGCCTCTCCGAAGTAAGCGCCCTGATCTCAGAGACCCAATGGGCGGACATTATTGCGATCAGGAAAGAAACTTTCCAGGACAGGAGGAGAGGGTAGCAGGAAGCTAGAGGCTCGAAGGGAGGACCCATAAGCCATGACAGCATGAGGTTCAGGTCCCAGGAATGGGCAGGATCACTGACATGTTGGTGTAGCCCTGAGATACAATCTCTAGCACCCTGACGTGCGGGTAGAATTGCATAGTGCAGACCCGAGATACAATCTCTAGCACCCAACACTCTGAGGTGACCTGCGATCAGGCCAAACGGTAGGGATGAAGACGGTTGAGGAAAGAACGAGGTGAGTTGGGAACTGACTGGGGCGTCGCTCTCGAGCGCACCCTCAAAAGAAACACTTCTGGCCCCCGTGACCGTTCAATGGGCCGGGTTGCACAGGGGAGCGGGAGAAGGAAGGGCGACAATGACTAACACTCGTGTCTCTCTCCTTTCTCCTTGCAGGCCCCTGTCACGGCTTCCAAGGCCTTGGTGGCAGGGGCAGCTAGAACTGCTTCCTCACCGACTGCGGTGTATGCAGACCCAGCGAGCGAAGAGTGGCCCGAGTGTCCTTCAGTCCGTGCAGCCTCGCGTCAGTCTGCTCGGCAAAGAGACCATTCCCATCAAAGGGAAGATCCTGGATCGAGGTCTTCATTTCCTGGGACAGGCCAGTTGTCTGAAGCCAGGAGCTGCGCCTCATGACCACCGCCGACGCGACCACCCTAGCTGCTGAATCGGCTGCATCCCATGCCATTTGGGCCGTCATACCTTTATCCACCAGGACCCCAAATTCCTGGGCCGAGTCCTGTGGCAGGGAGTCCTTGAACTTATGGAAGGAGTCCCATAAGTTAAAGTTGTACCTCCCCAAGAGAGCCTGGTGGTTAGCCACCTGGAAGTGAAGGCTGGCCCTTGAATGATTTCTTCCAAAAAAGTCCATTCTCTTGGCCTCCTTATTTTTTGGGGTCGAACTGATTTGCCCTGTCTGTCCTTCTCGTTAGCCACTGAGACGACAAGCGAGCCCAGAGGAGGATGGGAATACAAATATTCAAAACCCGTGGCCAGGATGAAATATATTTTGTCGGCCCTCTTGGAGATGGGAGGGATGGAAGAAGGAGTTTGCCAAAGGGCTTATGCTATTTTAAGGACCCCATCATATACTGGTAGCACAACACAGGTGGGGGTAGAGGCCGAGAGCACATTAAACAGAGTGTCTGCCTCTTCGGCCATCTCCTCCACTTCCAAGCCCAAGTTTGTAGCCACCCTACGAAGCAGGACCTTATGTTCTTTAAAATGGTCCAGCGGACTGGCACGAGAGGGCCCCGCAACCGCCTCATATGGGGATGAGGACAATGACTGGGTCACCGGGAGAGGCCCTGAGGCATCATCCCCCAGGAGGGAATAGGGTTTCGGGGTGGGCATTTGCTCCTTTACCCTGGCCTCCAAGTGTGCCTCGTGCAGCGAACTGAGTGCTGCTAGTTGCTGCTTCGAGGCAGCGGCTGAGGAATGGACTGACGGAGGTATTGCCATCATAGGCATACCCCACGCGCTCCAGTAGGGCCATTGCACCGGCCACTGGCTTTGCTGCCATGACGGCATTGCGGAGGTTGACGCAGCCTCAGGTGCCCAATCACACCAGTACTGTCGCGGTGAAGGGCTGAATTCCCTCTCTGTACCAGAAGAATCACCTTCTAGTGACCACAAAGGGACTGTCGAAGCTTGCATCTGATGGCTAACTGTTGCTGCGAGAGACCGGTGCCTTGAGTAGGAGGATTGGTGCCGTAACAGAGATCGCTCCCACTGTCTGGAAGACAGGGATCTGAACCAAGGAGACAGCCGGTGGGAGGATGATCGGTGCCAGCAATACGGTGACCGATGCCTTTCTCTAGGTGACCTGTGTCGAGAAGGCAGAGATTGCAAGTACAGTGCTGGTGATCTAGGACATCCTGCAGAAGACAGAGACGTGGGGCGTGGAGATAGAGAGTGCTGTCTCGTCTCCAGAGACTGGCATTGTTCGCCCACCCTCTGGGGGGTCTTTACGGCTGGCTTGCCCTCACCAGAAGCCTTTGCCATGTCCTGCGACACATGCGGTGCCTGCAGTGTTGGTAGAGGCCTCTGCTCTCTGGGAAGGCGTCGGCCCTGCCACCAGGCTGGATCCCCTACCGCTACCTGGAGTCAATGGGGATCCCTTGTGGGGCTAGTGGGCCCCATGGAGGACATCCCCATGTGGCTCCAGTGTGGATTGGTGGGCCAAACTGGATCATTTGCCCTTCTTGCTTGGTGCCAGGGAGTCGTTCTTCTTCGACCTCTTCTTAGGCACCAGTGATGGGGAGCAGCAGTGGGCAGAGCCTGGTGCTGGGGGTGCGCTACACACTGAGGCCAAGGTGCTACAGGCAGATTCTGGCAGGGAAGGCTTGGACGCTGGGCAGAGAACAGCCTCCATGAGGAGGGCCCTCAAACAGATGTCTCGCTCTTTCTGAGTTCTGGGATGAAAGTTCTTACAGATGCGACACTTGTCCTTCACATGTCCAGCACTTGAGACATGGGGGTTATTAACAGGCATGGGCCTGTTGCAGTTAGAGCAGGGCTTAAAATCCAGAGACCGGGGCATGCCTCACCTGGGGCAAAGTCCCTGCTGGGACTCTATGTCTAACTACACTACTTAACTACTTATTAACTACTGTAAACAAACTATTTACAAGGCCTTAAGGCTCGAAGACTGAAGTAGAAGAACTGCTAACCCTTGCAAGGCAAGGCAAGGGAAAGACGCTCTGACTAACCACCACAGGCAGTAAGAAGGAACTGAGAGGGCGTAGGGCCGTCGGCACCTAATATAACAACACATGAGTGCGGCACTCAAGAGGGCATCACAGCCGACCCTACGGATACTGCTAAGGCAAAAATTTCTGACGGCCAAGCATGCGCACACCTAAAATGGAATCGACATGAGCAAGCACTTGAAGAAGAACCTGCCTCATTGGCCAATTGCCTCCTCACTGGAGGACCACCCCTGGAGCTGGAGTTTCTCTCAATTTTTGCAAGGAGGGGGAGGGTTCACCAGAGCACACTGTTCATGTTTGGTACCGATCCCAGTACCAGGAATGGCTTCCTGCTGCTCTTGATGGGGAGAATTTTTATGACTACTGGAGGAAGTAGAACAGAGAGGCCATGGAGACAACCTGCAGGCCAAGGGTTCTAAAATGGCTATTGGTATGGTCTCAGAGCCCAATTCCTTCCAGACCACAGGTCTCTACCAGTTGGCCAAGACGGAACTTCTGCTGGGTAACCAAATGGAAGGGAATGGTAACAAATATGATGCAGTCGCAATACATACAAGCTGACTTCTGACTCAGAGGATGAACCAGATTCATCTGACCAAGGAGGAACTGGGGATCAATGCCGGGAGTCTGGAGAAGGTGGCACTGGGTGAGATCATCACCAGTTTGCCTCTGAAATGACATCATACGAGGAAGTACTAGAGTGTCCAGCAGTTCCCATTGTACTGGATGCTGAACTGCAGCAGATGGCAAATCCTAAAAGCAACTGTTAGTTCTAAATGGGATGATTCTTGAATGCCCAGCTAAACCAGTACCAAGAGACTCAATAGATTGCGTGCCACAGTATATGCTTCAGGTGTTGATGGCACCAGGATAAATTCTTGCTGCTGCTAAGCCAATGAAGACTGCACTCCTGAGCCAGATGGTGCCACCTTAGGGATTGGTCTCAACTGCGTCAGTACCTAGCCTACAATCAATGACCCTGCCTGAGCAGTTATCTGCACTGGGGAGGTACCTCAGCCTCGAGTGCACTCTACCTTCCTTGCCAGCATGTCTGACGGACTTCAGTGACAGGGAACTCAATCTTCTGGATACTGAGTCCTTTGATGCCATCTTCCGATGCCTCTTCCTCCGTACGAGAAGGAATCTGGTGTTGAGAGTCTGGCAAAACAGGAGGAGTGTTCCTAACCAAATCAAATATGCTCAGTACACATTCCAAAGAAGCAGGCTCTGAGGGTGGGAACAGGGCTGCCTCCATCAGGTATTTTAGTCTGAACACTCTGTCCTTTTTTAGTTCTGGGCTTAAAGTCCCTGCAGATTTGGCACCTGAGCCTCTCCTAGGCACTTCAGACACCTGTAGTGCGGGTCACTAATTGGCATCGGCTTCTTGTAGGCGCTGCAGGACTTGAAGCCTGGGGACTGAGGTATGCCCGGGTACCATCTACTGGTACCCAAATGGTGGGAACCAAAAAATACAAAAGAAGTACGCCAATAAAGGAAACCCACTACTAAACTTAATTCTTAATAAGTACCAACTGTTGTGGAAAAACCACCCTAGGCAGTAATTTGATCAGAGACTCAAGCCTGAGGCCCGTTTATTGAGCTCACACACACCAACGCACTGGGGGTAGCAGACTTTCATACTGCTCCCCCGATCAAAAAGTTACACACATATTTATGGAGCAAAACCGCAATTACATAAAACCGCAAGCGCATTACACATGCATCACGCTATGGGGTACTTTCCGGAGTTGTCAACAACCCTCCCAGTGGTGTAACATGAGAGAGGGGGTTTCATCAGGTACTTTCCATCAGTAATTTCCAAAGTGTTCCGGACATGGGGACATAGGGGGCATAGCACGCGATGTCCATCNGGTGGCATTACAACAGGGTGGTGTGGACATACCGGGGGTTTACACAAAGGGGTTTACTCAAGGGGGTACAGCGTTATGCAGTCAAAAGGTCACATTGTTTATACTTTGCGCAATGCCTGGGTTACAACAGATTGCAGATATGTTCCAATACAGTGTTCCAATATTTCTCAGCATGGCAAATAGCATAGCAGATACATTTCAATCCTTATGCATTATGGCCTTAAGCAATTACATATTGCAAATAGTTCTTCTGAAGGTGGTTCCTCTTTTCTCCCCCCACCCCCCCTTCTCCAGAGAGCAGCCTAGTTTGGTTCAGGCTTTTGGCCTGACAGTGTTGAGCCAGGCCAGGGTCGGGGGGGGGGGGGGGGGAGAAAGAGGGGAGAAAGCAATTTGAAGGGGGGGGCAAAGAAGGAGGGAGAGGGGAGTAATTTTCTCCACACAACTATATAAAGATGTAAAATGAGGGAATTTGTGGTAGCAAGATAAAACGCTCCAACAACTGTCATGGATGGTAAGGAGGAAATGAGGGGGGTTGGGAGTGGCTCTTCCCTTTACATAATCACTCAGCAACGCAAGGCAGCAGAGGGCGCATACGTGATCCCCCTGGGTACCACTGAGGGAAAAATTTCCAGCAACACTGCACTGGCTGTGCACGGACCTGAAGTGGAATGGACATGTGCAATCACTCAAAGAAGAACCTACATTACAATGTAGTTAAGGCTGACAGTACCTATCAGTAATGAAAGAAGTAGAAAATATTCCAGGTATGTTGTGACAGTCCCAAAAACAAGCATTACATGCTCAGGAAATTCAGAGTTAAACTTACAAAAAAATCCCAACATAGTAAGATATGGAAATGTACAATTAAGACACTCAAACAACTTGAACTCTGCACTGTAGTATTTCCATGAAATAACTGGACAACTATGATTGATGCAGATAAGTGCTTGTGGTTCTGAATCAGATAGAAATAATTTTTAAAACCACTTGATTTTTTTCCGGGTCGATAAAAATCAATTATTTAAAAAAAAATTAAAAATCGTATTTTTTTTAATCAGATTTTTTTGATAAAATACTTTTTGAGGAAAAAAACTAGTTTTAATTAAGATACATTATATCACAAAGATATCTCATCATGGAATAGGGATTAATGTTTAAGAAAAGTTTTGTAAATGAGTTCCAATAGTTCATGGATTAGGGACCCAATTTTATGGAGTTCCAGGGACTTCTGTATAGATTATTTAGGTTAATCTTTCTCTCTACCCAATGGGACTCAGTGATCAGTCTAGAAGATACTGTCAGAGATGCTTAGTTTTGCAGTTCTCAAACTGTGGATTTGTGTCTCCAGAGATAACATGCTTGTTAACAGCAAAAAATGTTTTTAAATAAATAAATATATAGAGGTGAGAAATAACAGACCTCAACCCTATTGTCCCTCTGCAAATTTGTATACAGAGTCAATCCCTTACCTCTCTCTAAAAGTGCAAAGTTTCAAAAAGTTCAGGATACAGTCCACCCAACAGAGCACATGTCGCAGGCAAATTGCTGGATAAAGTGTATGAAAGAGAAATTGAGCAGTGTGCAAAAGGTCTAGAGGGTAAAATTGTTAACCTGAGTCTTGATGGGTGGAGCAATGTCCGCAATGATCCTGTTCTATGGGCTTGTGTGACAACAGAAGAAGGGAATTCTTCCTTACAGAAACAATTGATACATCAGGAAATGCACACATAGCAGAATACTTACAAGTAGCAGCAGTAAAAGCTATGAAAAAAAATTCAAATGTCAAGTACGCAGCTTGGTCACAGACAATGCTGCAAATGTATCCAAGATGAGAAGAAATTATTTAGAAGAGAGTCCCAAGCTAATAACATACAGTTGCAGTGCTCGCTTATTTGACGCACTTCTTAGCCAAAGAATTGAGTGTTCCAGAAATAAAGGCTAATGTTGTTGAAATTGCAAAATACTTCCATAACAACCACTTTGCAGCAGCTGCTCTGAAAAAACTGGAAGGAACCAAGCTAACTCTGCCACAAGACGTGTGATGGAACTCAGTAGTGGACTGTTTTGAGCACTATATCAAGAACTGGCCGAATCTGATGACAGTTTGTGAACAAAATCGTGAAAAAATAGATGGCACTGTCACAGCCGAAGTTCTCACCATGGGCTTAAGAGAAATGTTGAACACATGCTGAGTACCCTGAAGCCTATTTCTGTAGCCTTAAACAAAATGCAGGGAAATAGATGTTCTATTGCTGACTCTGTTGAAATTTGGAAGGAAATAAGTGAGATCTTAAAAAGAGAAATATGCAATGTCAGAGTTAAATTACAAGCATTAAAAAAAACGAATGGGACAAGCACTATCTCCAGCTCATTTTCTTGCAAATATTCTCAATACTTGGTACCAGGGTCAGACCTTAACTGCTGAAGAGGAGGAGATGGCTATGACATGGCCATCCAGCAATCATCCCTCCATAATGCCAACTATAATAAACCTTAGAGCTAACGGTGAACCATTCAAGAAATATATGTTTGCTGATGATGTTTTAAAGAAAGTTGCACCAGTGAACTGGTGGAAGTCACTTAAGCACTTGGATTCAGTGACTGTTGAAGTGATAATCTCACTTTAAACAGCAGTAGCTTCTTCTGCCAGTGTAGAAAGAATATTTTCTTTCTTTGGACTAATTCATTCCAAATTGAGAAATGTTTGGGACCTGAAAAAGCAGGAAAACTTGTTTTTCTTTTCCAGATTATGAACAAACAGGAAAATGAAGGTGAAGATGAATGAGTTATCTGTAGAAGCCAATATTTTAAGTTTCTCATGTTCACCTGGCTGACATAGCCGATTTAATTTTTTTTTTTAATATTTCATTTAACTATTTTAGTTAAAAACAATTTTAACAAAAACAAACCTGATTTTAAAAAACTTGAATGTTTAAGTTCAAAAATGCATATGCTTGTTTTGTTAAAATATTACATGTTTGCTGTTGAAGAAAAAAATCCAGACTACATAACGTTGTTGTTTTAATTCAATAAAACAATTTAAATATCTGTCTGGTGATGTTCTCCTCCTAATATAGCATGGCAAGAAAATCCTCCAAATATTAATGATTAACCTGTTGAATTGGAGATAGTTCACCTCCCAATGACTTCATAAATATCTGCTTCAATTACCTTTGGTAAATGAAATAACCAAACAATCATCCATTTTCTGATATAGCTGTAAAACTAATCTGAAAAGTTTTCAAAATAAATCACTTAAAAATGTAGTGTTGTACCTTCTAAAAATGAAACCTACATCTATCTCTGAGTTGTGAAGAATATGTATTAAGATCATAACAACCAACAAGAATTCACTTTTATGTAGAAATCCATGATTCAATCGAGTCTTCCTGATTAGTAATTTAAATCAATTTGATTTAAATCAAATCCACCCAGATTTTTTTCATTTTTTTTCTCATTGCTTCAATACAGGGGTGAATTAAGGTTGTTTCAGTGCCTTTACTGATGATAATAAGATACAGTTTAGTTACATAATTTCTTCAAATATAGCCTAAGCACAAATTTCAATAAGTCTAAGCTTTATGGAAAATCTGAAGTGTCGACGTTATTCCATCAAGAAAATTCAGGACAGAAAACAGAAAAGTGCTAAATTTCTTAAAGATATCTGTAGTTTAAATTATTCTAATTCAAACTAACACATTTACTTGTGAATTCTCAGAAAATTCATTCCGTGCTCAAAGAATAAGTGCAATAAGTTTGGTGAAGATATGCTTTATTGTGCATATGTTACAAAGGTTGAATCCTTGATTTACAAGCAAAACTCAATTCAATCTCAATGCAAACCCAATTAATTAGAGAGGCTACCAGTGCCTCTGTAATTAAATACCTTTCAAGGTTAAAAAAGGTTTCAGTTTGAAATATCACACATTCAGATATATTATTACATTACTGAGCGATCTTTGACTTTACTTGAGTAATGAAACAGAAAAGAAACGTAAGAGGGACTAAGAGAACTATCTATACCCGTACTGAGATATTCAACATTTGAATGAAAATGTAACAAACATGAAAAGAAACATTTGTTTAAATGAGTGCCAGGTGGATGGACCCCTGAACATAGGCAGAGTCTCAATTAAGTAAATGGGTCTCCACATGCATTCAGGGGCCCACTCATGTCAAGCTCATTGCAAGACCATGGCCCACAGTAAAAGTCAAAGACACTTCTCTATACTGATATCCAGAAATCACATATTTTTGATATAGGCAAATTCTGCATAATATTGCACATTATTAGATTAGGGCACTATGACTTTTCTATTAACATTTATGTTCCTGGCTTACATCTCACTCATATTTTTAAATAGAAATCTACAAGCAGTTTGATTTCAATACAATGAACGATCGAGATACAAAAGGAGCACTTAAAGACAATAAAGTCATTGCGGAGAAACTAAATGAATTCTTTGTTTCAGTCTTCACGGCTGAGGATGTTAGGGAGATTCCCAAACCTGAGCTGTCCTTTGTAGGTGACAAATCTGAGGAATTATCACAGATTGAAGTGTCACTAGAGGAGGTTTTGGAATTAATTGATAAACTTAACAGTAACAAGTCACCGGGACCAGTTGGCATTCACCCAAGAGTTCTGAAAGAACTCAAATGTGAAACTGCGGAACTATTAACTATGGTTTGTAACCTGACCTTTAAATCAGCTTCTGTACCCAGTGATTGGAAGATAGGTAATGTAACGCCAATATTTAAAAAGGGCTCTAGAGGTGATCCCGGCAATTACAGACCGGTAAGTCTAACATCAGTACCGGGCAAAGTAGTTGAAACAATAGTAAAGAATAAAATTGTCAGACACATAGAAGAACATAAATTGTTGGGTAAAAGTCAACATGGTTTCTGTAAAGGGAAATCATGTCTTACTAATCTATTAGAGTTCTTTGAAAGGGACAACAAACATGTGGACAAGGGGGATCCAGTGGACATAGTGTACTTAGATTTCCAGAAAGCCTTTGACAAGGTCCCTTACTGAAGGCTCTTACGTAAATTAAGTTGTCAAGAGATAAGAGGGAAGATCCTTTCATGGATTGAGAACTGGTTAAAAGACAGGGAACAAAGGGTAGGGATAAATGGTAAATTTTCAGAATGGAGAGGGGTAACTAGTGGTGTGCCCCAAGGGTCAGTCCTAGGACCAAACCTATTCAACTTATTCATAAATGATCTGGAGAAAGGGATAGACAGTGAGGTGGCAAAGTTTGCAGATGATACTAAACTGCTCAAGATAGTTAAGACCAAAGCAGACTGTGAAGAACTTCAAAAAGATCTCACAAAACTAAGTGATTGGGCAACAAAATGGCAAATGAAATTTAACGTGGATAAATGTAAAGTAATGCACATTGGAAAAAATAACCCCAACTATACATACAATTTAGGGGGCTAATTTAGCTACAACTAATCAGGAAAGAGATCGTGGAGTCATCGCGGATAGTTCTCTGAAGACGTCCACGCAGTGTGCAGCGGCAGTCAAAAAAGAAAACAGGATGTTAGGAATCATTCAAAACGGGACAGAGAATAAGACGGAGAATATCTTATTACCCTTCTATAAATCCATGGTACGCCCACATCTTGAATACTGTGTACAGATGTGGTCTCCTCATCTCAAAAAAAGATATACTGGCATTAGAAAAGGTTCAGAGAAAGGCAACTAAAATGATTAGGGGTTTGGAACGGGTCCCATATGAGGAGAGATTAAAGAGGCTAAGACTTTTCATCTTGGAAAAGAGGAGACTAAGGGTGGATATGATAGAGGTATATAAAATCATGAGTGGTGTGGAGAAACTGAATAAGGAAAAGTTATTTCTTGTTCCCATAATATAAGAACGAGGGGCCACCAAATTAAATTAATGGGCAGCAGGTTTAAAACAAATAAAAGGAAGTTCTTCTTCACACAGTGCACAGTCAACCTGTGGAACTCCTTGCCTGAGGAGGTTGTGAAGGCTAGGACTATATCAGGGTTTAAAAAAGAACCTCCATGAATTTATCTAGTTAAGTCCATTAATGGCTATTAGCCAGGATGGGTAAGGAATGGTGTCCCTAGCCTCTGTTTGTAAGAGGGTGGAGATGGATGGCAGGAGAGAGATCTCTTGATCATTACCTGTTAGGTTCACTCCCTCTGGAACACCTGGCATTGGCCACTGTTGGTAGACAGGATACTGGGCTGGATGGACCTTTGATCTGACCCAGTATGGCCATTCTTATGTTCTTATTGAATTAAGCATGCATGAATACAGTTTCTTGCAGTGTCTTCATCACACCGAATTCTTGAATCATATTTTGTATCTAATTCCATGTGCAGCATGCTAAAAATATATCTCAAAACAATATTCATACACTTTTTTAAGGAATTGTACTGTATATGGTATATCTTAAAACAAACTATGAAGTTATTCTAAAAGAAGCAGATTATACTGTCTGTCATCTAGGACTACTTATTTTTTGACTCAAGATATGAATCTATTTGTATTTTCACAATTTTAAATGCAACCCAACATATAATATAAAGTACCACATGTTTCTGACAGTTTAATAATTTGAAGAAGTCTAAGATTTTCAATATACTCCTATGCCTAGAGGAAATATATTTACAAATTAAATTCAAATACAGTGCAAAATGTTAAACGTTCAGAGCCTTCATTGTGGTTCTAATTGTATGCTTCAACTAAAGACTAGAGAGAATTGTACTAAATTATACAGAACATACTGGTGTTCACTGTTTAGGCTATCTATTAACTGCCAATCAAACTAATAACAGTAATTTTTTCACTAATTTTCTTGGTGCAGCTGTTTATAGAATATCCTGGGCGGGCACATTTCAAGAGACACATAATAATACAGACCTCAGAAAATGAGAGCCACATCTTTTGTTCTACGGTCCTCATAAAGACTAAAATGTAGTGGGAGAGGGGGTTTCTGAATGAATCAGCCAGATAGTTCAGCCAGTTTAGATAATATGGTCAAGAGAGGCCTGTAAAAGCTGATCAGTGATCTCATAAATATGATTTACACTACCTTCAACTCTTAATTAATCTTATCTGTCTCCTCTCTCCACTCAGCACATTGGGCTAAATCCTTGGGTGCACTGTTTCTATGCTATATGCAAGTTGCTTGGTGCGCATGGAGTTGCTGTATCCCTCTAAATTACACATCCCTAATCCTGGGTTTTATCTGCACACATTTTACTCTGGCATAAAAACATTATGCCAGGTGGAGGAGAGGGTCAGAGCCACACACTGGACAGAGCTTCCCGCCATCTCCATTTATGTTTAGAAATTTGGAAGGGACAGAAATATTTTCATAGAAAAATCGTGTGTTCATCATGGAGATTGATTTTTCTAGGTACTAGGACTAGGCAAAGGAAGGGAAGAGCTTCCCTTTACTTATGGAGCCATCACTGGGGAAGGGGGAGCACAATTTGGCAATCATTCACTGGTGTGGGGAGATAGCTGGTCGATGTAAACCTCCCTCACTGCTCTCCCTACATGCCCACCCAATCTATACCCAAAACATGCCAACTAATCCCTAACAGCCTTCTTCTAAATTAGTGCACCTGCCACTTAGATCAGATTCCTTATATCTAGGCTCATGCTTGTGCTTGCAGCAGGAGGGGTGTTTTAGTGGAGTTTGGGGCAAAACTGCTCTCTGTGGTCTGGGATAGGAGGGGATAATTAAAAAGAGGATGAACATTGGGACAAAGAAGGGCACCTGGCACTGTCCACTGTCGGAAGACAGGATACTGGGCTACATGGACCTTTGGTCTGACCCAGTATGGCCCCTCTTATGTTCTTATGTTCTCAACCTGTAAGGAAAACAGGGAGATAGTGGGGTGGTTAGGGGTTACACTGGCAAGCTTTTCCACCCACCCTCCCACTGTATACCTGAATAAAAGATAAATAAAAATACTGTGGGCTATTATGTCCCACCTGGATTGCTGTCCCACTTTATGTCTCACCACAACCAATAGAAAGTTGTTCTTTTAACCACTGGAGTTGGATTGTGCTGGAAATGAGGACCTCTGGCGACAGCATTGTCTACTAGCAAAAAGGAAAAAAATGGTTACCTACCTCTCATAACTGTTGTTCTTCGAGATGTGTTGCTCATGTCCATTCCAATAGGTGCGCACGTGCCGCGTGCATGATTGTCGGAAGGTTTTTCCCCTAGCGGTCGGCTGTGGAGACCCCAGGAGTGGCGCCTTCATGGCGGTGTATATAGATCCCTGCCGACCCACCGCCTGCTCAGTTCCTTCTTGCCAGAATACTCTGACAGAGGCGAGGCGGGTGGGATTTGGAATGGACATGAGCAACACATCTCGAAGAACAACAGTTACAAGAGGCAGGTAACCGTTTTTTCTTCTTCAAGTGATTGCTAATGTGCATTCCAACAGGTGACTCCCAAGCAGTTTCCCTGGAGGAGGGGTTGGAGTTCACCTGGTTGCTGAATGCAACACTGCCCTGCCAAAGGCTGCATCGTCCCTCGCCTGTTGGGTGATGGCGTAGTGCGACATGAAGGTGTGGATGGAAGACCACGTTGCTGCCTTGCATATGTCCTGGATAGGGACCTGCGCAAGGAATGCTGCGGACAAAGCCTGTGCTCTTGTGGAGTGCGCCGTCAGCGGAGGGGCTGGAATCTTAGCGAGGTCGTACCACGTTCTGATGCAGGACGTGATCCATGATGAAATGTGCTGGGACGAGATGGGAAGCCCCTTCATTCTCTCTGCAATTGCAATAAAGAGCTGTGGTGACTTACGAAATGGCTTTATGCGCTCAATTTGGAATGGAGCATTCACTCTCTGTTACTGTCATGTGGCTTAGGAAAGAACACAGGTAAAAATATGTCCTGGTTCACATGAAACTGGGAGACTATCTTTGGTAAAAATGCGGGGTGAGGGCGTAGCTGCATCTTGTCTTTATAAAAGACCATATAGGGAGGCTCAGAAGTCAGCGCTCTGAGCTCAGAGACTCTTCTGGCCAAGGTTATGGCCACCAGAAAGGCCACCTTCCAAGAAAGGTAGGACAGAGGGCAGGTCACCATAGGCTCGAAAGGGGGCCTCATGAGCATGGATAGGACCAGGTTGAGGTCCCACTGGGGAATGGGCTGTCGCACCTGGGGATAAAGCCTGTCCAAACCCTTGAGAAACCAGCCCACCATGGGATTTCCGAAGACTGATCTACCTGCTGCTCCCGGGTGGAAGGCCGAAATGGCAACCAGGTATACTTTGATAGATGATATTGCCAACCCCTGCTCCTTGAGGTACAGTAGGTGGTCCAAAACAAGGGGAATTGACGCTTGCTGCAGAGGGTTACCCATCTGCAGAGACCAGATGGAAAACCGCTTCCACTTTGCCAGGTACGTGGCACGAGTGGAGGGTTTCCTACTTCCTAGCAGAACTTCCCTAACTGAGTCTGAACACTGAAGCTTGAGCGGGTTCAACCATGGAGTTTCAATGCCATGAGGTGGGGGAGACTCCAGGTTGGGGTGTTGTAGACGGCCATAGTCCTGTGTGATGAGGGACCGGCACACTGGAAGGGCTACTGGTCTGTCCACTGAGAGGTTCAACAGCGTGGTGAACCAGTGCTGACGGGGCCACGCTGGTGCTATGAGGATCAAGGAAGCCCTGTCCCGGCGAGCCTTGAGGAGGACTTTGTGTATGAGAGGGAAGGGTGGGAACGTACAGCAGGTGACTCGTCCATGAAAGGTGTCCACAATGGAGTCTCGGCTCTGGTTCAGAAATGAGCAGAACTGCTGGTACTTCCTGTTGCTCTGCATCGCAAACAGGTCTATGTGGGGAAAGCCCCACCTCTGGAAAATCGAGAGCGCGATGTCCACCATGAGGGACCATTCAGGACCATGAAACAAGCGGCGGAGGCGGTCGGTTAGCTCATTTTGCGCTCCTGGAAGGTACGTCGCCTCTAGGTGTATTGAGTGGGCGATGCAAAAGTCCCACAGCCCGAGGGCTTCCTGGCACAGGGGAGAGGAGCGAGCACCACCCTGTTTGTTTATATAGAACATCGCTGTGGTGTTGTCCATCAGCACCGACACACATGCGCCCTGAAGACGGGCCTGGAACGCTTGGCATGCCAGACGAACCACCCTCAGCTCCCTTACATTGATGTGCAGCGATAGTTCTGCCTGGGACCATAGGCCTTGGGTTCTGATATTTCCCAGGTGTGCTCCCCAACCGAGCGCCAAGGCGTCCGTAACCAGCGATAGTGTAGGTTGGGAATTAGCAAAGGGTACTCCCGCACAGACCACTTGTGGCTGCAGCCACCAGCGGAGAGACTCGAGAAGGCAAGGGAGGGAGGGTGATTAATCTGTCCAGTGGGACCCTGCCTGGCCTGTGCACCTGCGCCAACCACGCCTGGAGAGGCTGAAGGCGCAATCTGGTGTGCTGGACCACGTATGTGCAGGCCACCATATGCCCAGGCCGCCATATCTCCCAACAGTTTCATGCAATTTCTGGCCGTCGTTGTGGGGAATCGGCAAAGGTTCTTGATAATGTCCCTGAGTGCTTGGAAGCGCGGCTTGGGAATGCCCTGGCTTGTATGGAGTCCAAGAGAGCTCCTATGAATTCTATTCTCTGCGTCGGGGCTAGTGTAGATTTGGGCATGTTCAATATGAGGCCCAGCCTGAGGAAGGTGGTCCGAGCCAGAGACACATGCTCCACAGCCTGTGCTTGCGACTTGGCCTTGATGAGCCAGTCGTCCAGGTAAGGGAAAACTTGCCCTGACATTTGCAGAGGAAGGCTGCCACGACCGCCATACACTTCGTGAATACCCGGGGGGCCGCCGAAAGCCCAAACGGGAGCACCCTGAACTGGCAGTGCTGGCCACTGACCACAAAGTGAAGAAATCGTCTGTGGGCCGGGATAATGGAGATATGAAAGTACGCATCTTTCAAGTCGAGGGCGGTGTACCAGTCTCCCAGATCCAGGGAAGGAATGATGGAGGCCAGGGAGATCACTTCACTTTCCTTATGAATGTGTTGAGGTCTCGCAGATCCAGGATAGGCCAGAGCCCACCCTTGGCTTTGGGGATGAGGAAATAGCGGGAGTAAAACCCCTTGTCCCTGAACTCCTGAGGAACCTCCTCTATTGCCCCTGTAGCGATGAGCGATTGCACCTCCTGCAGAAGGAGTTGTTCGTGAGAAGGGTCCCTGAAGAGGGACGGGGAAGGAGGGTGGAGGGAACAGAATTGGATAGAATATCCACTGTGCTGAGGACCCAGCAATCTGACATGATCTGGGACCAAGCACGGTAGAAATGGGACAGTCGATTCACAAAGAGTGGGTAAGGATCCAAGCTTGGTACAGGTGCTCCATCCTCGGTTGCATCTTCAAAAGTTTGGCTTCGGGCCAGGGGCTGTTTCGAAGAACCCTGGCCTGAGGAGGATTACGATGGGTGCCTCCTATTATTCCTGCCCCATCTCCTGGACGAGTCTCACCTCGGGGCCCGGAATAGAAGCGGGACGGGACCTGAGGCTTAAATGGTTTTCTTTGGGGTGCAGGTGTGTGGATCCCTAAAGACTTTAGAGTCGCCCACGAGTCCTTAAGACTGTGCAAGCGAGAGTCCGTATTTTGGGCAAACAAGCCTGCACAGTCAAAGGGCAGGTCCTGGATAGTGTTCTGGACCTCCAGTGGTATACCTGACACTTGCAGCCACGCAATGTGTCTCACTGTAATGGTAGTGGCCATAGTCCGAGCCATCGAGTCTAACACAGCCTGGAGGGAGGTTCTTGAGACCACCCTGCCCTCTTCTAGAAGCACATTAAACTCCTTGTATGAGTCAGCTGTGAGCAATTCCTGAAACTTTGCTAATGTGCTCCAGGAATTGAAAGCATAGCGGCTGAGTACCGCTAGCTGGTTGCTGGTTGGCCACTCGAAGCTGCAGCCCACCGGTCGAGTAGACCTTTCAGCCAAAAAGGTCCAGCTTCTTAGCGTCCTGTAACTTTGGAGCAGGACCTGGCTGCCCCTGCCACTCCTTGTGATTTGCCGCATTGACCCAGTTGAGTCCCCAGTTGGGAGTGGGTGGAAAGGTGTTCATACCCTTTCTGCGGCACAAAATAACGTCTCTCCACCATTTTAGCGGTGGGTGGTACCGAGGCCGGAGTCTGCCAGAGCACCCTAGTAGTGTACTGGATTGCTCTCATCAGGGGAAAGGCCACCCTAGATGGACCCTCCGGGGCAAGGATGTCCACCATCAGGTCTGACTCCTCTGTGACCTCCTCCACCTGGAGGTTTAGGACCACACTTCTAAGAAGGTCCGGGTGTTCCCTGGTGTCCATCATCGGTAGGGTGGTGGTGGTGCCTGCCACTGCCTCGTCCAGCAAGGAGGAGGCCCGTGGGACTGGGTCTTCCTGCCCTTCTGGCTCCCTAGAGGCTGGGTCGGGTGTGTCGGTCCCTCCCGTGGCTGGAGGTGGCTCCAGTACAACTGGTGGCGCTGATTCGGGTGCTGCGCCTGAGTGTGGAGGCCCAGAATCCTTGTCCCGTGCGGGGTCCTCTGGAGCCCTGGGGGGCGTGATGTCACACTGACGTTGCCGAGGTGGGAGCACAGGGTGCGAATGCCACCGATACGGCCCTGGAACCCTGACCCTGATGATAGGCCCAAGGAATCCAAAAGGGCCATTGTATTGGGCCCTGCCACTGGGGTGCCCAGGATACCACCGGTGCCGACGAGTCCACGACTCTGCTGTACCGGGACTGCGAGCAATACTGGCTGCGTCGAGAGACAAAAGACTCAGCCTCTGATTCGGAAGAATACTCTGAGCCCGACCATGGGGAGGGCGGCGCCCGACAGTGCCGGGGAGCCGTACTGGGGTGATGGGGAGTGGCGCCGTAACATCATGGGCTTGCCCTGATGATGAATGGGGGCGATGCTGCCATCAGTGCCATGAAGGGTGCTGGAGATGGTGCCACATGCAGCGCCGTCATAGATGCTGTTGTCGGTGCCGCTGACAGTGCCTGAACTTGAGCCAGCGTCTACAGCGGTGCTGGAGCTCACATCTCTGGGGCCGAGGACTGTGCCGTCATGGCAATAAGGTCCCACGCTGCTTCGTAGTTATCCGGCGTGGAGGCAGGGTCGAGCTCTTCCTCCAAATCCTCCCAAGTCAGGGAGTCCACCAGCACCAGACTCAACGGACCTCCAGTTGGGGCCGGACTCAATGGAGTTGGGTCCTGAGAGCCAGGCCGTGGGTGTCCCGCCGCAGGATGCACCCCACTGGAACTCCCTCGCAGCTTCTTAACAGGGCGAACGACCCCGTCCGCCTTCTTTTTCTTATGTGGTACCGGGGACTGTGAGCGGTGCTGCCTGCTAGAGCTGGCCTTACGAGCCGGGGAGCAGTGCTGATGCTCCTTGGAGTAGTCCTTCCTCGGTGCCAGGGCATCCCGCACCGAGGCCGGGGTGTTGCGCACCCATGATGCCGGTGCCGTTTCCGGTACCAGCTGAGGGGGGAGGGCTGACTCCATCAGGAGGAGCTTTAAACGATAGTCCCGCTCTCTTTTAGTCCTGGGTCTAAAGCTCCTGAAAATTGGGCACTTGTCTGTCTGATGACCTTTTCCTAGGCACTTAAGACAAGGAGCATGGGGATCGCCTCTTGGCATAGGTTTCGCACACCTCTCACGCGCCTTAAACCCCTGCGACCGAGGCATGCCCCGGTGCCTGGGGAAAACTGGGGGGGGGGGGCCCAAAGTAAGCTTAACTAACTATAAACTACTATACAACTACTGTTACTACAACTCAATTAAACTATTTACAAATAAGAAAAGGAAACCACTAGGTAGCCACTTGCGAATGCAAGAGACTGAGCTGCTCCAATGACCATCACTGACAGTAAGAAGGAACTGAGCAGGCAGCAAGTCGGCAGGGACCTATATACACTGCCATGAAGGCGTCACTCTAGTGGTCTCCACAGTCGACCTTACAGGTACTGCTAGAGGAAAAACCTTCCGATGATCATACACGCAGCGCACACACACCTATTGGAATGCACATGAGCAATCACTCGAAGAAGAACATAATCTTTTTGAAAGTCCTGACCTGCTCACAGCCCACAGCTCTCTGCTTCACCCTGCCTTTTCCCTACTGCCTCAATTGTTGAGGCAAATATATTCCCACACAAGATTACATCTATAAAAGACACATTTAAAGCAGAGTAAGGTACATACCATTGATAGAGTAGCAATGGAGGACAAGACAGATGGGGAATTACACTGGTGTTTGCACCTGAAATAATCACAGAATATCAAGGTTGGAAGGGACCTCAGGAGGTCATCTAGTCCAACCCGCTGCTCAAAGCAAGACCAGACAGATTTTTGCCCCAGATCCCTAAATGGCCCCCTCAAGGATTGAACTTGCAACCATGGGTTTAGCAGGCCAATGCTCAAACCACTGAGCTATCCCTCCCTCCAGTGCACTGTGTAAACTGAAAGTCAGTGCTGAATTAGGGCTTGTCTTCACAGAGAAGTTATTCACTGGAACAAGTAAAACTCTGGTTGTGGAGCTGTTATCATGAAGTTGATGACAGTCTCATTGCTCCATCCATCAGACACTAGAGACGTGAGGAGTTTATGCAATAAGAACACCAGCTATCTTTTTTCACATCGTCCACTTCAGCATTCAGAAGACTTCCTGCAAGCTGTTTCCTACTTGGTATTTTGTAAATTGGACACAACTTATGAAAAAATTATAGCATATAAGGATTTCTGACTATATGAAGTGTACTACTGGCATAAATACCTCTAGCAAATGCAAGTTCATTTTTCTGGTAACAGGACACTCTATCTAAAAACCTCTTAATACCACTTTCATGAACATCTGAAGACTTTCCAGAAGTAGGAGTTTTAAATGCTGAACCAGATAGAGTAGTAAAATTCTTATTAGAAGATGAAGAAATGGCATTAGTTTCACTTTCATAGTCATATCACTATCTTCATCAAAAGACTCCATGTGTTGTGATACTGCTGCCGAAGACAAAGTAGGAGAATGCAGACAAATTTTGATGCAGACCACTTGTTGTTTGACTGTAATAATCTATCTTTGACTGTAGTTGGACATATATCACAAGAATTCAACAAGTGTTTCGTCATTCTACATACGTGTGTCATACTCAGAAAAAAGAACTTCCACATAGTTGGAACAGTTTTTCCATGTTCCTGTCTAGTACAAAATTTCCATGCAAATGATTTTGGCTTTCTCCAACTCTGCATAATTTATTATGTCACTGGTGGGTGAGGTAGAATCTTTTATTGGACCAACTTCTGTTGGTGAAAGAGAGAAGCTTTCAAGCCACACAGAGCTCTGTGTACTGTTATTAATGTCTCATTACTTCTGGAATGCTCTCTAGATTATGAAGTATTTCAGTCAACCAGTAGCCATTCAGTTCTATTTCTAACTGCTGCTATTCCAGACGATTCCAGTCAATCAAAATGCTTTTGGGCATGCTGCCCTCTCCTCCCCAGGACCCTTATAGACTTCCAGATCACATAAAGGGGGGGAGGTGGCCATTCCTCCCTGCAGCAAAAACCATCAACTCATAAGCAGCAAAAGGAGCAGAAACAGAGCAGGGAGAAAGGGACTTCTATAGAGATGTGATGTCACAACACTGTCAATCGCACAGAACTTTTTATATTATCAGCAAGTTGTTGGCTGAGGATACAAGGGAGGGGTCGAATAACAGGCGAATAACATTATTTGACTGGTCAATTGACTGGCTTACCAAGCCTAAGGTAAAGCACACAAAGATGCTGTAAGAATGTACACATAGGGAGTTAGTGAGGTTGCAGCTACTGTGCTGTAAATTCACACCCTGTTTGCTGTGCACTAACTTCTCATACAGACAGGCCTTTACATTATCTGAAGATTGTGAGTGTGAAATGGCTCAATTACACCAACTAGGCACCACAGGTTCAACATAAGTCACTGAACTGTATGGCAACTCAGGATTGGTCAAGTATATCCCAAACCCGCAAGGAGTTCCCATGTACGCGAACCCTGAGGAAGTTCCATAGTATACTTTTATGAGCACATCACACTCATTTTACATCATCACAATGACACAAACTAACCACAACATACTCAAAGGTCCAACCCATTGTTCTGTTGATATGTTCATAGCTAAAACATCAATGAAATTCTCAATATACAGTAAGAGAAAGAGTACACACACTAACACACATCTGAAACTACAGCGGGCCCCCCCAAACCCGCCCCTGCCCCTGCCCCAACTCCACCCCCCCCCTGCTCCTATTGGACCCCTCCCCAAATCCCCGCCCCGGCCCCGCCTCTTCCCCAAGCGCGCTGCGTTACTCCTCCTCCTCCCTCCCTCTCAGGCTTGCCGTGCGAAACAGCTGTTTCGCGGCGCAAGTGCTGGGAGGGATGGGGGAGAAGCAGGACGCGGCGGCCGCTCAGGGAGGAGGCAGAGAGGAGGCAGAGGTGAGCTGGGTCGGGGAGCTACCAATTGGTGCTCCGCACCCAATTTTTCCCCATGGGTGCTCCAGCCCCGGAGCACCCACAGAGTCAGCACCTGTGGCTGTTAGTAAAATTATCACCTGTGGCTGTGAGTAAAATTATCACACTCTAGACATTTTCTTCTCTATATAATAGTAATAGCTCCAAAATGCATTTAAAACTACAGTTTCATATTGAAAACTGGACAATTGGCCTAGAGAGTGTGAGGTCAGCAATACTGTAAGACCCAAGAACCCAATTCTCATATTGAGATTCATTTCCAATCAATATGTACTTACAGCTCCTGCCTAAGTCTTCTTATCTTTGCTTTAGCATCTGCTAGCTCCACTGACAAGTGCTGTCTGCTTTCAGTGCGTTTAATGCCTGGAGATCCACAAGGTGATTGTGCTGCTGATGCATGAGGTAGAAAATGAAGACAGTCCCGTTCTTCAGAAAGCTCTACAATAGTCTAAGAAATAAAACACAACAAGCCTGTGAGCACTTCAGATGGCTGTTTATATGTAAAAAAGTAACAATTAACTTTTATAGGTACAGTAAGTCAAAAATTGAAATGATTCAAGAACTAAACTAATATGGTCTTGTAAAAGAACAAGTTGGAATCAGGAACACTGGGTTCAATTCCTGGCTCTGCCACAGAACTCCTTTGTGACTTTTGGCAAGTCACATAATAAGATTTTCAAAAACAGAAGCTTAAATTTAGACTTCTAGTCTCATATTTAAGTACCAAGTAAGAGGCCCAATTCTCAAAAATGCTCACTACCCAACAGTTTCTATTGACTTTACTGAGAACAGCAAGATTCTCAGCACTTTTGAAAATCAGTTTATTTATTTAGGAGCTGTGACACTGGGCCAAAAAGGCTTAAGCAACTTGCAGGCTAAATGACCCAAATTCAACCTTTAAAGACATGTTAGAGAAGTATGTAAATGCTAATTAGGGCTATTCCTTATAAATAGCTAACATAGCTATGTTAAATAGACTAGTTTTGAAATGCAAACCTGTATTGTTAGATAATTAGAGGTAATACTAATGGTATGTGTTTTTATGTCTTGTTAGTTGTTAACCATGTAAATCAGTGGTGGGCAACCTGTGGCCCATGGGTTACCCACCACTGATGTAAACAGATAGTTCCTGTGTTACTATAGCTACTGATTCAGAGATCAAAAGGGAATATTAACATTTAGATTAAACTTGGGTGTAATAGTGTCATTGTCTATATTTCTCTTTGAAGGTTGTAGTAAACTGTTTATGATCTGCTTAATGGATAATTACCTTATGCTAATTAATGCAACCAGTTACCTGTGTATACATAGGAAATAGGTAATTCTACTTCAAAGCAACTATTCTTCACCCAAAGGATCAACCTGATATTGGACATTGGACTGAACTTATGGACTAATTCTGAAAGAACTCTTTGCAACTCTAAAGCTCACCATCTGTACTATGAAACTGACAATTTATTCAAGTCTGTATGTATAATGATCTTTTAACCAATACTCTCTCTCTCTCTTTTCTAATAAATTTTAGTTTAGTTAATAAGAATTGTCTGTAAGCATGCATTTGGGTAAGATCTTCCCTGATGCTCCCTGACTCAGATGAGAGAAGAGTAGAGAGTCAGGGAGGGACAAAACCAGCAAGTCTCTAGCTATTATATAGGAGGTGTAGACAATACCAATATGGTACTGGGTAGGATGGTACTGACTGCGAGGTGGGAGGCTTCATCAGTAATGACCCTGTTAGTGCTGGTCTTGCAAAGAAAGTCAATGGGGATGAACTGTTAACACGTGTCAGCAGGGTGCATATGGACAGTGAGACTGCAGCAGGTTACTGCAGGGTAGATTCACACCCCAGTTTGCCATGGTCTAATTGTTCGTAAACACAAACTTTATGTTGCTGTATGGGCACTAAGCAGCAGTATGTCAAAGTGCACTACAAAACTTTTAGTGACGTAGCAGGGTCCACATGGTGACTTGAACCAATGGTTCTGAACCAGAGGTAAGGGTACCCTTGGGGGTACACAGAGGTCTTCCAGGGGGGTACATCAACTCATCTAGATGTATGCCTAGTTTTACAGCAGGCTACATAAAAAACACTAGCGAAGTCAGTATAAACTAAAATTTCAGATAGACATGACTTGTTTATACTGCTCTCTATATAATTTATATTCCAATTGATCTATTTTATAATTTTATGGTAAAAATTAGAAATTATGAAATTTTTCAATAATAGTGTGCTGTGACATTTTAAATTTTTATGTCTGATTTTGTAAACAAGTAGTTTTTAAGTGACGTGTAACTTGGGGCTACGCAAGACAAATCAGACTCCTGAAAGGGTACAATAGCCTGGAAAGGTTGAGAGCCACTGACTTAGACCTGGTCTACACTACAAACATAGGTCAACGGAAGCCGCCTTACCTCAACCTAATAATGTATGTGTCTACACTACCAGGTCCCTTCTGCCAACCTAACTCTGTTATGTCCTAACGACTGTTATGTCGACTTAATTACTCCACCTCCGCAAGAGGCATAGCGCTTAATTCGATGTTGATGGGTCGACAGAGAGGCAGTATAGACACAGCACTGTGTAAATTGACTGTATTGGCCACCAGCAGGTGTCCCACAATGCTCCACTGTGACCACTCTGGTGATCATTTTCAACTCCGCTGCACAGCAGCCGGGTACACAGGAAACAGCCCCTCCCCTTTAAAGCCCTCAGAATTTTTGAATTCCCATTTCCTGTTTGATCAACATGGAAAGCTCGGCAGCCCAGCTGATCATGGCGACTCAACGCCCCAAACGCGCTCCAGTCTGGAGTACACAGGAGGTGGTGGATCTTATTGGTCTGTGGAGAGAATAGTTTGTGCAGGCACAGCTCCGATCCAGCCATAGAAACGTCGACATCTACAAAAAGATTGTGCGGGGCATGGTGGAAAAGAGCTACTCCAGGGACATACAGCAGTGCTGTGGGAAAATCAAAGAACTTCGGCAAGTGTACCAGAAGACAAGGGACACAAACAGTTATTCTGGTTCTACACCACAGACATGCCACGTCTACAATCAGCTGCATGCGATTCTCAGTGGCGACCCCACCACTACCCCCAAATGCAGCGTGGATACCTCACGGGAGTCTGGGTCCCGGGCCTCCTCAGGCAACAACAAGGAGGGAATTGTGGATGAGGAAGAGGAGGAGGAGAATGGGAGACAGGCAAGCCGGGGATCCATTCTCCCTGCGAGTCAGGAGCTTTTTTTAACCCCAGAGCAGTCCAGCTGGTCACAAGACAGCATAATGGCTGAGTGTGATGCCGGGGAAGGCACCTCTAGTGAGTATGCAATTCCAATCAAACTGAAGGGGTTACAAGCTCTTATATTTTATGTTTAATATGAAGAAAAAGTGAGATGCAGTGGGTATTTCCTTCCCAGTGTCCGCTCCAACTACGCAGAGGGTGCCCCCGGAAAAGACTATGTCCTCCATGGAGATCTCCAGGAAACTTTGATGGAGATACTCAGCTATCATTTGCAGAAGGTTTCTGGGGAGGGTTGTCTTATTTCTTCCACCTCAGTAGGACACTTTCCCATGCCATTCCAGTATTAATTCTGCTGGCATCATTCTGGTACACAGCATAGCAACCAGGTCTTTACCCAGATGCTTGCAGCATCTGCTCCCTTGCTACCTCTGTTACCCTCAGGAGACTGATAACCCATAGGGTCACCTAGGGGAGATGGTGCACGTTTTCATTACATTTCATTACATTTTGATTTAGTTGGGGATTGGTCCTGCTTTGAGCAGGGGGTTGGACTAGATGACCTCCTGAGGTCCCTTCCAACCCTGATATTCTATGATTCTAAGTGCTCGTACTGCAAACAGAGCATGTGATCCCCCACCCATGGTGATTTCCGGGTACCTCAAACACATTTTCCCTAACATGCCTGTGATTTGGATGGCAGGGATCTGCTTGACCTTGGAATCTGCAAGCCCAGGGCAACTGCTATCAGCAGTGTTAAGGGGTGTGTGTGTGTTCCTAGGTTCTCTCGTGGCCACAACCCCCTCCCCCCTGGAGCCACCATGGACAAAGACCACAGTTTGGGAAGCTTAACGCTGGTCCCCAGTATCTAAGCACCATCCACATTGTGAAGGGGAGGGGGCATTCCTCATTTGCCCACCTGTGCTCCCGACGCGGGTTGCCCACAAGTTGCAGCACAAGGCCCGTTACCCATGCCACTGGGCCATACTCACCTTGGCTGGAACAGCAAACCAGTTTATTGAATAGCTAGGGATACTGATTATGTTCTGGCTTCCACTTCAGTGTAATAAAGAGTGTGATTTTAAAATAGCAACTTTGTACTAGGGTATGCACTGACAATGGCTGCCTTGTGCTTTGCATGCCTTACAGTAGAAAGCTTGGCCTTTAGCATATACTCCACACCGTCGGAGAGACTTTCACAGATTAGAAGACAGAAAAAGAATGTGCGATGACCTAAGGTGCGCGGCCGCACAGCTGCCTATTAAGCCTTATGCGACCTGCCACAGCCGGGGGAGAGGCATCCCTCCCTGCCGGCTCCAGCACGGACCTGCCTTGGCCAGGGGCGAAAAGCCCTTCCCTCGGCCTGGCCCAGGCCTACCGGAGCTACCGGGGAGAAGAGCCCCTCCCTTGGCCCAACCCAGCCTGGCCAGAGCTGCCACAGCCGGGGAGAGGTGCCTCTCCCCCAGCCCCAAGCTGCTATGGCGAGAAAGGGCTGGGATGAGTCATCTCTCCCTGATGCAGCCCTGGGGCAGCCTGCACCTCTAACCCCTCATCCCTGGCCCCACCCCAGAGCCCACACCCCCTCGCACCCCAACCCTCTGCCCCAGCCCTGAGCCTCCTTCCGCACCCCAAACCTCTCATCCTTGGCCCCACCCCAGAGACTGCAGCCCCTGCACCCCCACCCTCTGCCCCAACCCTGAGCCTCCTCCCGCTCGCTAAACCCCTCTTCCCCAGCCCCACCTCAGAGCCCACATCCTCAGCCAGAGCCCTCATCCTCCCACACCCCAACCCTTTGCCATAGCCGAGTCCCCTCCCACACGCTGAACCCCTCGGCCCCACCCCCACCACATTAATTTTGTTATGAGCACCAAGATGAAGGTGATGTGTCACACATCACCTCAATATTGGTGCACATAACAAAATTAATTCCACACATAGACGTAAAAAATTAGAGGGAACACTGGTGATGACATGTTCAACGAGATAATGAATGCCTCTGGGGCAGCTGATTCGGAGCTAAGAGCCTGGAGGATTTCATTGTCTGAAAAACTGGACATGGACATGGAGAGCAAGAGTATTCTAGGAGCATGAACATGTCATGCAAGATGAGATGCTGAGGATTATGAAGGATCAATCAGACATGTTGAGGCGTCTGACTGAGCTTTTAAGAAAAACAGCTTGAGGCTAGACTCCCTCTGCAGCCCCTGCAGAACGGCCTGCAAACATCACCCTATTCCAAAATCCCCCTCCCCGAAACTTCCAGGAAGTGTGTGTGGGGGGTGCAGTATCCCTTCCACTCAACACCTGGGGAAGGTACTAAGAGCAAATGGCGGTCATTCAAAGACCTTTGATAGGCAAGACTTCTGTGCTTACACAGACAAGCTGACTTGGTTTCTCCCCTCCCAATTTTATCACACTGTTTGCTCATGCTTAAACTATTTTTCAGGTCTTTCAGTTCCTTTGTTTCTGCAATTAAAGTCAATGTTTCAATAATGAAATACTCTTTATTTATTCTAAGCATGGGGATTTGGTGGGTGAAAGGGGAGGTACAGGGAAACTGATGCAATGGAAGGGATGGTATGGGAAAGGACAGCAGAGGGAAGTGGCACACATTACTGTGGCTCATTACTGAAACAGGTTTTCAAAGTCTCCCGGAGAGGCAGAGCTCCTTGCTGGGCTCTTCTTATTGCCCTGGTATCTGGCTGCTCAAAATTAGCTGCCAGCCTATCCGTCTTCATACCCCACCCCTGTGGAAACTTCTCTCCCTTTGCCGCACAGATATTATGGAGGCCACAGCAGGCAGCGATAACAATGGGGATATTGCTTTCACTGAGGTCTAACCTAGTAAGCTAATGACTCTTTAAATGCCAGTGACTCTTTAAATGTCCAAAGGCACATTCCACCACCATTCTGCACTTGCTCAGCCTACTGTTGAACTACGCCAGATGGCCAGTGTATGGCTTCATGAGCCATGGGAGCAAGGATTAGGCTGAGTCTCCAAGGATCACTATTGGCATTTCTACATCATCAATGGTTATTTTGCAATCTAGAAAGAAAGTCCCCGATTGCAGCTTTATGAACAGACCTGTGATCCTAAAGATGCGCACGTCATGCACCTTTCCTGGCCATCCCACGCTGATGTACATGAAATGCTCCCTGTGATCCACCAGCACTTGCAACACAATTGAAAGGTATCCCTTTCAGTTTATGTACTCTTTGGCTAGGTGGTCTGGTGCCAAGATAGGGATATGCATGTCATATATTGCCCACCGCAGTTAGGGAACCCCATTGCAGCAAAACCATCCACTATGTCCTGCACATTTCCCAGAGTCACAACCCTACTTAGCAGAAGTCAATTAACGGCCTTGCAAACTTGGATCACAACAGCTCCCACAGTGGATTTACCAATTCCAAATGGATTCCACACTGACCAGTAGCAGTCCGGCATTGCTAGCTTCCCCAAAGCAATCATCACTCACTTCTCCGCTCTCAGAGCAGCTTTAGTATTGCTGCGCTTCAGGGCTGGAGAAAGCTCTGCACAAAGTTCCTGGAAAGTGGCCTTCCACATTTGAAAGTTCTGCAGCCATTGTTCATCATCCCATAACTACATAATGATGCAATCCCACCAGTCAGTGCTTTTTTCCCGGGACCAGAAATCGAGTTCCACCGTGTTCAGCTGCTGTGCGACTGCTAGCAGCAACTGGGAATTGTTTCATTCTATGGCTTGCAACAGGGCTGCTTGAAGGACATCACAACGTTCCGTGCAGCAGCTCATGTCTCAGCTCTGGAAATACTGCAGGATAAGGTGTGAGGTGTTTGTAATGCTCACAACAAGAGTGCACAGCTGAGCAGGGTCTATACTTCTGGGGCTATGACGTACACATGGCTAAGCCAGGCTTTTGAAAACAGGCATGAAAAAGTATGGGTTGTTTGCCACTGATATCAGGGTACGGAGACAGGGAGGGAGGAAACTGCATCATGGGAGGTCGAAGCCATATTCTCATTCTACCCTGAGACAATGTTTTGGTCCCACGAGGCATTGCAAGCCCTTCTCAAAACCCCCTAAGGCTAGTTGCGCTGTGGGATAGCTACCCATGGTACACTGCTCTCTGCATCAATGCAAGCACTGCTAGTGAGGATACACTCCACCAAGACAATGAGCGTGGTTTGGGCAAGCCCGATCAACTTAATTACTGCAGCGGTTACATGTCGACTTAAATTAAGCTGGGGTAACAGGTAGATACGCTGGAGGGTAGGGATAGGGTCCAGAGTGACCTAGACAAATTGGAGGATTGAGCTAAAAGGAATCTGATGAGGTTCAACATCGACAAGTGCAGAGTCCTGCACTTAGGAAGGAAGAATCCCATGCACCGCTACAGGCTGGGGACCAACTGGCTAAGCAGCCGTTCTGCAGAAAAGGACCCGGGGCTTACAGTGGATGAGAAGCTGGATATGAGTCAGCAGTGTGCCCTTGTTGCCAAGAAGGCTAACGGCACATTGGGCTGCATTAGTAGGAGCATTGCTAGCAGATTGAGGGAAGTGATTATTCCCCTCTATTCGGCACTGGTGAGGCCACATCTGGAGTACTGCGTCCAGTTTTGGGCCCCCCACTACAGAAAGGATGTGGACAAATTGGAAAGAGTCCAGTGGAGGGCAACAAAAATGATAAGGGGGCTGGGGCACATGACTTACGAGGAGAGGCTGAGGGAATTGAGCTTGTTTAGTCTGCAGAAGAGAAGAGTGAGGGGGGATTTGATAGCAGCCTTCAACTACCTGAAGGGGGGTTCCAAAGAGGATGGAGCTCGGCTGTTCTCAATGGTGGCAGATGACAGAACAAGAAGCAATGGTCTCAAGTTGCAGTGGGGAAGGTCTAGGTTGGATATTAGGAAACACTATTTTACTAGGAGGCTGGTGGAGCACTGCACCACCTCCCTAGGTAACCCATTCCAATCTCCACCTTAGAGGTTTTTAAGACCCGGCTTGACAAAGCCCTGGCTGGGATGATTTAGTTCGTGTTGGTCCTGCCTTGAGCAGGGGGTTGGACTAGATGACCTCCTGATGTCTCTTCCAACCCTAATCTTCTATGATTCTATGAAATTAAGTTGACTTAACTTTGTAGTGTAGACATGTCCTTAGTGTGTGGCAGGCTACTGCACTGTAGAATTACATCCTGTCTTGTCATGCATTAACTCTCTGTGTAAATATGTACAAAAGAAGTGCTGATAAGTGCTGACAACAGTGAGCTGTGAGGCTTGACTTTGTAGCCACAGGCAGTAAGAAGGAACTGTGAGGGGGCTGAGGCAGCCCTGCCCTTTTTGCCCTCTGATGGAGGCATCAGGACACAGGGTGCATGCGTCACCCCCAGAGGTACAGCTAATCAAGTCCCCAGCTCAAGTGCATGGGGCACGCACACACCTAAGGTGAAACTAAAGTGGAAAATATATGTGCACAAGCACTTGAAGAACCGCCTAACTTTAGGCTCCTACTTACAAAAATCTTGCATTTAATCTCTCTTTTGTCTTCTTCCTCAACTGTAAAATGGGGTATTAATACTTACCTTTCTCTCCAGGATATTTGGGGCAAAATTAATTAATATTGTAAAACAATTTAAGACCTTCAGATGAAAGGTGCTATGATTGCAAAAGCTTTATTTTTTGTTGTTTTTGTTAATAGTAGTGTGCTAGTGCCTGAGGTACCCAATCAAGATTGGAGCCAAATTACTCTAGGCTCTGTATCAAAATAAGATATGGCCTCCTACCTTTACTATCTAGAGCTCCAATCCTGCAAAGCCCTACACATGTGCTTAACTGTATGCACAGTGATCAATCCCACTGAAAGGAAAGCCACATTCATGGGACTGTGTGATGAGCTCGCACCTGCCCTGCGGTGCAAGGACATGAGAATGAGAGTTGCCCTGCTGTTGCAGAAGCGCGTGGCGATTGCACTGTGGAAGCTGGCTACTTGAGACTGCTACCAATCAGTCGCTAACCAGTTCGGAGTGGGAAAGTCGACCACTGGACTTGTGTTGATGCAAGTGTGCAGGCCCATTAATCGCATCCTGCTCCGAAAGACCGCGACTCTGGGCAACGTGCGTGACATTGTGGATGGCTTTGCACAAATGGGCTTCCCTAACTGCGGAGGGGCGATAGATGGTACGCACATTCCAATTCTGGCACCAGACCACCTAGCCACCGAGTACATTAATCACAAGGGGTATTTCTCAATGGTGCTCCAGGCACTTTTGGATCACCGTGGGCGTTTCACAGACATTAACACTGGCTGGTCCGGAAAGGTGCATGACGCATGCATCTTTTGGAACACTGGCCTGTTCAAGAAGCTGCAAGCAGGGACTTTCTTCCCAGACCAGAAGATCACCGTGGGGGAAGTAGAAATGCCCATTGTGATCCTGGTTCATGAAGCCATCCATGGGGCAACTTAAGAGCAGCAAGTAGTGGTTCAACAACAGGCTGAGCAAGTGCAGAATGACTGTGAAGTGTGCATTCGGCCGTTTAAAAGCCCGCTGGCGATGCCTGTATGGGAACCTGGACATGGCCGATAATAATATTCCTATGCTTATAGCCGCATGCTGTACGCTCCATAATATTTGTGAAGGGAAGGGTGAAAGCTTCACTCATGGTTGGACCAGGCTCGGAGCCTGGAGGCTGAGTTTGAACAGCCGGAGACCAGGGCTATTAGAGGGGCACAGTGCTGGGCCATAAGGATCAGGGATGTTTTGAGGAAGCAATTTGAAGCTGAAAGCCACTGATATTTGTTGCTATGCTCGGGATTGCAGTGCTTGTAATGCTAGGACGTGATTGGTGCACATGAGGCAAGAAGGGGCCTTAACATAGCTGTATGTATGTTGCTTTGCAGTGCTCTTTTTGCTTTCACTTAATAGAATAAAGATTGCTTTCAAACAAACACAATTCTTTTATTGAAAGACAACAACCAGAGGAGAGAGTCAAATGAAAAAATTCATAGGCAGGGATGGGGGAATGGAAGGTCTCAAGAGGAGGAGAGGTCCTGGCACGGCTACAGATTTGTGTATGTCCAGGGATCATAACCAACCTTCTCCTTTGGAGTATGATGCAGTGGGTGCTGTACTTCAGCAGTGCCAAACTGCAGATGGATGGGTGTTGAGTGCAGTGGGTATTAGGAGTCCACACTGCTGGACTGTGACGAGGGAGGAGTGGAATGCTGAGGGTAGAGAGTGGAGTCAGGAGGTTGATAAAAGTGTGTTGGCAGTGTGGAGGGTGTGCATGGGAAAGAGTTTTGTGACAGTGGCTGCAGGGGAGGGCAGGCACGGAGCTGCTCGGTTTGAAGAGATAGTATCGCCTGAAGCGTGTCCGCTTGGCGCTCCAAACTGTTAAGAGCTGCTCCGTGGCTTCTTTCTGGTGTGCGCGTTCTCCTTTCGATCCCTCTTCTCACTGTCCCACCACTCCTTTAATTCCCTTTTCTCGGCAGCGGAGTGCATCATAACCTCACGCATAAAGTCCTCCTTAGTTCTTCTTGGCCGTTTTCGAATTCTTCGCAACCGTTCTGCCGCCAATAAGGGATGCTGTCCTCCCAAGGTCATCTCTGTGAAGTTTAAATGCAACATTTTACAGAAGCAGTATTGTTTGCAACACAGACAACACTGTTTCAGTGGTTTGAAACATAGCCAGAACTCACATACCTGACACTAACTGGCTGACCCCAGGCAAGCACACCTAAGCCACAAGACCCCCCCAAAATGGTGAGATGTATTAGCAGGGGCAGGGTAAATCACTGTTCCCGGACCCTGCTGTACACTGGGCTCTTGGGCACTTGGGGAGAGCCAGCACTGTAGGGTGGGCCTGATAATCATTCCTGTCCCCACACTTTCCACAGCAGATGATCATTATGGAAGATATCTCGCTGCTGAGGGTGAGCAGGGCATCAAGGGAGGGTCTTCTCCAAGACTGCGGCTTCCGCCCTGGCCCCTATGCGGCTACCTTGTGTGCAGCTATGGTGACGGCACAGTGGCGCGGGAAAGTTACCGTTAATGGGGCAAGAAACAAAGCAGCTCTGCCGAGGAACCTGCGGCAGCGGATTGCCCAGTATCTCCACGAGAGTTTCCTGGAGATCTCTGAGGGAGATTCCCGTGAAGTGAAGGAGTCTATCAAGAGCCTGTTCCGCTGCTCAGACATGAGGTGAGAGACAAACCTGCTTTCTACAACCTTCCTGCCCCCAACAACTCACTTCAGCAATTCCCAAAATCAGATCCACTTACCAGGGGCCTCCTCTCCTGTTTGCGCTTTGCCAATATCCGACTGCTGTGACTGGCTAGGCTCCTTCGGGGTAGAAAAGAGCTTCTGACTCCATGAATCTCTGGCCTCCGAGTTATCCTCTGCCTCTGGGTTCCCCTCCCCCTCTTCATCCAAGATTGTCTCCTCCTGGCTCGGTCCACTCTCGACTGGCAACAAAGCCAACGAAGTATCCACAGGGGACTTTGCAGTGGATGTCGGGTCACCACCGAGTATCGCGTCCAGCTCTTTGTAGAACCGGCAGCTCATGGGCGCAGCACCGGAGTGGTGGTTTGCCTCCCGTGCCTTGTGGTAAGTGTTCCGCAGCTCCTTCACTTTGACCCTGCACTGCAATGTGTCCCGGTCATGGCCCCTTTCTATCATGCATCTAGAAATCTGTCCGTAGGCATTAAAATTCCGACAGCTGGACTGCAGCTGTGACTGCACTGCCTCCTCTCCCCAAATACCGATGAGGTCCAGCAGCTCGGCATTGCTCCAAGCAGGGAATCGCCTGGTGCGTGGAGCAGACATGGCCACCTGGAAAGATGTGCTGAGACCACTGCACACATCACCGAGCAAACAGGAAAGGGACTTTCAAATTTGCAGAGGAATGTACGGGGTGGGGCTGACGGTTGGTCACCTGAGGACAGGGCAGTAGAGTTCAAACCGATGGCCAGAGAGGTGAGAACAGGCATTGTGGGACACAGGCCAATCGCAGCGCTGTAATCACCACGGTGTCTACACTGGCACCGCAGCGCAGAAAGCTGTACGCCGCTCATCAAGGTGCTTTTTTTTTAGAGTGCTGCATCTGTGCAGTTTCTGCACACTAAGTGGCTTGGCATAGCCCCCCTATCCCTGGGGCTATGTCCCCAACGGGACTACGCTACCAATGACTACTAACTATAATACTAAAACTACAATAACTACGTAGAAGAAAAACTCAAGAGTCCAAGCGAAAGAAATCACTATGGGGCTTGTGAAAGCAAGGAGCATTCCAACACCATCACTAATGAAAGGAGGAGTTGAGAGGGCGCAAGGCCGACGGCGCCCAACATACTGGCACATAAGCATGGGGCTCCAGAGTTGGTCCTACAGATACCACTAGAGGAAAAATTTCCATTGACCATGCACATGGGCACACACACACACCTAACATGGAATCAACATAAGGAACAATTTGAAGAAGAAGTCTTATTTCAAGCCATGCTGTCAACTGATAAAGTTCAAAAAATGTATATTATCTATTTTCAAAAATTCCAAACTGTTTAATTTTAAAAAGGTGCTTTCTTATACTTTTTATTTTTAAATAATTAAGCATATACATACCTCAGAATGTTCATCTCTTTCATCTATAAGTCTTTTTAAATGTAATGCCATATTTTTCAAGAGAGGCTCGATATATTCTTGTGACAGAATGCTGACATCCATCCACTGGAGATCAAACACATTTTCCTGATTATGAGCTACCTATAAGAGAAAGAAATAATTGTGAAAACAACCTTTATGCGCTATTTAATTATAAGAATGCAAAAGAAGTATAACAAGAGGAATAATTGGGAAAACTCCTCTTAGCTCTGGTCTCCCAACTCAATTTATCCTCTGTGGGTTCTAATACATTAGAAAATGTCTGACAATTAAAAATATGTTAAGTTGTATTTGATGGAATAGTTTCTTTACCCACAATGAAAACCTGGAAAGCAGATCAATTAGGCCTAGAGGCAACTACAGGTAAAATATTAGGAGGGAGTTGGGAGGCTGGCAAACCTGAGGTAGGGGGAGCCAGACAGGTAGGAAAGGCTATGGGAAAGAGGCAGCAAGTCTAGGAAGGAACAGACCTTGGCTGCTGATTAGAGGGTCCCTGAGCTGGAACCTGGAATAGAGGGTGGGCCCAGGTTCCCTTACCAGCCACTGGGGAAGTGGCACCAGCTGGGCAGGGTATAGGAAGACTGCCTGAGCCTTTTCATAAGAGACTTTGATACCCTGGAAGGGGAGGACCATAGTGACCTGGCCAGAGGGCCAAGTCACGAAGAGGCGGCAGCAGCTCCTGGAGCGAGAGAGTGGCTGCAGACTGAGAGAGTGAGACGGAAAGATAGAGTGCAACTGCAGAAAGGGGTGTCGGCCTCGCAGAGCTAATCCCCAGAACCACCAGGAAGAGGCACCATCCAGTGATGAGTAGAGTACCCAGTCACAAGAAATCAAACATTTCTAGTCTCATACGAAAGATTTAAGAAGCCACATATTTGTGAACAGCATAAAAGAACCCTATGAATAAGTTATCTGACATCCTTATTTTAAAATGAAAGATTAATCAAACAATATTAACATCCACCACATATTTCATTTCAGCAAAATAAAAATGGAACAACAAAAGTGGTAAAATACAACCCTGGTAGCCTGGGGCATGATAGATGCTGCACCATGCTGCCATGTGGGAGACCTACACTTAAGAGTGACCTCAAGATGACATAATAAAATCAATTCATTCTTCTTCCTGGCTACGTTGAGTTTGAAGTTAAAGTACAGCCTGACTGCTTGTTTTCTTCTTGTACCTGGTTAAGTGCCTTATTCACAAGGTGAGCATAGTTGCAATAAGAAAAGGATGGGTATGGTATGTTTATTTGGGAAAAAATATGCTTGTAACTTAGAATGAATGGAAACTTTAAGAGTTCCAGACTTATGAAACCCCAGACTCCCATGCTGTCAATTTCTCCTTCCTGTCTTACCAGGCCTCTGTGCTGAGCTCAGATAAAGTTAGGAAGGCTTACAGACAGCAACAGAAACAGCAGGTAGCTGACAGAGCTGGGAAATTCCATTTGCTATTCTTGGCAGAGCTTCTTAATGTAATGGCAAAATAAGGGAATAGCTTTTAACATATTGTCTGTAGAAATTTGCAATCTGCAATATAGTGCACAGGTAATTATCATGTGTGGTTGCTTAGCTAAATGGATCTGAAAATATTACTGGAAATTCAATGGGGCTTGGTCATTTAAAATTTGGTGATTACATTAAATCTATAGGTTTAAAAAAGAGATTTCAGACCTCTTACCCAAGAAACTCAACTCATATTTAATGATAGAGTAGCTACCAGTCCTCCAAAATATATACATATTCCCCAAGAAACAAGATACATGCATATTTCTTGAGGCAAAAAAGATTACTCACTAAGGCCTAGATCCTGAGAATCGATTAATACAGGGACATCTGTGTGCTCGCATAGAGCACAGTTGAAGTCAGTGGTACCAACTAGGTGGATCCATTTATACAATCTAGGTCTAAACTATTATTTTGTTTCTTTAATCCCTGTATACAGCCCAATACAGTGGATCCACAACGCTTGTGGATAGGATGGAAGCAGTAGATGTGATATAGCTTGACTTTAGTAAGGCTTTTGATACTGTCTCACATAACTTTCTCATGAGAAAGCTAGCAATATATAGTTTAGATGACCCTACTATAAGGTAGGTGCACAATTGGTTGGAAAAATCATACGAAGAGTAGTTATCAATGGTTCACAGTCAAGCTGGAAGGACGTATCAAGTAGAGTCACACAGGGACCTGTCCTGGGTCCGATTCTATTCAATAGCTTCATAAATTATTTGGATAATGGCACAAAAAATACACCTGTAAAGTTTTAGTACAATACCAAGCTGGGAAGGACTGCAAGTGTTTTAGAGGACAGGATTAGAATTCAAAATGATCTTGACAAACTGGAAACATGGGCTGAAATAAACAGGATGAAATTCAATAAGGACAAATGCAAAGTTCTACACTTAGGAAAGAATAATCAATTACAAAAATACAAAATGGGAAATGACTATCTATGAAGGAGTGCTGCTGTAAAGGATCTAGGACTTATAGTGGATCACAAATTAAATATGAGTCAACAATGTAATACTGTTGCAAAAAAAAAGCAAATATCATTCTGGGATGTTGTAGTGGGGCGGCTGCCCCACCCCAGTAGGCAGGGGTTAAAAGCAGACCTGGAGAGGGCTGTGGCTGGGAAAAGTAGTGAGAGCAGCTGAGTGAGTAGCTGACCACAGGCGTGGCCAGCTCAATCAGGGCCCAGCTGGCCCTGATAAGAGGGCGGTTAGCCAGGAGCTGAGGAGTCTCACTCTAGCCCTGGAGTGGGAAGGGCTAGCTGCGTGAGAGCAAGGTACCTGGAGTAGAGCACTGTTGGGAAAGGGCAAGAGGAGCTGGGGAGCTCCAGCCTGGTAAACCCCCAGGCTGAAGGCCTTGGTGAAGGCTTACAAAGGTACTGGGGCTACAGAGGTGCAGCCCGGGAATAGGCAGAGGCAGCTGGTCCTACCCCTTGCCATTACAGACTGCAGTCTGCCCCGGGAAAGGGGACTAGATGATGATTGGCAGTAGCCACTGAGGCAAGGTGGGTTTAGAGGGTTGGGGTTCCCCTGGGAGGGGAGACCCAGAATAAGGGGGTACTGCTGGGGGTAGAACCCTGAGGAAAGGGGAACCGGGGTCCGGGAGGGACATGGGGCCTAAATCAGGTGAGACACCAGCCAGAAGGAGGTGCTCCGGAGCTGGAGTTGAGCTAATTCCCAAGATGACCAGTAGGAGGTGCCGCGACGGTGAGTCATCGCTTTGCTACAGATGTATTAGCAGGAGTGTTGGTAAGCAAGACATTAGAAGTAATTCTTCCACTCTACTCAGCACTGATAAGGCCTCAAAGTTCTGTCCAGTTCTGGACACCGCACTTCGGGGGGAAATGTGGACAAATTGGAGAAAGTCCAGAGAAGAGCAACAAAAATGATTAAGGGTCTAGAAAACATTACCTACAAGGAAAGACTGAAAAAGAGGAAGTTACTCACCTTATGCAGTAACAACAGTTCTTTGAGATGTGTTCCCCTATGGGTGCTCCATGGTAGGTGTGCTTGTGTCCTTGCGCTGCTGATCAGAGAACTTTGGTAGTGTCCGTTAGGCTTGTGCATGCACTGTCTCCCCTCGTGCTGCGCCACGAGGCTACACGGCCCGCGCAGGCTAACCCTCCTCAGTTTCTTCTTTACCACAGTGTCATTGACAAGAACTCCGAAGTAGAGGAGAGAAGGGTGGGTTGTGGAGCACCCATCAGACACACTTCTCAAAGAACCATTGTTACCGCACAAGGTGAGTAACCTCCACTTCTTCTTCGAGTAGTGTCTGTATGGGTGCTCCATGGTAGGTGATGGCATTGGAGGCAGAATCCCCAGTGATAGCATAATGTTGTGCAAAAGTTTGCTCTCTGCTCTACAGATCTCTGAGATAGGGACATTCTTGAAGAAGGCAACGGATTAGGAGATCAACCTCATGGAGTGTGTACAAACAGAGTCTGGAGGAGTTGTCTAATGCAATTTGAGACCCACGTAGAGAGCTGATATTGCTGAGTCCTTGGATCTTTCCACAATGGAAAGGAAAAGCGTATGGGAGTTCCTAAAGGCCTTTGTTCTATCCAGGTACAAAGCCAGGGCTCTCCTGACATCTAAGGTATGTAATATAGCCTCCCTGTTGTCTTGGTGAGGCCTGGGGTAGAAGATCAGACGGTGAATCAATTGATTCATGTGAAACGGAAAGGTTACCTTAGCAATAAATTTTAGATGCGTCCTGAGTATAACCTTGTCCAGAAAAAATATTGTGTAGGGGGGGATGTGCCATCAGAGCTGCTATCTCTCCTATTCTCCTGGCCTAGGTAATTGCGATCAGGAAGACCATTTCCATTGATAGGTACGTCAGCAAACAGGTGGCCATGGGTTTGAAGGGCAGTCTAGTCAGGCCTTTTGGTACCAGGTTTAGGTCCCCTGTGGGAGCAGGAAGTTGAGGTTCTGGAAAAAGGTTCACTATACCCTTGAGGAACCGAGTAGTGGTTGGGTGTGACAGCACTGAGTATCTCTCAATAGGTTGATGGAAAGTTGTTATGGCTGTTAGGTGAACCCTGAGAGAGCTTAGAGATAGGCCCAATTTCTTTAAGGTCAATGCATAGTCTAAGATACGTGGAAGAGCCACGGATGTTGGGGAGATTTGCTGGACAGAACACCAAGTCTGAAATTTGCACCATTTCTGCAGATAAGTGCGTCAAGTCGAGGACTTTCTGCTGTGCAACAGAACCTCTTGTACCTCTCTTGAACAGGAGTTTTCTATGTGTTGGAACCAAGCAGGAGCCATGCCTTGAGGCAGATAATCCCAAGTGGGGATTTACGGTGCATTCTCTGTCCTGCAAGGAGGTGTAGTATGGCTAGGAGAGAGATCAGCAAGCATTTCGCAAGCTGTGACAGGTATGGAAACCAGGTCTTTCTGGGCCAGGTAGGAGCAATCAGAATGACGTGGGCTCTGTCTCTTTATTTTCAGCAGGACATTCACAAGTAGGGAAAATGGAGGAAAGGCATAGAAAAGGTCCTTGTTCCAGGGGATGAGGATGGCCTCGCCCAGGGAATGTCAACCCATCCCCGCTCTGGAGCAGTAGCATGGGCATTTCTTTTTCAGGTGAGTGGTGAACAGGTCTGTGGACTGTGTCCATCATAAGCTGAATATGTCGTGAAGCATGGTCAGGTCTATCTCCCAATCGTGGTTGTGAGGGAATTTGCAACTGAGATTGTCCACTATCAAGTTTTGTGTGCAGACAATGTAACGTTCTGGGAGATGCACCAGTTCCATAGCCTGATCACCTCGGTGTATATGAAGGGTGATCTGGCTCTCCCCTGACTATTGTATGTAGGCTATGTTGTCTGTTAGGATCTTCATGTGTGATTCTGTGATCAGCTGGATTCCTTACTGTTCTTAGCTTGAGATTGATGTGAACGGACATCTCCATGGGTGACCACTTGTGTTGTGAGGCCGTTTAGATTTGCAACCCACCAGATCAGTGATGTGTTGATCGTGAGAAGCAATGACAGTGAGGTTTGGGAGAAGGGGATCCCTTTGCAAATGTTGGTTGGGCTCTTCCACCAGTCTAGGGAGTTTTTGACCCTGGTGGGTGGTGACAGAGATTTGTCCAGCCTGTCCCTGTTTGTAGACCAAGCTGAACCACATTTGGAGGCATCACATGTGAAACCTGGCATGTGGTATCACTGCTGTGCTCACTGCCATGTGCTCCAGGAGTTGGAGGCAGAGTCTGGCTAATATTTGCAGGCTGCTTTGAACAGCATCTATAAGTGTGGCTAACAAAAGAAATCTGTGCTGAGAAAAGAGTGCTCTGGCCTGTAACGAGTCAAAGTCAGCCCCTATGAATTCCAGGCACTGCACCAGAGTGAGAGCTGAGTTGTGGATTTTGATCTGTAGGGCTCAGCTCTGTAAATAAGTGCTTTGGTGACTCTGTGAGCCTCCTGGAGAGATTGGGCTCTGAGGAGGCAATCATCGAGGTAAAGGTAAATATTTATCCATTGAGAGCGTGAGTGGCTATCACCCAGAGAACCTTGGTCAATACTCTCAAGGCTGACAATAGCCCCAAGGGGAGCACTCTATATCCACAGTGGTCTTGTTCCAGGATAAATCTGAGAAATCGTCTGTGAGCTGGTAGGATAAGATGTGAAAGTATGCGCCCTGAAGGTCGAGGACCGAAAACCAGTCATAGAATAATAGAATATCAGGGTTGGAAGGGACCTCAGGAGGTCCTCTAATCCAACCCCCTGCTCAAAGCAGGACCAATTCCCAACTAAATCATCCCAGCCAGGGCTTTGTCAAGCCTGACCTTAACCTCTAAGGAAGGAGATTCCACCACCTCCCTAGGTAACCCATTCCAGTGCTTCACCACCCTCCTAGTGAAAAAGTTTTTTCCTAATATCCAACCTAAACCTCCCCCACTGCAATTTGAGACCATTACTCCTTGTGCTGTCATCTGCTACCACTGAGAACAGTCTAGATCCATCCTCTTTGGAACCCCCTTTCAGGAAAGCAGCTATCAAATCCCCCCTCATTCTTCTCTTCTGCAGACTAAATAATCCCAGTTCCCTCAGCCTCTCCTCATAACTCATGTGCTCCAGCCCCCTAATCATTTTTGTTGCCCTCCGCTGGACTCTTTCCAATTTTTCCACATCCTTCTTGTCGTGTGGGGCCCAAAACTGGACACAGTACTCTAGATGAGGCCTCACCAATGTCGAATAGAGGGGAATGATCACGTCCCTCGATCTGCTGGCAATGCCCCTACTTATACAACCCAAAATGCCGTTAGCCTTCTTGGCAACAAGGGCACACTGTTGACTCATATCCAGCTTCTCATCCACTGTAACCCCTAGGTCCTTTTCTGCAGAACTGCTGCCTAGCCATTCGGTCCCTAGTCTGTAACAGTGCATGGGATTCTTCCGTCCTAAGTGCAGGACTCTGCACTTGTTCTTGTTGAACCTCATCAGGTTTCTTTTGGCCCAATCCTCCAATTTGTCTAGGTCCCTCTGTATTCTATCCCTACCCTCCAGCGTATCTACCACTCCTCCCAGTTTAGTGTCATCTGCAAACTTGCTGAGAGTGCAGTCCACGCCATTCTCCAGATCATAAATGAAGATAGTGAACAAAACTGGCCCCAGGACCGACCCTTGGGGCACTCCGCTTGAAACCGGCTGCCAACTAGACATGGAGCCGTTGATCTCTACCTGTTGAGCCCGACCATCTAGCCAGCTTTCTATCCACCTTATAGTCCATTCATCTAGCCCATACTTCTTTAACTTGCCGGCAAGAATACTGTGGGAGACCGTATCAAAAGCTTTGCTAAAGTCAAGGAATAACACATCCACTGCTTTCCCCTCATCCACAGACCCAGTTATCTCCTCATAGAAGGCAATTAGGTTAGTCAGGCATACCTTCCCCTTGGTGAATCCATGCTGACTGTTCCTGATCACTTTCCTGTCCTATAAGTGCTTCAGAATTGATTCCTTGAGGACCTGCTCCATGATTTTTCCAGGGACTGAGGTGAGGCTCACTGGCCTGTAGTTCCCCGGATCCTCCGCCTTCCCTTTTTTAAAGATGGGCACTACATTAGCCTTTTTCCAGTCATCCGGGACCTCCCCCGATCGCCATGAGTTTTCAAAGATAATGGCCAATGGTCTCCCTGTTCCAATGCTGGAATGATTGTCAATAAAGTGACCATTTTGAATTTTTGAGCCTGGACAAACTTGTTGAGAGCTCTGAGGTCTGGTATGGGTCTCCAACCTCCCTTCCTCTTCAGTATTAGGAAATAGAGAGAGTAGAATCCTCTTCCTTGTAGATGTTGAGGTACTGGTTCTATGGCTCCTAACTGGAGGAGATTATTGACTTGTCGTTCTAAACTCACGTGAAGGGTCCCTGAAGAGAGACAGGGAAGGGTGTTGTGGAGGGGGTAGGGAGGTGAAATGGATGGAGTACTCAGTTCAAACTATCTCTAGGACTGATCAGTCCAATGTTACATGTTTCCAGGCACTGCGGAATACTGCCACTCGGTGGTCTAATGGGTGTGAAGCACTGGTCGGCTGTATCAGTTGGTGGGAGTGGCCCAGCAGCGCCTCGACCCACCTGTCAAAACTGGTGTTTGGACATAGAGGGCTGGGACGACGAAGATTGCAAGACAGATGGTTTCTGCTTGGGGAATTTTGCTTTCTTCCTTGGCAGTTCGTATTGTCATTGAGGTTGATATTGGGATGTATATGGTCTATGCTGGGATTGGGGACTAAATTGCCTCTTTTGTCTCGGCGTGTAGATACCCAGCGACTGGAACGTAGTCCGGGAATCTTTCAGGGTATGAAGGGAAGCATCAGTCTTCTCCGCAAAGAGCTTTGTGACCTCAAAGGGGAGGTCCTCAACAGTAGACTGCCAGGAAACCTGACAGATAGAGCCATGATGCTCATCACATCATCACCGCCACGGAAATTAAGCTAGCTGCTTTGTCAGCAACGTTGAGGGCAGATTGCAGCGTTGTCCATGCCACTACTTGTCCCTCCTATATAATGGCCTTAACTTGGTCACGATGTGACTCTGGCACCCGCTCAATAAAGTAATTCAACTTTCAATAGTTAATATAATCGTATTTCACCATGAGGGCCTGATAGTTGGTGATACGGAATTGGAATATAGCCAAGGAGTACACCTTCCTACAAAAAAGGTCAAGGCACTTTCAATCCCAGTTTTGCGGAGTAGCCCTCGACTCATGTCATCAGCCGCATGATTTGATAGCATCCATCAAAATGGAGTTGGGTGGTAGGTGGGAGAAGAGGAATTCAGATTCCTTCGTGGGGACATAGTACTTTTTGTCCACTCGCTTGCAGGTCGCACATACTGTCACTGGGGTATGCCATATAGTTCTTGCTGGGTCTAAGATTGCCCTCCTGGTTAATGAGACTACCTTGGAGGAGGACGAGGAGTGGGGGATGTCAAAGAGCTGATGGTGGGTGTCCTTGACTTCCTTCAATGGTATTTTGAGGGTGTCCACCACCCTCTTTGCCAGATCATAGAATCATAGAATCATAGAATCTCAGGGTTGGAAGGGACCTCAGGAGGTCATCTAGTCCAACCCCCTGCTCAAAGCAGGACCAAACCCAACTAAATCAGCCCAGCCAGGGCTTTGTCAAGCCTGACCTTAAAAACCTCTAAGGAAGGAGATTCCACTACCTCCCTAGGTAACCCATTCCAGTTCTTCACCACCCTACTAGTGAAAAAGTTTTTCCTAATGTCCAACCTAAACCTCCCCCTCTGCAACTTGAGACCATTACTCCTTGTTCTGTCATCTTCTATCACTGAGAACAGTCTAGATCCATCCTCTTTGGAACCCCCTTTCAGGTAGTTGAAAGCAGCTATCAAATCGCCCCTCATTCTTCTCTTCTGCAGACTAAACAATCCCAGTTCCCTCAGCCTCTCCTCGTAAGTCATGTGCTCCAGCCCCCTAATCATTTTTGTTGCCCTCCGCTGGACTCTCTCCAATTTATCCACATCCTTCTTGTAGTGTGGGGCCCAAAACTGGACACAGTACTCCAAATGAGGCCTCACCAGTGCTGAGTAGAGGGGAATGATCACATCCCTCGATCTGCTGGAAATGCCCCTACTTATACAACCCAAAATGCCATTAGCCTTCTTGGCAACAAGGGCACACTGTTGACTCATATTCAGCTTTTCGTCCACCGTAACCCCTAGGTCCTTTTCTGCAGAACTGCTGCCCAGCCATTCGGTCCCTAGTCTATAGCAGTGCATGCCCTAGTCTATAGCAGATGCTGGAAGAGATGAAAGTTGTCTGCCAGATATGGTGGTGAAGGCATAATGGTCTGGAAAGGAGGAAGACCTCGGGTGACCTCAGGGTCACCTCTTCCTCGGCATCATCCTCCTGTTTCTCCATGATGTCTTGTGGAGGTTCCAAAGCCGTGGCTGAAGGGGTATGCCTTGAGGGTTCCCGGGCGAGGCTCGGAGCTCGAGAGGCATGTTGGCGGTATGCTTCCCGCGAATCCCAATAAGATCACGGGGGTGATGGTGGCATAGAGCGTGGTGGCAGTGCCCATGGGTGGCTGTACCATGATGTCGGTGGTGGGGACATCTGCGGGTATGGGCCTTGCTTGTACTGAGCACCATATGGAGCCTGAGAAGAGTACTGGTATGTTCTTTCCTCCAGCTTGCTGTCTGAACTTTCGCTAGAGAGTGGGGGAGTGAGGCCTGGCAGCGGTGACGATTCCCATGCCAAGCGGAGGCTCAGTGCGGAGGTCGCAGTACCAAGAAGAAGGATCCCTCATCGGATATACGGAGGTTGCTGGACTGGCGGAATTCCATTGGTACTGACTGTCCCAGTGTCAGGTGTCAGAGGCGGATGGGGGTCTTGTCCATACCACTCGCTCTGGTGCTGGGTGAGGCATCGATGATAGTACCGGTGATGATTCACGTATTGAGGGTGCCTTTTTAGTGGAGTGCTTACTCCTGTCTCTCGGTGCCAATGACTCAGAGCCTGTGATCATCAGGTCCATGGGCATGTCAATAGTACCAACTGCTGTTGGTCTCTGTGAGCCATGAGCGCTGGACTGAGATGGTCTTGGTGCCGAAGATACTGAGCGAGATGGCAATTGCCTATGGAGATCTCAGGGCGCACTTTTGGGGACTTCCCGCTCTCCTCTAAGATGACTTCTGAGAGGGGTCAGCAGTCTGTTTCTTTGATCCATAGCCCTTAGACGGCTGTGGAAAAGATTCATGTCTATCAAGGGACTTGCGGCGCAAGTTCTGCACGGGTTTCAGAGCCGCCTCCATTAAAATAATCTTCTGCCTGAGCAGTCTGTCCTTATGGGAATGTGGCCAGAGTTGCTGGCAGAGACTACACTTTTTCTGGATGTGGCCCTCCCCAAGGCAACAAATGCACTTAAGAGTGCTTGTCTGCAATCGGAATTGCCTCCTTGCAAGTGAGGCGCTTCTTGAAACCTGGTGAACTGGGTATACTCACTGGGGGCGTGGGGGGGGGAAGGATCCCTGGAAGGGGAAAAAAAAGCAGGAAAATGAAGTTTTGGGGGGAGTTCTGTTTTGTTTTTATTTTGGGGGGGATAAAATAAGAGGGTAAAGAACAATAAACTATAGTATACTAACAAAATAACTATATAAGTGAATAAAGCAAAATCCGTCTCTAGCAAGGGGAAGTTAAGAAGTAACTGAGGAGACTTAGCCCGCGTGTGCTGGCTAGCCTCATGGCTTAGCACGAGAAGAGACAGACAGCGCATGTGTGGGTCTAATGGACACTACTACTGAAGTTCTATGATCAGCAGTGCAGGGACGCAAACACACCTACCATGGAGCACCCATAGGGACACTACTCGAAGAAAAAATTGGGTTTGTTTAGTTTGGGAAGAGAAGTCTTGGGGGCACATTATAACAGTCTTCTACTACATAAAAGGTTGTCATAAAGAGGAGGGTGATAAATTATTCTCCATATCCACTGAGGACAGCACAAAAAAAGTCATCTCCTTTGCTGCAATTTAAGCCCATTAAAGGTTAGACATCAGGAAAAGCTTCCTAACTGTAAGGATAGTTAAACACTGGAACGAATTACTTATGGTATCTCAGTCATTGGAGGTTTTTAAAAACAGCAGGGATGGCCAAACGTACTGACACTCTGAGCAACATATCACAATCTTCAGAAGTTCGAGAGCTGGGGCTGAAGCCCCAAGACACCCCCCCCCACACACACTTCATTCTGCCAGAGGCAATGCGTGGGGGGAGGCATGTGGTATCACATGCCCCTCCCCCCAGATTTTTGCCAGGGTTTTCTGGCTAGGTCACATGGTGCTGCCGGCCCCATCCCTGCACAGCAGCTGCTGGATCTGGCAAGTTGAGAGCTGCGGCCGTGGGGTGAGGCAGCAGCAAACAGCTGGGAGCTGCAGGAAGAGCTGCTGCCTCTCCCCTCAAAGCTAAAGCAGCAGCTCCTCCCTGCAGCTCCCAGGTGTTTGCCACTGCCTCTCCACACGAAGCTAACACCTGGGAGCTGCAGGGAGGGGCCACTGACGATAAGAGGTGGGGCATAATTCAAGCTGTTGGGAGTGCCAAACCTTTAAATTATGCCCCCTCACTCTCAGCAGGCACCAGACGTCTCTCGCAGAAGCTCCTAGCCCCACCACCGGGCAGAAGCCCCAAGCTCCCCCCTCCCCCCAGTCTGGTAGAAGGCGTGGGGGGCTCCACAAGCCGTACTTTAACTGCAAAAGAGTTTGCTGCAGTTTGGCCACCCCTGGGTTAGACAAATACCTCTCAGGAATGGTCTAGATAATACTTACTCCTGCCTCAGTGCAGGGGACTGGAGTATATGATCTATCAAGATCTCATCAAGACCTACACTACTATGATTCTGTGATGGAAAAAACTATTCAGTATGAAAAAAATGTTTTTATTAAAGTACCACCTTTAATAAGAAATGTGATTTACTCTCATTTGTATAAAATAAAGCCTTCTCAACTAACATTCTCTAATGCAATCCATTAATGCGAATGTCAAATAGATTTCCCTTGTTTTTGACTAAATAAAATTATTCTTCTTTCCTTAATATTCCAGAACAGCAAAAATTAAAATCACTTGGACATCAGGTAGTACAAAAGTAACAAATACCTCTTGAATGTGGGCAGCAACAGCTGCTCTTGTATCAAAATCTAAACCTTGGATTCTTTCAATGAATTCTTCTTTTTTCTGACACTAAAAGAAATACATTAACCACAATTATTTATCATACCTCCTTAGTATATTCTGAGAGCTGAAAGCTGATGATAAAATAATTATCAGTTGTCTAATCCCTTAACTGGCTAGTACAGATTGAATGTAATTATAGCAAAACATTGTAGTTTGTGCTTGACTTTTAATATTAGTGAACTGAGACAATATTCACTTTGAAAAAAGTTGATGAAGGGGGCTTCTTAAAATTTGGGTATTTCTTGCTCAGATTCTATGATGAGGTTTACTTCATAAATATTTCCTAAATACCATTTTTTAGTTCTCAAACAGCCAATCATATACTGAGCAAATCTCCCTGAACTGTTTTTTACACTATTCAATTGAAACCAGCTGTACAGTATACTCTACTTTTCTAACTAACTTTCACCCAATCAAAAATAGTGTATTTAGAAAAGTATAGCATACTTTAAAAAAAACCCACAACTTTCATGGATAAACTGGTCACTAATTTAATGAGCTATCGTAGGTATGATCTTTAATCAAATCAGATTGTTGCAAGCTAATCATGTTATTGGCCCTGATCCTGCAAAAAGACTTAGATACCATTTTAGCTTTACATAGACAAGTAGTCACATTGAAGTTAAGTTATTTTCAGATCAGATCAGAAGACATGGATCATGTGATGATGTTTTCTAATAATTTTATTTTCAGTAGGTCAGCGTAGATTTAATTTACTCTGATTGAGGGGGATCAGCAAAGTTGAAGAAAGATTTATATGTACATGAATAGTGCAACTAACCATATACATACAGATCAGCAGGTGCACAAGTCATTGCTGGATCAGGGCCACAGTGAATAAATGTTACTCAACTGAGCCCTCTCAGACTAAATTCAATCTACACTAGCCTTTTGGTATAATAAACATAAAATTTAGGGCTGTCGATTAATCGCAGTTAACTCACGCAATTAATATAAAAAAATTAATCGCGATTAATTGCAGTTTTAATTGCATTGTTAAACAATAGAATCCCAATTGAAATGTATTAAATATTTTTGATGTTTTTCAACATTTTCAAATATATTGACTTCATTACAACACAGAATACAAAGTGTACAGTGCTCACTTTATATTATTTTTTATCACAAATATTTGCACTATAAAAATGATAAACAAAAGAAATAGTATGTTAGGATATAGATATTCAGGCCTGTCTGTAAAGGCCTATACTTTAGGAAATAGGTATATGTTTATCATTTAGCTAGTTATAGAGGTATAAAAGAAAGAATCAAAATCACGGTCTGCCTGTGTAAGGGCCTTCTCTCACTGTGACAGTCTGAGGCCCTGTTCCTACGCTAAGGCCTTTGGCTAAGCAGTGGGAGCAGCCATAAGTTGGAAAGTGTACAAAAGCTTGCTGCAAGTTCACCCCAATAAACATCAAATTTTTTGCATCGTCAGACTTTGGGTATTGTTGCTCTCTGTTCATGCGAGAAGGACCAGGGAAGTGGGAGGGTGAAGGAATAAGCCCTCTAACATCTTGGTGCCGTGACTCGGATACATCGCATCAGATAGGTGAGTGGCAGCCTGTAAGTCCCCCTCCCCAACAGTCCACACAGCTGCTTGGAGGGGGTATGGCGAACACTCGTGATGGTAGTTGCGGGTTCTGGCAAGCTGGGGTAACGGATTTTTTGAACAAATAGATAAGGAAGAATCAGGGCCCATACCAGGTGCAGTGGTCCACCTGGGATGAGATTGAGAAGGAGATGGGGGAGGTTTTGAGAGACCCCAAGGGAAAGGAGTGTAGGAAAAAGGGAATGGTATTACAAGGTTTGTGCGCTGGGATGGCATACTGGGTAAAAAGGGAAGCCGATCTCCTCCAACACATTAAGGATTCGGAGGAGACTGTGGATCAGCAACGGATTTTAACAGAAAAATCCGCGTTAGCAGTAGAGGTAGCAGATTTGAAGGCACAGGATGCTGTACGGACAGAGGAGTCTTGTGAGGCAATCCGGCGAGAGAGGGATGAACTGCTGGGGAGAGTAGGAGACTTAGAGGAGGAATTGTATCAATGTAAACATGGGGGCAATGAACTTGGGGACCCCAAACCATCCACCCCACTAACGGAACTGAAGGAGACACCTCCACCACCCTACCCTGAAAATACACTGTACCCACCACTGCCAGTGGACATTGTAAGCCGGCGATCCACTTACAGCCCCTACGAGAAAGACTACCGTAGAGGAACTGCAGGAGGCAAGAATAGTGGCCCAGTTGCGGGGTGGGGGAACCATGCCCCACAAGTAGTAGAACAGGCAGAAATCCGCCCTTGTCCCTGAATGACCAGGAGGCAGTACTGGGCCATTTGGGAAAGGTACCCTGGGATGATTGGGAACAATTTGTGCTGTGGCTAGTGGAGGTGGGCAGGGAGATGGAGGGTCTAACTCGTGAGGACCAGGTGATCATATGGCATAGTCTTTTGGGATGGGGCACCTTGGGAATCGATGAGGCAGGACTGGCACACCCATTTCTAATCCCCAGACAGGTGGCAAAACAATTGTTTGGGGTGTACTCTCATACTGCAGGGATCAATAAGATGAAGCGAATCCCTGGGGAAACAGGACGGGATACACTTAATCGCATATAGGCAAGGGCACGGTGCTGGGTGCATCTCTTGGAGGGTCCATGGGTGATACCCTAGACAGGGCACCAGGACCTGGTGGGAGTATGGAATTGCTGGAGAAATGGTTGGAGCTGAGCGATCCGGAGGATGTAGAGGGAGAGGTTGTGGCTTTGGGGGGGTAGTCAGGGACGAGTGGGCAACTATAGAGCAACAGATCTGCAGGCTAAACTGACTAACCAGGATCTTACCAGATCAGGGGGAAAGTGGCCCCGGAGGCCAGGGGACTGGGACTGCCTGAGATGTCAGGCACACAATTTTGCTTAGAGACAGGAATGTGTTCAGTGCCAGGACCCCCGGCCCCCATGCAAACCAGTGGGAGGGACAGAGGTGGGTGCTGCGACTTAAGGGCACTCTGGGAGGCGTCCTATCCATGTTTTCAGTTTAGGACGGGACGCATCTGGTCGCCCCACGCTCCAGGGGGCAATCGAAGGGAGTCCCCTGAGGGATTTTTAAATAGACACTGGGCAGCCATCAGCTTAACCACATGGGGGCAAGGGAGGCCCTCAGAAGGAACTGAGACAATTGTAGGGGCAACGGGAGGGGAGACACAGTTAACCCTGAGGCGGGGACAGATCAAAGGAATCTGGGGGGAGGGGAGATTCTGGGGGGTGTAATTATATGTTTAATCTGTTGGGGGCAGGAGATTTACACAAACTGGGACTTGTACTGGACTTCGCCAATTGGGTGTGTTTACTGGGGCAGATGCAGGATGGACAGGGCTATACCATTCCTATGGGGATAGCCACTATGACCATTAAAGCGGCACATGCCCTCCCACCACCCCCAGCACGGTGGGGAACACATTCCTGTGTGGGCTAAGGATAACCTGGATTGTGGTACGGGTAGCATGGAGGTACTGCTAGAGGGAGGGGACCCTCCCCTACAGAAACAATATCCTATTCCTCAGGAGGCATTGGCAGAGGTGGGGGCAACTATTGGGGAATTGGAACAGAGGGGATTGATTAGAGCGCTTGCATCCCCTTGTAATGCTGCTGTGTGGCCAGTGAGAAAGCCAAATGGTACCTGGCGCCTCACTGTGAATTACAGGGCACTAAATGCTCTGGGCAATTCACCAGCCTTAGTAGTGGCAGCGTACCCTGAAATGCTAGCCCGTATTGGACCTCAATTCTGAATTTTCACTGTTTTGGACATAGCTAATGGGTTTTGGTCTCTGCCATTAGCTACCCCGTGTCAGTATAAAACTGCATTCACATAGGAGAGCAGACAATTCTGCTGGACAGTCCTAGCCCAGGGATATCGGGACTCCTCTGCAATTTTTCACAGATACATAAGAGAAGCTCTGGAGGGGGTGGATTCAGCAAGGTACATACAATATGGAGACGACCTGTTAAGAACGTAAGAATGGCCATACTGGGTCAGACCAAAGGTCCATCCAGCTCAGCATCCTGTCTACCGACAGTGGCCAATGCCAGGTGTTCCAGAGGGAGTGAACCTAACAGGTAATGATCAAGTGAACTCTCTCCTGCCATCCATCTCCACCCTCTGACAAACAGAGGCTAGGGACACCATTCCTTACCCATCCTGGCTAATAGCCATTAATGGACTTAACCTCCATGAATTTATCTAGTTCTCTTTTAAACCCTGTTATAGTCCTAGCCTTCACAACCTCCTCAGGCAAGGAGTTCCACAGGTTGACTGTGCGCTGTGTGAAGAAGAACTTCCTTTTATTTGTTTTAAACCTGCTGCCCATTAATTTCATTTGGTGGCCCCTAGTTCTTATATTATGGGAACAAGTAAATAACTTTTCCTTATTCACTTTCTCCA
>QXTE01000382.1:215569-389134 GCA_003942145.1 Platysternon megacephalum
CCCAGAGGGAGTGAACCTAACAGGTAATGATCAAGTGATCTCTCTCCTGCCATCCATCTCCACCCTCTGACAAACAGAGGCTAGGGACACCATTCCTTACCCATCCTGGCTAATAGCCATTAATGGACTTAACCTCCATGAATTTATCTAGTTCTCTTTTAAACCCTGTTATAGTCCTAGCCTTCACAACCTCCTCAGGCAAGGAGTTCCACAGGTTGACTGTGCGCTGTGTGAAGAAGAACTTCCTTTTATTTGTTTTAAACCTGCTGCCCATTAATTTCATTTGGTGGCCCCTCGTTCTTATATTATGGGAACAAGTAAATAACTTTTCCTTATTCACTTTCTCCATACCACTCATGATTTTATATACCTCTATCATATCCCCCCTTAGTCTCCTCTTTTCCAAGATGAAAAGTCCTAGTCTCTTTAATCTCTCCTCATATGGGACCCGTTCCAAACCCCTAATCATTTTAGTTGCCCTTCTCTGAAGCTTTTCTAATGCCAGTATATCTTTTTTGAGATGAGGAGACCACATCTGTACGCAGTATTCAAGATGTGGGCTTACCATGGATTTATATAAGGGCAATAAGATATTCTCCGTCTTATTCTCTATCCCTTTTTTAATGATTCCTAACATCCTGTTTGCTTTTTTGACTGCCGCTGCATACTGCGTGGACGTCTTCAGAGAACTATCCACGATAACTCCAAGATCTCTTTCCTGATTAGTTGTAGCTAAATTAGCCTCCATCATATTGTATGTATAGTTGGGGTTATTTTTTCCAATGTACATTACTTTACATTTATCCACATTAAATTTCATTTGCCATTTTGTTGCCCAACCACTTGATTTTGTGAGATCTTTTTGCTAATGTCAGAGACAGAGGAGGAAAACAGGAAACTAACCGAGCAGGTCCTGCAAGCTTTGGCAAGAGCAGGGTTGAAGGTCAATGGGAAAAAGGCTCAGCTGGGACAGACAAGTGTGACCTACTTAGGAGTGGAAGTGTCCCAGATGGGAAGGGAAATCGATAAGGGACGGGTACAATTGATTCAGTCCCTGCCACTGCCTACTGATGTTAAAAGTTTGCAAAGTTTTCTGGGTCTAACTGGATTTTGCAGGGATTTGTGGCCCGGAAATAGCCCAGCCTCTATTTGACTTAACCCAAGCCTCAACTTGGGAGTGGTCAGAAGAGTGTACTGAGGCAGTGAGTACTAAAGGAAAACCTGACCAGTGCTCCAGTGCTGGCCTCCCCGGATGGGGAGAACTCTTATCTGTACCCTTTGGTATCTGACACTACCATTGGTTGTGCATTAACACAGGAGTATGGAGCAAAGTACTGACCTGTGGTCTTTGCCTCTCGACTTTTGAGTGCTGTGGAACTGAAGTATGGATGGTGTGAAAAGGTGCTGTTGTGCACCTAATGGCAGGTAGGGAAATTCAAATACCTCACAGGAATGCAGAAAGTAACAGTCTGATCTCATCATGACCCCCTGCGGCTGTTAAACATGCATACTATCTTACAGGGACAAGTGAGTGGGTAGCGTATTGCCAAATGATTGCTGGCTCTACAAGGAACCCATAGTCTGGGTAGCCGGATTACATCTGGCTGGCACCCCACACCAATGTGAAGCCAGCCCAGGTAAAACCCAACATCAGGTGTTTCGGGCGGCTAACCCCAATCGGGTAAAGGAGGGGACACTGGTATGGTTTTTGGATGGAAGTTGTAGGTATCGGGGAGATGGAAAACTGCAGGCTTAGCTGTTGTGGGAATCAGGAAATCAGACAGTCAGCACCACTGGTTTCTCACTGGAAGCAAGGTCAGCTCAGGAGGCAGAACTGGCAGCCTTGCTAACAGCTTTAAAGGAATTGGATCCCAAATCTGAGCCAGAATGTTGGTTGGTGGTAGATTCAGATTATGTATTTCGTGGGGTCACATTAATGCTGAGATGGTGGGCGGATAATCATTTCAAGGCAACAGACGGCTCCACAATCAAGCATGCTAACTGGTGAAAGGGAGTGAAGGAGCTCAGTCACTGTTTTACATGGATCAATGTGGTAAAGGTAAAGGCACACAAAAAACCAGGACCCCTAAGCAAAGAGAATAATTTGGCCGATGCAGAGGCCAAGCGGGCTGCAACAGAGGCACCCCCATGGCCCTGGGAGCCAGAAAAGTGTGTGCCTGTAGCAGTAATAACAAAAAGTGGGGTGGATAAAGATCAGGGAGGGTTAATTCGAGACTTGCAAGAATCTGACCCAGGACTGGAAGGCATCATGAAACTTGGGGACAGGCATGTGCCAAAGGTGAAATTAATGGAAGGGATTTGGTGTGTCTTAACAGCTGAGGGACCAGTAATGCTGTGCCCTCAGGGAAGCCGGACGGCTTTCTTTAGCTGGGTGCATGGGAGCTTGGCAGAGGGACACCCTGGGTTTGAGGAGACACTGGGAACTTTAAAAAGGTTGTGCTGGTGGCCAGGAATGGCAGCTGATTTTAAATCACATCTGGAACGTTGTTTTGACTGTGCCAGGCACAACCCACCTAACAAGGTGCTAAGAGGAAAATTAATGAGACAAGCCCCAAGGGGACCTTGGGAAAGAATACAAATTGACTACACAGGACCCCTACCACCAGATCACAGAAAAAACTGCTTCATGTTGGTGGTAGTGGATGCTTTCAGCAGGTGGGTGGAAGCTTTCCCCACAAAGTATCAAACTGCCCGGATAACTGCTGAAATACTGGTAAACGAGGTATTCACTCGCTGGGGGGTCCCAAAGGTGATTGACTCAGACCAAGGAGCTGCTTTCTGGTCAGATCTGTTAGGGGAGCTCTCAGGCCTCACTGGAATCATTTTCCATATTGCTTATCACCCACAGGCTGCGGGGCAGGTGGAACGCATGAACCGCACCATTAAAAGTGAGCTAAGAAAGGGAGTGGAAATGGGAGAAAAAAAACTGGTCACAGTTACTGCCCCTTGTCTTAATGAGAATAAGGGCCTGAGAATCAAAGGGCACAGGATTTTCTCCATATGAGGCTCTCATGGGAAGTCCCATGGAACGGTGGGAAAATCTACTTACCCCAGTACCTGGGGAAGTCACTACACACGGCTTAACACAAGAATGGATTTTAACTCTAATCGACCATGTAAAACAGGTACAGCAGATGGTGGCCTAGTGAGACAAGCAAGGAGCAACAAGAGTCAAAACATCGTATGACCTGCCCAGGGAGCGTGATCTACCCATGGTGGGAGATCTAGTGATGTACAAGATTCCAGGTCAACACCATCCATTCCCAGCTCCTAAATGGAAGGGCCCCTATCTTGTCCTTGACCAATTAGGGCCCAGTCTGCTATTACTGGGTACAGAGAATGGAGGACAGGAGTGGGTTCACTGCACACAAATAAAAAGGTACAAACAGGGGACTGGGAAAGGGGACGTGTAAATTTTGTTATGTGTGTATTACAGGGTAATTCAAAAAGGAGAAAAGGATGAAAATTCCCAGGCCCTGGATGGAACAATTACTAGTGCTAATCACAATTGTCACATTTACAAATTCTATTCAGATCCCACGATGTAAAGTGTCAAAAGGAGGCAACACATGCAGCCTGTGGTAATAAAGCTAATGAAGACTGAGAATCTCACCCTAGAAAGATGTACCACTAATACTCCAACAGGAATTTGGCAGTGCCAGTATATGGTTTATGGATTAGATGGGGGAATCCCAATCTGGTGGAGAATATCAAATTTATCAGGAAATATTGCATGGTACTCCCTGGGTGCTGCCATGATTAATGATAGTGGAAAACACAGTTACCCAGCTATGTGGTTTGTTACAGAGGGTCCAAAGAATATAACCCTCTGGTCTCCTGGAGCAAATGAACCCTCTTGGGAAAATAGGGTGCCACATTTAGGGTGTGATGTTACCATATATAACCACAATGGTACTTCCATGGAAGATAATCCCTGAAGGTGTGATTGTTATGTACATATTACATCGGGAGTAAAATCCCTTTGGACGCTGGGTGTATGATGAGTTAACCATTTTACAGAATGTAACCCTACAGGTGATATGGATGCCAAGTTGAAGAATCCAAATTTAAAGTGGCCACAGCCTGGAGCAGAGAATATTCCCCAACGAGCAAATGTATGGGAGCCATTGTGGGAGCGGATGCAGCCAGCACTTTTTAACGTGTAACTCTATTACATGGGTGGTACGCCCCAAGGAATGGTGGATGTACCAAATTCATCCTAATTGTAGTATATACATAAAAATATTGAAACAACAATTCAATTGGTGGGTGAGGGGACACACCTGGAATCGTCGTCGGAAAAGGGGATTGTGGGCAGCAGGGAACACTATGCTGGGTACATGGAATCTGGGAGACGAGTGGGTAACCAACCAATTAGTAAGCCAAAATGTGAAATTTCAACAACAAATTAATGAATTAATGGCACAGCAACTGTCAGCAGTTGCCACAGGGTGGAGGACAGCAGTAAACTTGCGGTTAACTCATTGGGCAGGGGACCTGGTGACATGGGGTGGGGATGGCTTCAGAAGATTAACATGGGGAGAAGTGTGTGTAGGTATTCAAAATGCTCAGTTAATAATGTTAATGGATATTATGAAAGATGCATGGTCAGAACAATGGCCTTCAGTATTAAATTGGGAGGCTAGCCCATATTTATCCACAATTGCAAAAACATACCCTTCTACCTGGAAAATAACATCCCTGATCTGTGGGGAGAGTTCTTGTGTAATTGTTACTATGATACCATGGGAAGGAAATGCAAATAAGGTGGTCCCCTTGAACCCTATGGGAGTAACTAGGGAAGGGGGAGTGCATTGGGAGCCACTAGGAAATAGGTGGGGGGTGGAATGGGGTAATTTGGACTGTCATCACATTAAGAAGTTGTAGATCCAGAGGAGGAATATGTCCCTCTCCTATGACTATGGAAGAGCAGGATCAATGGCCTATTGCAAAGGGGGGGCATTTAGGGGTAATGTATATGGGGTACAGTGTATTCTGTTGGGAATGTATGCAATCCTGCAATATAACACTAAGAAGCAAAATCCTTCCAGTATATGACCAAATTATGAACTTCTATACACTGCCACCTGGACTATGGTGCACCAATGGATCAGTGGACTTAATCATTGTAAACAATCGAACCGGCACCTATTACCCCATACCATACCAAGTAGTTGAATTGCTTTGGACAATACCAAATTTCACTGTGGATATTCAATGGACACACAATATGGACAAGAGTACACAAAGATTACAAGAGCAACTTGCTGCAAGCGCCAACAGTTGGACACACTTGCAACACACACACCAAGATGGCACTGACAAAATTTTAACCCTATCAAAGGAGGCGAAGCAGTGTTTTTGGTGGTGGCCAGGATATTGGACCATACTTCAGTAGTCAGGACTCTCGGTGTTGCTATGGATTATCATAGCAGCTCGTGTATTGTTAACTGTATTTGTGTTACGCTGCATATGGAAACGATCAAGGGGGGCACAACCCCCTAGAGAACAGCCATTACTTAGAACCCATAAGTAATGTAGTAAGCCCTCCCCGCCCCCAGTGTACTAGACAACCCAGACCCAACCTTCTTGGGCCCACTACAATGGGAAGTCTGGAACACTAATTGGAATAGTGACCTAAGCCCAGAGGTAAGTGGGGGAGTGGGACACTGGGAGGAAACACAAGGAGGAGAGTACAAGACGGGAAGCCTCCTGATTCATATTGAGAAAGTAGGGCAATCGGCTAGTTATCTTAGGTGCATGTACACAAATGCAAGAAGCCTGGGAAACAAGCAGGAAGAATTGGAAGTACTGGCACAATCAAGGAACTGTTCAGGAAGGACAGGTATGGGAGGAAAGGTGGAGGAGTTGCACTGTATATAAGAGAGCGATATGATTGCTCAGAGCTACAGTTTGAAACTGGAGAAAAGCCTGTTAAGAGTCTTTGGGTTAAATGTAGAGGCAAGAGCAACAAGGGTGATGTCGTGGTGGGCGTGTGCTATAGACCACCGGATCAGAAGGATGAGGTAGACGAGGCTTTCTTCGGACAACTAACCGAAGTTTTCAGATCACAGGCCCTGGTTCTAATGGGGAACTTCAATCAACCTGATATCTGCTGGGAGAGCAATACAGCAATGCCCAGACAATCCAGGAAGTTTTTGGAGAGTGTTGGGGACAACTTCCTGGTACAAGTGCTGGAGGAACCGACTTGGAGCCGTGCTCCTCATGACCTGCTGATTACAAACAGGGAAGAATTGGTAGGGGAAGTAGAAGTGGGTGGCAACCTAGGCAGCAGTGACCATGAGATGGTTGAGTTCAGGATCCTGACAAAAGGAAGAAAGGAGAGTAGCAAAATACTGACCTTGAACTTCAGAAAAGCAGACTTTGACTCCTTTAGGGAACTGATGGGCAGGATCCCCTGGGAAGCTAATCTGAGGGGGTAAGGAGTCCAGGAGAGTTGGCTGTATTTTAAAGAAGCCTTATTGAGGGCGCAGGAACAAACCATCCTGAAGTGCAGAAAGAATAGCAAATATGGCAGGCGACCAGCTTGGCTTAACAGTGAAATCTTCGGTGAGCTTAAGCTCAAAAAAGAAGCTGACAAGAAGTGGAAATTTGGACCGATGACTAGGGATCTGATCGGATCTGATCTGATCTGGTGTGCTGTCCTCGACCACACCTTCAAAAGGCCGGTTGAGGGCCAGATGGAGGTTTGGGCTGGCCTTGATTAGCGGAGGGGTGTTGCCTTCTCCTGCCGCTCCGGTTCCTCCTCCGAGAATTGTCCTGGCAGTTCTGCTGCTGGAACCTTTGAAGAGGTTGTGGGCAGAAGTGTCTCCACTGTGTGGTGGGGGTATGCAAGCCCAAGGATCTGAGGGTGGCTCAGGAATCTTTTACACTGTGGACCCATTTGTCCATCTTCTCTGAAAACAGAATCTCACCTTCAAACGGGAGGTCCTAAATTGTTTGTTGGACCTCGTAGGGCAACCCTAAGACTTGCAACCAGACCCCCCGCTGCATAGCCACCCCTGTCGCCATCACTCTTGTGGCAGCATCTGCAGCGTCTAAAGCTGCCTGCAATGAAACCCGGAAGACTAATTTCCCTTCTTCCACCAAGGCGGTGAACTCTGACCGAGAGTCCGAAGGGACGAGCTCCGTGAACTTCGCCATTGCTGCACAGGTGTTATAAGAGTACCTGCTCACAATGGCCTTTTGGTTAGCAACATGGGGGGAGGGATAGCTCAGTGGTTTGAGCATTGGCCTGCTAAACCCAGGGTTGTGAGTTCAATCCTTGACGGGGCCACTTAGGGATCTAGGGCAAAATCAGTACTTGGTCCTGCTAGTGAAGGCAGGGGGCTGGACTCGATGACCTTTCGGGGTCCCTTCCAGTTCTATGAGATTATAATATATGGAAATATTACTATTATAATATGGAGTTGCAAATCACCAGTGGAATAGACCTTTCTACCCACGAGGTCTAGGCGTTTAGCGTCCCTATTCTTTGAGGAAGGACGTTGGAAACCCTGTCTCTCCCGCTGGTTAGCCACATCGACCACTAGAAAATCCGGAGGCGGGTAGGAGTACAGATGCTCAAAGCCTCTGGAGGGCACGAAATACCGCTGCTCATTACGTTTGGCAGTGGGTGGCAGGGATGCTGGCATCTGCCACAGGGTCTTAGTGGTGTCCACAACCGTCTTTATGAAGGGAAACGCTACCCATGAAGGTCCCAAGGGTGCTAGGATGTCCACCATGGGATCTGTGTCCTCTACCACCTCCTCGGCCTTGATGCCCAGACCTTGGGCAGCCCTGCGGAGTAACTACTGTAGGACTCTGTTATCCTCTAACGCAGGAGCTATGGCCGTCCCTGCCAACGCTTCGTCCGGTGACGAGGAGGAGGAAGCGTGTGCCGGTAATGGAAGCTCCCTATCGTCTGCCCCGGAGGGGTCACTTGACTCCCGGGACAGTGTTGGCGGAAGCGATGCCGATGACGGTGCCGGGGCCATAGGCGTCGTAATCGGCATCAGTCTCACCAGAGGAAGCTGTGTCGGCACGCTCACAGGCGCTGCCAGGGTCGGGGGGCCCAGTGCCGACATCGGTACCGGTGCCGTAGGTGCCTGCATCGAGGTCAACATCAACAATGGTGCAGGCATGGGAGATGGGTGCGTCGACGCCATGAAGGCCGGTGCCGAAGTCGGAGCCGAGCAAGGTGCCGGAGTCGATGACAGGGCCGGAGGCAAAGGTGTCAGGACCACAGGCGCCAGGGGCAGCAGCAGAAGGCGCAGCAGAAGGCGGTACGAAAGTGGTGGAGGCCACTGAAGATGCCGCTGAGCGTGGGCCCTGGGTTCCTCCCTGACCCTGGTGATAAGCCCAGGGGGTCCAGAAGGGCCACTGAGGTGGATTCTGCCACTGCGGAGGCCACGCCTGATGTTCCCTCCTGTCTCTGCCCGACCTCGCTCTACGGCTTCTGCTCCTACTCAAGCGACAGGAGTCGGACTCCGACTCCAAGGTCTCAGACACTGAAGATCACGGAGGAGCCGATCCTTGATGGCTTGAATGTCGAGAGCTCGGAGAGCGGGAAGGCTCTCTGTCGGAGCGGGTAGGTGCCAATGGACAAGGAGAAGGGGAGCGCCTCAACATCATAGCCAGCTTCCCTTTAGAGTGCACCAGAGGATGCGGCTCCGTCGGCACTGAGGGCTCCTCCCTGGCAGGTGAGAACAGTGCCGTCAGGTGGAGGAGGTCTCGAGCAGCCTGGTACTCTTCCAGTGTGGACGGGAGCTGCAGCCGGTGATCAAGGCGGGGCCAGACTCAACTGCCGCACTTGGGCAGGAGTCGACACTGCCCCAGAAGGAGATGCACGTCTCAAGGCTTAGCCGGAGGAGAACAGTCGTCCAGCTTTTTCTTCTTTTGAGGCACCAGCGAGTGGGAGCGATGCCTACTGTCAGACAGACCCCGTGAGGAGCTGTGACAGTGCCAAGCGTCCCTGGAGGAGTCCTTCCTCGGCGCCGAACTCGCCGATGGCGCCAGGGCGCTTTGTGTTGAGGACGCCAGCGTAGGGGTTGGGTCTCTTGAGCCTGGGTCACAGTAGGGCTGTCTCCATGAAGATCACCTTCAGCCGCTGTTCCCTTTCTTTAAGTGTTCTCAGGCAGATCTTACAACGATCTTTCTGATGGGTCTTCCCCAGGCACCGAAGACACAACGAGTGCAGGTCACTTTTTGGAATGCGCTTGGCGCAGGCCATGCAGTTCTTGAAGCCCGGGGACCACGACATGCCACAGCGCTGGGGCCAGAGTGGGGGCGGGGGGAACCCCCAACAACACTATACTATACTAAACTATTAACTTGAACACTACAGATAACTAACTAACTATATACAACGGCATAGAGAAGAAACTTGCTGAGCAAGAGCAAGTTCCAGCCACCATCACTGGTGTTAAGAAGGAACTGAAGGGGTGGCGGGTTGGCAGGGCTATATATTAGGTGCCATGAGGGCGCGACTCCAGGGGGCGCCCAGGCCAACCCGACGGATGCTGCTAAGAGAAAAATCTTCCGGCCAACGTACACGTGCGCACACCTGATTTGAATCTACATGAACAAGCACTCGAAGAAGAAACACTATTTCACTAGGAGGGTGGTGAAGCACTGGAATGGGTTACCTAGGGAGGTGGTAGAATCTCCATCCTTAGAGGTTTTTAAGGCCCTTGACTGGGATGATTTAGTTGGTGTTGGTCCTGCTGTGAGCAGGGGATTGGACTAGATGACCTCTTGAGGTCTCTTCCAACCCTAATATTCTATGATATGTGGTATGCCTGTATGAGAGAAGGTGAAGGGCACGGTACTACAGAAGGGGCAGTGGGACAGACGGAATATCCACACCTTCCACCTTGATGCCTGGCCCTATCAGGAAGTGTGTCGCCATATGTCCTATGCTTTTCCAGGGATACCTGGGCAGGAGGATCCCAAAAGGAAAAAAAAAGGGGGGGGGGGAATGGATGGTGGAGTGTTAGGATATAGACAGACAGTTAATTATCTGGTACAAATATCGTAGTATCAAGGTGAATCTGAGATAGTCATTTTCAGATTAGGAGACATGGATCGTATGATGATGATCTGTAATACAGATAATTAACTGTCTGTTAAGGCCTATATTTTAAGAATTTAGGTATATGTTTATCATTTAGTTAGTTATGGAGGTATAAAAGAAAGAATCAAAATCACTGTCTGCCTCTGTAAGGGCCTTCTCTCACTGTGACAGTCTGAGGCCCTGTTCTTAAGCTAAGGCCTTTGCCTAAGCAGTGGGAGCAGCCATAAGCTGGAAAGCGTATGATCACGTCCTCACACATTTCAAACCACTCATACTGAAATAAGGCAATCTGGGGCTGTTAGAAAGCTGATCCGATCTATCACCTCCAGATAAAGGAAAGAGCCTAGAAGATGTAAAAGGAAATTTACTTCGATAGTTTTCTGTTTGGTAAGAACTCACTTATCAATAGACATAGTTGGGAAACCCGTATGTCTTTATAGCTGTAGTGGTGAAATCCTCACTTCTGTATTGTTTTGTCATTATAGTTCCCACTTTGCTATTGTTTATTTGCATGGTCTCTGTCTGGTTCTGTGATTGTTTCTGTCTGCTGTATAATTAATTTTGCTGGGTGTAAACTAAGTAAGGTGGTGGGATATAATTGGTTAGCTAATCATGTTACAATGTGTTAGGATTGGATAAGTAAATTTCAGTAAAATGATTGGTTAAGGTATAGCTGAGAATATTACTATATAAATTAGGGGCAAACAGGAAGTAAGTTGGGACTCGAAAATAAGGAAAAAGGAACTTGGATTTAAGCTTGCTGCAAGTTCACCCCAATAAACATCGAATTGTTTGCACCTTCAGACTTCAGGTATTGTTGCTCTCTGTTCACGCGAGAAGGACCAGGGAAGTGGGAGAGTGAAGGAATAAGCCCTCTAACATAGTATTTTTCAATTCACCTCAAACAAGTACTGTACTGCAATCTCTATCATGAAAGTACACCTTACAAATGTAGAATTTTTTTGTTACATAACTGCACTCAAAAACAACACAATGTAAAACTTTAGAGCCTACAAGTCCACTCTGTCCTACTTCTTGTTCAGCCAACTGTTAAGACAAACAAGTTTCTTTACATTTACGGGAGATAATGCTGCCCACTTATTTACAATGTCACCTGAAAGTGAGAACAGGGGTTCGCATGGCACTTTTGTAGCAAGCATTGCAAGGTATTTACGTGCCAGATATGCTAAACATTTGTATGCCCCTTCATGCTTCAGCCACCATTCCAGAGGACATGCTTCCATGCTGATGATGCTCTTTAAAAAAAATAATGTGTTAATTAAATTTATGACTGAATTCCTTGGGGAAGAATTGTATGCCCCCTGCTCTGTTTTACCGCATTCTGCCATATATTTCATGTTATAGCAGTCTCGGATGATGACTCAACACACATTGTGTCTGCAGAAAAGGACCTGGGGATTATAGTGGACGAGAAGCGGGATATGAGTCAACAGTGTGCCCTTGTTGCCAAGAAGGCTAACGGCATATTTGGCTGCTTTAGTAGGAGCGTTGCCAGCAGATTGAGGGCAGTGATTATTCCCCTCTATTCGGCACTGGTGAGGCCACATCTGGAGTATTGCATCCAGTTTTGGGCCCCCCACTACAGAAAGGAGGTGGACAAATTGGAGAGAGTCCAGCGGAAAGCAACGAAAATGATTAGGGGACTGGGGTACATGACTTATGAGGAGAGGCTGAGGGAACTGGGCTTATTTAGTCTGCAAAAGAGAAGAGTGAGGGGGGATTTGATAGTAGCCTTCAACTATTTGAAGGGGGGTTCCAAAGAGGATGAAGCTAGGCTGTTCTCAGTGGTGGCAGATGACACAACAAGGAGCAATGGTCTCAAGTTGCAGTGGGGGAGGTCTAGGTTGGATATTACGAAAAACTATTTCAATAGGAGGGTGGTGAAGCACTGGAATGGGTTACCTAGGGAGAGGTTTTTAAGGCCCAGGTTGACAAAGCCCTGGCTGGGATGATTTAGTTGGGGTTGGTCCTGCTTTGAGCAAGGGGTTGGACTAGATGACCTCCTTAGGTCTCTTCCAACCCTAATCTTCTATGATTCCATGTTGTTCATTTTAAGAACACTTTCACTGCAGATATGACAAATTGCAAAGAAGATACCAATGTGAGATTTCTAAGGATAGATAAAGCTCTCGACTCAAGGTTTAAGAATCTGAAGTGCCTTCCAAAATCTGAGAGGGATGAGGTGTGGAGCATGCTTTCAGAAGTTTTAAAAGAGCAACAATCCAATGCAGAAATTACAGAACCCGAACCACCAAAAAAGAAAATCAATCTTCTGCTGGTGGCATCTGACTCAGATGATGAAAATTAACATGCATTGGTCTGCACTGCTTTGGATCATTATCAAGCAGAACCCGTCATCAGCATAGACATATGTCCTCTGGAATGGTGGTTGAAACATGAAGGGACATATGAATCTTTAGTATCTGGCACGTAAATATCTTGCAACGCCGGCTACGATAGTGCCATGCGAATGCCTGTTCTCACTTTCAGGTGACACTGTAAACAAGAAGCGGGTGGCATTATCGCCTGCAAATGTAAACAAACTTGTTTCTCTGAGCGATTGGCTGAACAAGAAGTAGGACTGAATGGACTTGTAGGCTTTAAAGATTTATATTTTTTTATTTTTGAATGCAGGGTTTTTTGTACGTAATTCTACATTTGTAAGTTCAACTTTCATGATGAAGAGATTGCATTACAGTAATGGTAAAGGGGGAATTGAAAAGTACTACACCTCTACCCCGATATAACGCAGTCCTCAGGAGCCAAAAAATCTCACCGCCTTATAGGTGAGACCGCGTTATATCGGGATCAGTCCGATACGGCGTACCGGCAAGAGCCGGAAGGCCGTGCCGGACTGGACCGGCTTCCCCGGCTGCGATTTAAAGGGCCCGGTGCTCCAGCTGCTGTGGGGAGGGCTAGTCCCTTTAAATCACCGCCCGAGCCCGGCTGCCGGAGCCCCAGCGGGGATATAAAGGGCCCGGCGCTCCCCGCAGCAGCTGGAGCCTCTGGCCCTTTAAATCACCACCTGAGCCCGGCTGCCGGAGCCCCGGGGCTCCGGCAGCTGGGCTTGGACAGTGATATAAAGGGCCCGGGGCTCCACACGAATTCGGATATAACGCGGTAAAGCAGCGGGGCTCAGTTGGCGCTTTAAAGGGCCCGGGGCTCCCCGCTGCTTTACCGCGTTATATCCGAACTCGTGTTATATCAGGTCGCGTTCTATCGGGGTAGAGGTGTATTTCTTTTGTTTTTTTAAAGTTCAAATATTTATAATAAAAAATAAATGTAAAATGAGCACTGTCCATTTTGTATTCTGTGTTGTAATTGAAATCAATATATTTGAAAATATAGAAAACATTCAAAAATATTTAAATAAATGGTATTCTATTACTGTTTCACAGCGGGATCTATTGCACCATTAATCACAATTAATTTTTTAAATTGCTTGATATCCCTAATAAAAATGTATTACAGATCATCATCATATGATCCATGTCTCCTAATCTGAAAATGACTCTCTCAGATTCACCTTGATACTACGATATTTGTACCAGATAATTAACTGATATTAATGTAGTTCAGCTTTATCTTTACAGTTCATGTCAGACTTTCAAACCCTAGCCTTTATTTATGCAGGTACAAATAATTACAGTAACTCCTCACTTAAAGTCATCCCAGTTAACGTCATTTCGTTGTTATGTTGCCGATCAATTAGAGAACATGCTTGTTTAAAGTTACGCAATGCTCCCTTATAACGCTGTTTGGCAGCCGCCTGCTTTGTCCACTGCTTGCAGAAAGAGCAGTCCGTTGGAGCTAGCTGATGGGGGCTTGGAACCAGGGTGGACCAGCTGCCCCCCCATCAGCTCCCTGGCTCCCCTAAGTTCCCTGTGCAGAAGCTGCCCAGCAGGCTATCAATTGCCGGGCAGTTCAGCTGTCCCTCCCCCCACTGCCATGTGCTGCTCTTGCCCTCTGCCTTGAAGCTGCTCCAGGGAGCCTCCTGCTTGCTGGGGCGGGGGGGGGGGGGGGGGNTTAAAGGGGCAATGCGCGTCCCTCTCTCTCTCACACACACTGTGTCTCTCTCTGCCATGCTGTCTCCTCTCCCTCCATTCCTGCTGCCTTGTAGAGTGAGAGACTACATTAACAACAATATGCTAACCCTTGAGGGCTCAGCCGAGTGCTAGTTCATCATTTAGCAGTAAGGCATTCCCTGGGAAATATCCCACCCTCTGACTTCACCACCTCAACCAAGCTTCACAATCATCATTGCTGTGTACAGTATTAAATTGTTTGTTTAAAACTTATACTGTGTGTGTGTGTATGTGTATCTATATATCTATATACAGTATATACAAAAATAGTCTTTTGTCTGGCGAAAAAAATTTCCCTGGAACCTAACCCTCCGTTTACATTAATTCTTATGGGGAAATTGGATTCGCTTAACATCGTTTCACATAAAGTAGCATTTTTCAGGAACATAACTACAATGTTAAGCAAGGAGTTACTGTATGAGCACAATTTAGCATGTGCAGCAAAGATAATTGACAATTTTAAGGCCCCAATCCTGATTTGTGGGTTACAATGCCAAAATGGAGGCCTGGTTAGAGCCAGGGTGAAAAGCTGGGCCTTATTTCATAGATATCAAAACAAACATCAAGTGACTATTATCCTATGAAAATGTGTTATTCCATTACTATTATATCTTAAATGTACTAACAGAATTTCACCTACATCTTATTTTGCTCATTATTTTATACTTTGCCAGTCAACGTCCTGTCATATCCACACCAGTTGGGTAAACCCAGACCTTGCCTGTAATTCTAATGTGCACATTAAAGGTCAGTTTCATTTCCATTATTTATTTAAGGCCACCACTCTGAACGCCTTATTCCCATTGGTGAGCAATTACTCATGTAAGTAATCCCATTGAAGTCAATTAGATAAATTCATGGAGAATAGGTCTATCAGTGGTTATTAGCCAGGATGGGAAGGGATGGTGTCCCTAGCCTCGGTTTGCCAGAAGCTGGGAATGATGATTACCTGTTCTGTTCATTCCCTCTGAAGCAGATGGACCTTTGGTCTGACCCAGTATGGTCGTTCTTATGTTCTAATGGGATTACTTGTTTAAGTAAATGTTTATCAATGGGATTAAAGGGTTCATAATTTGGCCCTAAGATTGTTAAAGATACACACTTTCTATGATTTGCATTAGAAATTTTGATTATAGGGAATGCATAAGGGAGTTCAGTTATTTAGTTTGAACTGAACTAAAATCAAGCACACAAATAGATGCAAATATTTTCTTTTAAAAGAATATTTTATAACGCTTTTTCTTCTAAAATAAAATTATTCTTTGGTAGTTTGAACCACCCTCTTAAACCGATTTTATGAAAGGGGGAAATATAATGCACTTTTTACTTTAGAACACCAAGAAATCTAAATAAAACAAATTAACGTTAATAAAACAACGAGAAATGCTAAAAATTAAGGTTGCTCCAACAATATTAACTCATTCATGCTGTTTTGCGTGTCATATTAAGCATTCCAATTTGTCTTATTAAATGTAAACCATAATACATTAAGACAAAGATACTTTGTTATTTATTTATGCCATAAAATATACAGAATTTGCAATGTCACCACCTTAATATTGTTAAAGCAACCTTAAAACTGTTGGAATTTCCTGATTTGAGTTAATGCTGTATTAAAAAACAAATTGAGGGGAGAGGATATGTTTGCATCAGGAAACAACCATTAAAAATGTGTAATATAATAAAATAGCATGTAAAAGAAACATTTAAAAACTTACCTGAACTGCGCAGCCAAGTAAGAGTAAAAGTAGTTTTTTAATTTCTTCAGTTCCTGGCTCTAAAATAAAATAAATTATTGTGGGTGCAAGTAACTGTTCAGATATGGTTTCAAATCTGATCTTTCTTTATGAAAAGCTCTTTTACTGAATTGCACATTTTATTTATCACCATTATTTTTATACAATTGAACATTTTGGCTTAGTTCAGAACAACAACAAATATGATGAGGGAATGTATGTCAAAGCTTTCAGCTCCTTGTTCCTTTGTCTTTTAAAAAAGTAACTTTCAGCACATACACACTTTATTACTCACAAGTAGTTTAAAAAATAAGAGGAGGTTACTTACTATAACTGGAGGTCCTTTGAGATGTGTGGTCCCTATTTGGATTCCAGACATGTCTGCGAACGCGCACCACGCGCCAGAGCTGTTTGTAGTAGTGTCCATTGATCTGCACATACATCGGCCGCGTGGTGTGTCCGAAGCTTTTAAGAGGCTGTGCGGGTCAACACCATTACAGGTCCCTCTTACCAGCATGCAATGGAGCCCGCAGCAGAGGGGATGGAAAGCGGGTATTGGAATCCAAATAGGGACAGACCACACATCTTGAAGAACCTTCAATTACAATAAGTAACCTCCTCTTCTTCTTCGAGTGATGGTCCCTATATGGGGTGGGTGAGTAGCGAACAGTGTTCAGCATGGAGATGGGTGGAAGGACTCACAAGAAGTTAGTCCATAGGATGGCACAGCCGACTGCTGCATCCACCACCGCTGCTGCAGTGATGCCATAGCGAGTGGTAAAGGCGTGGACAGAGGCCCACGTGTCCACTTTACAAATGTCCTGCCATGGGATGTCCACGAGGAAGGCAGACGTGGCAGAACGCGCCCGCATGGAGTGGGCCATTGACTCCCGGAGTTGGAGGAACGTGAGAGAAGGTACTGGGAGGAGAGGGCATGGCCCCGGCAGTGTTCTGTGATGGTGAGGAAGAGCCTGGGTGAGACACGGAAGATGTGGGTCCGCTGGAGATAAAAGGCCAGTGCCTGGCGGACATTGAGAGAATGCAGCGTTTGCGGTTTGGGGTAGAAGATCGGAAGGTGGATGCACTGGTTGAGGTAGAACGGAGAGGCCACCTTGCGGAGAAATTTGGGGTGCAGGCACAGGGAGATTGTGTCTTTGTGGAAGACAGTAAAGGGTGGGTTGGCCATCATGGCCTCCAGCTTGCTAACCTGTCTTGCCGAGGTGATGGCCACTAAGAAGATCACCTTCATAGAGAGATGGGCGAGAGAGCAAGTTGCGAGAGGTTCAAAGGGCAGCTTAGTGAGGGCAGAGAGGATGAGATTCAGGTCCAAAAAGTGGGTAGGATTCCACACCGACGGGAAGGCATTGAGTATGCCATGCAGGAAGAGGGCGGTGGTCGGGTGAGTGAAGACCAAGGAGCCATCCACGGGGGGGAGGGAGGCACTCAGCACCACCAGGTGGACACAGATGGAGGAGGGGGCAAGGCCCGACATCTTAAGGTGGAGAAGGTACTCCAGGAGAATGGGAATGGAGATGTAGTCCAGAGGGTAGTGGTGGCGGTGCACCCAGGCGGTGAAATGTTGCCATTTTGCTTGGTAGCAGGCTCTGGTAGACTGCTGTCTGCTGTGTGTGAGGATGTTGTGCATGGGTATGGAACATGCTCTGCCTACACACGAACCCCATCCAAATACCAAGACATAAGAAGGAGCAACTTGGGTTGGAGTGCCACAGGCAACCTTACACCTGTGTGAAGAGATCCGGGAGGAGGGGAAGGCAGATCGGGGTGCGAGTAGAAAGGTGGAGGAGATCAATAAAACAATACTGGCGAGGCCAGGAGGGGGCTATCAGAATGACCATCATGCGGTCCTGCCACACCTTGCTCAGGACTTGCGGGAGCAGGAGAATGGGCGGGAAGGCATAGCGTAGTTTGGTGGTTCAGGGCAGGAGAAGGGCATCACCCTGTGAGCCTGGCCCAAGGGTTCCTCTGGAGCAGAAGAGGGGAAGTTTGTGGTTTGCAGCAGTCACAAAGACGTCCCAGTGCGGCATGCCCCAATGGCAAGAGACTGAGCGAAGTGTGAGGTCATGGAGGTCCCACAAGTGATTCGCACAGAAAGACCTGCTGAGTGTGTCCACCAGGGAGTTGCTGGTGCCCGGGAGATGCATGGCGTGGAGGGTGAACCTATGCCTGAGGCACCAGTTCTAGAGGAGAATGGCCTCTGCACAGAGGGAGGAGGACCAGGCACTGCCCTGCTTGTTGATATACACAACTACTGTCATGTTGTCAGACAGCAGCTGAATGTGCCGGGATCTGATGAGGGGCAGGAACACCCAACAGGAAAGCCGGGCAGCCCACAATTCCAGCATGTTGATATACATCCACACCTCTTGCAGAATCCAGTGGCCCTGTGCCATATGGCCCTCCAAATGATATCTCACCCAGTGAGGGAGGCATCCATGGTAAGAGTGGTGTGGGCAGTGGGAGGAGTGAACAGAGTGCTGTCCAAGACTTTGGATGGGTTGGTCCACCATGTGAGGGAAGCCAGGACGGAGGAACAGGGGTGAGAAGCAGGACCAGCATGCCCAAGTAGTCCAACTGCAGCCTGCAGATCGACCGGAGCCACAGTTGTAGGCAGTGCATATGCAGGTGTTATGGAGATGCAGGCTGCCATGTGGCCCAGGAGGGAAAGGCACTGGCAGATACGCATATGCCATTTTTGGCATAGCTGCGCGATGAAAAAGGTGAGGGTAGCAAAATGGTCTGTCGGGAGCAAGGCTCGGCTCGCAAGAAAATACAGACATGCCCTGATAAACATGAGCATACGGGTGGGGACGAGAACTGACTTGTCCTTGCTGATACAGATGCCCAGGCTGGTAAGGAGAGCACGGAGGGTCTGGATAGTGGAGAGGAGACGGGTGCACGATGGCACAACAAGGAGCCAATCGTCCAGGAAACACGGAGTGGCCAAGACAACGCATGTGGGCTGCGATGACAGCAAAGACGTTTGCAAATACCCAGGGAGCAGTGGTAATACCAAAGGGAAGGACCCGAAACTGGTAATGAGAATGTCCCACTGTGAAACGGAAGAACTTCCGATGAGCTGGGTGGATGTCAACATGGAAATAGGCATCCTTCATATCGAGAGCCGTGAACCAGGCTCGAGGAGAGAGGGATGAGTGAATGAGAGGAAGCATGACGTGTTCAGCAACCGGAGGTCCAGAAGTGGATGACGGCCACCCCCCTTCTTCAGCACAAGGAAATAGGGTGAATAGAACCCACAGCCACAGTAATGGTGAGGAACTAATTCTATGGTGCCCTTCTGGAGGAGGGTGTCCGCTTCATCTCAGAGGAGGTTGTGAGGGGAAGGATTCCCATGGCCACCAAGGGGTGGACAACGAGGGAAAACCAGAGGAACTCTATCAAGTACCCCGATGGATGATGTCCATCACCCATCAATAGGTGGCAATCTTGCCCCAATTGTGGGCGAGCCGGGCAAGATGGCCCACAAAGACGATCTGGGTCACTGTGGGAGAGGTAGGAGGAGGTTCGCAGGTCTCAAGGGAAGAGTCAAAACGGCTGTTTGGACAGACGGTGTGAGGGAGCCGAGGCAGCAGAAGTGGCAGAGGCGAAATAGCAGGGTCGTTGAATGTGCGGACCACGGTAAGATGGCTCCTGGGGGCATTGAAAGTAGGGCTGGTAGGTGGCACCAAAACAATCTTTGTTGCCTGCGGGTCGTGGCCAGGGTAAATATCAAGCGACCACAAAGTGGCATGGGAATCTTTGAAAGAACGGAGGAATTTGTCTGTCTTGTCGCTAAAGAGTTTTTGGTTGTCAAAGGGAAGGTCCTCAAGAGTGGTCTGGACCTACATAGGGAAGCTAGAGAATTGGAGCTAGGAATCCTGGCGGAGCATGACACCGGTCACTAGCGTGTGGGACGCAGTGTCAGCGGCGTCGACTGCAGCTTAGAGAGCCACCTTGGCAACCAGCTTGCCCTCGTCCAGCAGCATCTGGAAATCTTGCTGTTTCTCCACCAGGAGGAAAGCCTGAAACTCCACCAGCTTCAGGTAGGAAAGGAAATTGTATTTTGCCAAAAGGCCTAGTAAGTGGCAATGCAGAACTGGAGGCCCACAGAGGAATAAACTTTGCACCCCAGAAGGTCCAATTTCTTCGTCACCCTGCCCCTCTTCATTTCCCTGAAAGCCTGCTCCTGGCCAAGCCGGAAGCCGGAGCGGGACCGGGGAACTCGGGCTCCTCCACCTGCCCGGGATAGGGGTCCCGAGAGCAGCCCCATACCCATTCCCCACCCAGGACAGGTGAAGGGTCCATGGCTTCCCACAGCTGCCAGTGCGTCTCTTATGCCGACCCAGCTCTTGCTGGGGGGCAAGGCTTTGAAGCCGGGCTATGGTAAGAGCAGCCCAGGCAGACCTGCCACCTGCCCTGAGTGGGGGGTCCTGAGGGAGGGGACACAGTCTGGGGGCTGCTCTCAGGCCCCCCCACTCTGGGCAGATGGAGGGTCCACGGCTCCCCACAGCTGCCTGGGCTCCAGCTGCCGGCCTTGGCCCCCCCTGTTCTGGTGCCCCTGGGGGGGGGTGGCCTTGAGGTGTTGCTGGCGGGAGCATTCAGTCACTGCATGGATCACAAGTGAATTGGGTGGTGGATGGGGTAAACAGGAAGTCTGTACCCTTAAATCAGATGAAGTAGCGGCGTTCAGCGCACTTCGTAGTAGGGGCACAGGAAGCTGGGGTGTGTCAGACTGCTTGGGCCAGTTGGAGGATGGCCTTGTGGATAGGGAGGACAGTCCGGGACGGTCCCAGCAGTTGCAGGACATCCTGGAACTGGTTTTGCGCATCCTGGACCTCCACCAGGAGGTTGAGAGCCACAACCACTCACCAAAGCATGTCATGGTATTGGCTATGGTTGTCTGGAGGGTAGAGGGAAGGAGAAATAAGCGCATCGTCTGGGGACGACGAGGCCCCAATGGGGACCGTCAGTGCCAGTGGAATGGGAACCTCCTGCAGTTCTTCATAAATGGAGGAGGGTGCAGTGTGGTGGCAGCGGCAGCACCCCGCAGTCCTGTTAAGAGATTGAAGCAGGCCAATAGGCTCAAGCATATGCGTTGCTGGGCATCAGTGGCCCCCGGGGATAGCAGAACCACACGCTGGCAGAAGGTCCGTATGTGGGCAGATAGGGGGGCTGTTGCCAAGGATCCAGGCTGTAGGTGAGCAGGTGAGAATGAGGGGTCTGGCTCAGAAACCCTCTCAGACTCTGAGGACGGGTCCAGCAGAAGCGGGGCCATCGGTACTGGCTGTGCTGTTGGTGCAAAGCGAGACAGTGCAGGGCACTGCTCAGGGAGGAGTAGGAGAGGTTCATTTGCCAGAGATTGAAGCCTAAGGCATCCATGGAACCAGGGGGAGCCAGCATACATAAATGCAACTCCTGGAGTCCCTGTCAGACTAGTAAGGCCCATAAGAGTGGAGTGAGGTGAAAGGGTGAAAGATACCTCCCTGCTGTGTTCAGAAGGGGAAGAAGAAAATGTGCACTTTTCCATTAAAGGGAAAATTACCTACACTGGTGGCACAGACGGACACTTGGATCTACTCCTGGCTGCTGTCCTCAATCCTCAAATTGTCCAGACAAGGGCAACATATGCACTCCCATACTATTTACAGTTACTACTTGTAAGCATTCTAGCCAAAGTTTTCAAATTTGGGTGTCTAAATCTAGACACCTTAAGTCTCTATTTACACACTTAAATAAGTGGTCTCATTTTGAAGTGTGCTAATCAAGCATATTTCATACTACAGTAAATTGAAACTGTGGGTTTTCAGACCCACACCTCTGAAAACCAGAGCACTTATTTAGGTACCCAAGTTTGATATTTATTGTATGTTCAAAAGGTCAACATAAGTCAACGCAATTACAAAAATCACAAAAACAACTAGGATCTCCCATAAATTAAAAATATGTATTTTACTGTGGGACCATTATTTCAGTTAAAAATTGCAGTTGGCAGGACCGTGCCTCATTCCTGTGGAGTGAACTGAGACTGTCCCACGGTTTTTCTATTTAATTAATCCTGCCAGGAGGACAGTCAATCTGCAAATAATCATACAGCAATCTCATTCTATTACATTTTCCCCTTCTATATTAAGACAACGTTTTCATGGGTATATTGGGATGCTTTAGCTTTCATATTTTGAAATGCTAGTCATGTGCAAACATGTTTTTTTACAATATGTTTAATATGAATGCTGGCTATTATTCCCTCATGCATATCTTGCAGGGAGAGATTTCAGATTTTTCCTAAAATACCTCACTGAGTGCACATAATTTTCAATGGATCCAACTCAAGACAGGATTTTAGTGTTCTACCATTAGAAATATGCCATTATAATAAGGAAGTAACAGAGGAACACAATATTGCCATGCTGGATCATGCCAGTGGTCCATCTAGTCTAATATCCTATCTTCCAACAGCAGTCTGTACCAGATGCTTCAAAGAAAGGTGTATAAAACCATTCAATACACTGTTATTGGAGAACGTGTCCCCCAGGGAAAGTTTCCTCTTAAAACCCAAAAGTTAGGGACTGGTATGGCCTGAAGCATGAGGGTTAATATGCTTTCCAAAACTCTTGTTTAATCTTTGAATCCAAATAAGCAGCCAGTTCCTTTTTGACATCTGATAAGTTCCTGGCATCAGTGATGGTGGCAATAAGTTACACAGGCCGTGCATTAGGTGAAAAAATATTTCTGTTTATCAATTCTGATTTTGTCACTTTCAAATTTCATTGAATGTCCCCTTGTTCTTTCATTATGAAATAGGGTGAACAGAAGACCCTGCTTTACCTCTTCTATATCATCCATTATTTTATATATTTTTATAATGCTCATCTTATTCCTTTCCTCACGGAGGTAAACAATCTCAATCTTTTCAATCACTGTTCATGAGAATTTTTCCATGCCTGTTATTCTCACTGCCTGTCTCTGAACCACCTCTATTTCTGCTATATAATTTTTAAGAACTGAACACAGGCCTCCAAGTGAGGGCATACCACTGATTTATATTATGGCATTGTAATACTTTCCAAATTATTTTCCAGCCTTTTTCTTATGTATCCTAACATTGTTTTTGCTTTTTTTTTTTTTTTATCACTGCTGCACATAGAGCAGAGCTCATCATGGAATTTTCCCAGTGATGGCCAAGCCTTTTACCTGAGTTGACAGTTAAATTAGGACCACGTAAGGTATACGAGTAGCTCAAATTACTCACTGTAATGTACATTTCACACGGTATTTGTGAACACTGAATTTCATCTCCCATCAGGTTGTCCATACACTTAGCCTAATTAGGTGCGTCTGAAGTTCCTCTCAGTTTTCTCCCATCTTGAGTAAGCGAAATAATTTTTTGTCATCTTCAAATTTTGCTACCTCACTGCTCATCCCTTTTCCAGATAATAAATATATTAAAGTACAATGAACCTGTTATTTAACCTTGTGATACCATACTGTTAGCCTTTTCCTATTACAAATATTAACCATTTACTCCTATCTTTGTTTTCTCTCTCTTAGCCGGTTTTTGATACCTGGCCACTCACATCTGATTTTACTAACATTAAAAAAAATGAAGGATTCAGTCAAACAAGACAGAAGCAGGTGTTAAATGATCACTGGCAACAAAAGAAAAAACTAATACAAAGAAATGAGGTCTCTGAAGCAGGTCAAAGCAAATCCATGGAATGTTTTGAACTATCACATGCAATAACTGTACAGTCTGTGGTGTTTGAGAATGGCGGGAACATGTTCAGACTTCTTACTACACATGAGAAAGGAGGCAGAAGTATTCTACATACAGGTCTGTCGCATCTTAGGCGTATTTAACATGTGCGGTTTCAGCTTTATGCGGTCGGCAAAAACAAGAAAAAAACAAACAAAAAAAGAGAAAAATAACAATTTAAATACTGTTTCTGTAGCGTGGGCGATTCTGCCTGCCATTACACTCAATGTAATTTTGCCTATACGCGGTTTTCACTTTAGGCGCTGACCGCGGAACGTAACCCCAGCGTAAGATGAGACAGACCTGTATACTAGAACCTAGGGAGCTGAGACCCTGGCTGTATGTGTACACAGCTCCCAGAAGTGAGCCTCCCAGCTGGGTCGACAGATGTGTGCTAGCATGCTTGCGTCAGTGCTCTAAAAATAGCTGCATAGACAACAGTTTGAAGTTGCAGCTGGAGCTCAGGTTCTGAAACCTTCCCCACCCCTTGGCTTTAGAGCCTGAGCTGCAACTTCAAAGCACTATCTACACAAATATTTTCAGAATGTTAGTGCAAGCCCCTCTAACTCAAGTCTGTCAGCCATGGCTGAGATGGGCTATGTGGACATACCCTGAGAGGCCTAGGAGAAAATAGCAGCAACAGTCAAGATTAGAAAAGATAAAGTCACAAATGAGTGGAGGCACAGTACCCAGGAAAATGGGATATGTTACAGACATGGCTATAGAGACAGATTTACAGATATGGGAGGATAAAGGAAAGTTCAGGGTCAAGGATAATGTCAAGGTTACAAACAATGAATTTGACAAGGCAGATAACAGATAGGTAGTTTTGTTTGAGATGGTTCCTCTTGCCCAAGAGAAATGATTCCTCCTTCCATGCACTGAAGCATGGCATGGAAAAGATTAAAAAGACAGTTATAGTTTAATATAAATCCCAATGGGAGCATGTCTATCTCGAGGTATTAGTTGTTTAATATTTTGTGTCTGTTCATGGTTGACCTTCAGATCTGAGCAGAAGCAATGAAATTCATCATTCTGTAGTCAAGTGTTTGCTAAAATTTTCATCAAGCCCTCTGGTGTGACTCATTCCTACCTGAGCTACATTTTCAATGAGCTAACTACAAATTTTTAAAAATAAAATAAAAAAAACTTACCAGAAAAAGGATTTTTGCCAATTATTAAGACATTTGGCAAAGACATCATGATCAACTGCTGCAAAGTCTCCTGTGGAAATTGATAAAATTAATATTTTTAATTCATGTGTATTGAACCAAGTCAAACATCAAATGCTAATTACACAAACTGAAGTTCGTGAAATAGGAGTAGCTTCAAAATAATATATATCTTAATTCAAACTCATTCACACATATTCTAGATTTAACTGTTTGGGCTTTGTAAAAACCTTAAAGCTTTGCATCAATTCTACAAAAGCTTTGTTCTCTTTCTGGTGGCTGAAGAACTGGTATAACTGGGCACTGAAGGATCATCCTGGTATAGTGAAATCCCCTAGTGGCACAGAGCCAGCATACAGATCCTAGGCCAGCTACAGATCCTGAATCAAAGGAAGAATGCAGAAAAAAAAAAAAAAAAAACCTTTTAAAATTAGCTGATGTTTACAGTCCTATTAATAGACTATTGATAAATGTATTTATTTACTTTATACTTTATTTATTTATACTGTAAGAAAATGAAAATTACAAATATTGGTCATTCCACTTTCTACTAGCTGTTCTTTCGCTTATATGTTTTAACAGAGAGTTATGTAGGTATTAAGTGAATCTAAAACAAAATACACAAGTATTCTTAAAATGCTTAAAACTGTAAGTGAAGCAAACTACCATGAAAGACCCACTTTCCTTTATTTCCAAGTACATACTTTTGGAGGCTTACCTGGACGTGGATTTGTGACAATTAACACTATTAACGGCCAGCTATCTGTGTACCTGCGCTGGTATGATTCTGAGTGCAGAGAGGTGAAGTCACTATTTGCACCAGGAGATTTTAGCCTGGTTTCAAGCAGGGGTAAGACTGTCTACACTAGGGAGTACTTTGGCAGAACTACAGTGACAGTTGGTCACTGAAAGCTGTAATCAAGGCAAATCCCCAGTCTAAACAGAACCTAATTCTTTTGAGGCAGAGTGGTTTCCTTTAAGAGCCCAGATGTTCATACCACAGCAGACGCCACCTCACGTGAAGCTTTGAAGTAACATTTTTGTATTTCTCATTATGGCACAGATTCAGCAACACGTACAATACCAATACCCAACACAAAATATAATACAACATACACAAAATATGCAAGTACACTCTAGTGCAGTGGTTCTCAAACTTTTTTTTTTTTACGGACCACTTGAAAATTGCTGAGGGTCTTGGCGGATCACTTAATGATCTTTCCAAATGTTGTTTGTACCATTAGTTAACTATTATAAAGCACTTTGGATAAAAGCGCTATATAAAAAAACCTTAATAATTAATGTTTTTTGTTCTACAAATAAAAGCACACAACTCATATTTTAATATCCATAGTCTTACCTTTCTAATGCAATGGATGTGCCCTCTCTTCCCCGCCCCGGCAGCCCCCGAGCTGCGGCTGGGAAGGAGGGGGATCTCTCCCTCTCTCCCACACTGCAGCAGCCCCTGAGCTGGGGCAGGAAAGGAGGGGAATCTTTCCCCCGCCACAGCAGCCACAGAGCTGAGGCTGGGAAGGAGGGCCGTCTCTCCCCGGCAGCCGCAGCCCTGGAGCTGGGGACAATCGCCTCTTTCTCTGGCTGCCGCAGCCCTGCACATCACAAATTCCCTCCACCCCCTCTTCTGACCCCACTGCCCCCTCCCACCTACCCCCTATTTCCCCCAAGGCCCCCACCTCACCCTACATGTGCATCTTCTCCAGGGTCCAGGCACCTAATTAGTGGAGCCACGCCTGCGCGGCTCCACTAATTAGGTGGGTTGCCCTTCATTTTCTCGAATGGAGCTCACGGACCACAGTTTGAGAACCTCTGCTCTAGTGATTAACTGCATGTAAGAGAGCAAATTTAAGAATCAAAATCAGAAATGCTAATTCACTTGATGCAGCAAATCTAGAAATTATGTTTCTGAGGATGGGCCTTGTTTTACAGTTAAGTACTGTAGGAGAGTTTTACACCTGAAAGTGGGATTTCTTGCAAGTATTCTTAGCTATAGCTAAACACTTATGGGTAACACAGCTTTCAGCACACGGTATAGGGATGAGCAAATTTATAGCTCAACTGATTAAGATTAGAGTAAAACTAATTAGACCTGTGTTGCATATGCCTTAAGTGAGTTATACAGTGGACAGCAGAAAAAGCAAGGTGTAAACCTCTTAAGTTCCCTCAGTAAAGGACCAACCACTTGATGCAGAGTTTTATTGATAGTAACAGCTGTTTAAGCTTTTAAAGACCCTGAACTACATGGCCCAGTAAACGTTACAGAAAATATTTAAGTGGTAGTTTTGGCCTAGTTAAATATCAAAAATTTCTGATGAATAATCATGATTTCTGTATATCTGCGATCCTGACAAAAAGACTAAATTCAACAATTTTGCTCTTTTCCCATTAAAAAAAGGCTAAAAAACTAAAGGAAACGCAGAAGATTTAGTTAAATGAAACAAGGACAAAAGATGATAAAGATATACATGTTACAACTATTACCTGTTGAAGAGAGACTATCAGGCTAAAAATTATGTATTTTAAAAAACAACATTTCTTTTTTATATTGCTAACATCTTAAATTAGTCAATCAGAAAGCATTTTAAAAATACAGGGCTGGATCTTTTGGCTACAGCTGAGGAGCACTCTGTTTACATTAGTGCAGACGGATGTAATGCTCACCTTTGTACTCTTACAATACTGCATGGTCTGTCATGCTTGGCTAGACCCCTTAGCATGAATTAGAGCAGCCTGAAGTGATAAATTAACTACCATTTTTGTAAACGTTGCCAACCATTTGCATGACTTTTCTTTCTTGATTATATATGGGGGAGGGATAGCTCAGTGGTTTGAGCTTTGGCCTACTAAACCCAGAGTTGTGAGTTCAATCCCTAAGGGGGCCACTTAAGGATCTGGGGCAAAATCAGTACTTGGTCCTACTAGTGAAGGCAGGGGGCTAGACTTGATGACCTTTCAGGGTCCCTTCCAGTTCTATGAAATAGGTATGTATAGTCAACTAAACAGGTTTTAACTAGTCTGCAAATCTGTTGCATAGAGTACTACAAAGTGGCTGTAATACTACTATACATCAACTCTCTGTACAGTTGTAGGACAAGGGTAATGTGACTCCTTAAAGATCCTTTGATTTTTTGGCCAAAACTTTTGTTATACTACTACTAAACTGCTGCTAAATCTGTCTATTTCTGCCCCTCTAAAATCTGACAATATGAATGCCATTCCAAGTCCTACTGAGTAGTGTTCAATGAATCATGGGGGCCTAATCACCTCAACTTTGAACTGCAATCAAAGCTTGACCAGAGGTTGACTCTGTTGCTACTTCTTTCCTACAAATACTCTGAAGTGGTAACAAGAAGATCAACAATAGGAGGAAACACTACCCGTTGTCAAATATATATATCCTCTTAACCCTCCCCATCCAACACACACACACACACGCCCCTGGTAACTTTGAGCAGAAAAGGCCAAATAAAAAAAAACGTTGACTATACTATTGTTATAGAAAAGACACTATATTAGAGAACAGCTCCTGGCTTTAAAAGATTAGAAATTAAAATCAACCAAAATAACCCCAGAAAGATATTTTACAGAACTGTTAACTTTTTTGAACTGTGTTTAAAATCCCTTTGAACCTTGACATTAAAATCAATTTCCTGATTAAATTATTTTCCTTTATTGTACATACACACTAATTTTGTTATTTTCTACTTGCTAAAGTCATGAGAGATGAATTACTAGCACTAATATTCTTTTAAATATAGAGAATATACTTCCATATAATTCCACAGAAAAGATTGTGTATCTATGGAACGTCTCAGCTACTGACAGACAAAACTAAGACAATTTGGAAAGAAATGTTATATGGGATAATTTTCATTCTCTGGAAGAAGAGATCTACTGGTTTGGACTATAAAATTATGGAGTATAAAAATTATAGGACGCATCACAGCATTAATGGTAAGAATGGAATTTAAAATATTTCACCACAAAATTACACATGCTTGCACAAAAACAAGGTATCCAAATAATTAGACTGCAGATACTATATGAATTTAAAAAAAGAAAGAAAAATACATCATAAGAATCTTTTCTTTCAAGAATAGTAAGTAGTCATCACCACCTAAAGCTTGAAACTCATTAAATGTAACCTAAGTTATGCACCATCTTCTGTCTCAAGGACAGATTTAGCAAGTTTTGCTGTGGCCTTACTTAAGGTGTTGTTTTGGCCAGAGATATGCTTACATAAAAATGTGTTTTCTCACACAACCTATCTGCTTGTGTTGTGTCTTGGGCCATATCTGCTTACTTTATTAACAAAACTGTACTACTGTTAACACTGCACGGTCAATGAAGCTATGGAAGAAAGCTGGGTTCTATTGTGCCTCACTCATCAATAAAATTGTCAGTTAAATTCTAATTTCAGAATCTTTATTAATGGTGATGTAAAAGGCAGAAAAAAACATTGATTTTCAGAAGCTCGATTCAATTTGATATATTGTCTATTTTTTTAAAAATCACCCTTTTACTTGTAAGCTGAGCAATGTTGGTTGCACAAAACTGCTTGAGCAGGTTGCTGTGAGGATTTTCTTTCTTTTTTTCCCTTTTTTTAAAGAGGAGCAAGGGGCTACTAGCCTACATGACAAAACTTGAGAATCAGCATTACAGTGATTCCAATCATTACTCTCCAGAATGGTAATGGGTAACTGCTCCTATTCCTCAAAAACTGTCACCTGTTGAGTCCCTTGGGGATCCATACTCTTCTCTGTTCTCTTTAATATGAGAACACTTGGACAGATAATGAGGCATATTGGCTTTGTTGCCAACTATATGCTGATTACAACTATGTTTCATTTCCCACTGATACAACTACAGGTCTGTCTCATCTTACGCGCATTTAACATGCGCGATTTTGGCTTTGCGCGGTCGGCAAAAACACACACACACACACAAAAAAGAAAAAAAGCAATTTATGTACTGTGTCTGTAGTGCGGGCGATTCCGCACGTCATTAAAGTCAATGGGATTTCGACTATACGCGGTTTTCGCTTTACGCGCTAACCGCGGAACGTAACCACAGCGTAAGATAAGACAGACCTGTATAGCTAACATTTTCTACAAGGTAGCTCCTGGATGAAAAAGAGCTGGCTCAAACTCAACTCAGGCAAGACCAAAGTGATGATGGCTGGACAGAGGGAAACTAGTTAGGACACTATCCTCTTTCATTTTTCCAGTGAAATCAACCTGCTCCCACTAATCCAGGTGATTCAAAGCCTAAGGGTCCTGTGTGACTTATCACTGAACTTGGATGATCACACAGAATCAATAAAGTGTCTTTTTCATTTTCTTGCTAGGAAACTCCACCCCGACACCTGATGAGGTTCAACAAGGACAAGTGCAGAGTCCTGCACTTAGGACAGAAGAATCCCATTCACTGTTACAGACTAGGGACCGAATGGCTAGGAAGCAGTTCTGCAGAAAAGGACCTAGGGGTTACAGTGGACGAGAAGCTGGATATGAGTCGACAGTGTGCCCTTGTTGCCAAGAAGGCTAACGGCATTTTGGGCTGTATAAGTAGGGGCATTGCCAGCAGATAGAGGGACGTGATTGTTCCCCTCTATTCGACATTGGTAAGGCCTCATCTGGAGTACTGTGTCCAGTTTTGGGCCCCACAGTGCAAGAAGGATGTTGAAAAATTGGAAAGAGTCCAGCGGAGGGCAACAAAAATTATTAGGGGGCTGGAGCACATGATTTATGAGGAGAGGCTGAGGGAACTGGGATTGTTTAGTCTGCAGAAGAGAAGAATATGGGGGGATTTGATAGCTGCTTTCAACTACCTGAAAGCGGGTTCCAAAGAGGATGTATCTAGGCGGTTCTCAGTGGTAGCAGATGACAGAACAAGGAGTAATGGTCTCAAGTTGCAGTGGGGGAGGTTTAGGTTGGATATTAGGAAAAACTTTTTCACTAGGAGGGTGGTGAAGCACTGGAATGGGTTACCTAGGGAGGTGGTGGAATCTCCTTCCTTAGAGGTTTTTAAGGTCAGGCTTGACAAAGCCCTGTCTGGGATGATTTAGTTGGGAATTGGTCCTGCTTTGAGCAGGGGGTTGGACTAGAGGACCTCCTGAGGTCCCTTCCAACCCTGATATTCTATGATTCTAGGACACATGGATTAGGACCTGGTCACAGTGGTACAGGCATTTTTCACCTCTAGACTTAATTACTGTAATTCACTGTATCTAAAGCTGAATGTGCAAATAATGCAAAGGCACCAGCTAATGCAAAATAGAGCTGCCCCCTTCTTCCACAGTTTAGGCTAAATTCATCATGTTTGTGCTCCAATCCCTTCAATGGATCCCTATACAGTTCTGCTGCTAATTTAAATCTTCAAGGCGCTTAACAGATCAAGTCCCAGCTACACTGGAAAAATGGGTAATATTTTCAAAAATGCCTAATGACTACGAAGCTTAAGTCCCATTTTCAAAAGTGACAAGTATTTAGGTGCATATATATGACTGACTTTCAGTGAGACACAGGCTCCTCCTAAGTGTCTAAGGTCAGGTCTACACTACAAACTTACATCGGCATAACTATGTTGCTCAGGGGTGTGAAAAATCCACAACCTTGAGTGACACCGTTATACCGACCTAACCCACAGTTGACATAGCTACCACCTCTCCCAGAGGTGGATTGACTACACTGACAGGAGAAGCTCTCCCAGCCGAATAGTAGCGTCTTTACTAAAGCACTACAGCTGCACTGGTGCAGCTGAGCCACTGCAGCGCTGAACATGTAGGAAAGCCCTGAGTCACTTTTCTAAATGGGAATGAGGTGTTTCTGAAAACTTCATATCTACATGAACTGCCAAGAAAGATACTATACTCTGGAACAATGAAGATCACAAAACCCAGAACAAAGCATGTGAGAGCTGGAGACAAAGCATTCTCAATTGAGGGGATCTGGCTAAGAACAAACTTCCAGATATTAGATGAAACCTTCTCCACCTTCCTGTCTCAACGTTTTTCCACTATAGCTAAAATAATATTCATAATATCTGCGACCTTCACTCCCACCCCTCAAAAAAAGCCAAACCCAACTAATCCCAAGCATAAGTAGCTAACACCTATTTCAAGGGACAATTCAAGGTGCAGAGGCTCATTAACACACACACCATTCGCCCAAATGGAGGGGTGTTAATGGGCCACTTCACCTTGAATGGTTCCTTGAAATATGTAACTACTTATGCTAAACAATCTGTTCCATCTTGCATTTAGCTGTGACACTCTGTGGGCATGTCTACACTACAAAATTAAGTCGACCTAAGTTACATCAATGTACAGCCACCACAATAATTACATCGCTTTTGCATGTCCACACTACGCTCCTTGTGTCGGTGGTGCGCATCCTCAGTGGCAGCGCTTGTATAGATGTAGAAAGTAGAGCACCGTAGGTAGTTATCCCACTGTGCAACTCACCACCCTGGTGCGGGGTGTTTGGGAAGGAATTACAAAGCCTCACGGAGGCAAACAAGTCACGCAGGGGTGTCTAGGAACATGGTTTCAATGTCCCAACATGCAGTTTTCTCCATCCTAGAATATTATCTGCATCCCATAATGTTTCGCTCCTCTTTTCCAAAGCCCTGAAAACCCATGCTTCTGCCATCTCTGTGAGAAGCATGGATCCTGCACTGCTCTTCAGTATTCTGCTAACCATTACAAACACAACATACCTGGTCCTTCAGTATTTTCAGAGCTACCAGAGGAGTTGCGAGGGATATGACAATGCCTTGCAGACTGCCTTGATGACGGACAAAGAGAGAAACAATTCAAGGTTGTTGTTGTCATTCACAGAGCAGCTGCAGATGGTGGGCCCAAGAAACAAGCACTGAGCGGTGGGATCGCATCGTTATGCAGGTTTGTGATGACGAGTAGTCGCTGCATAATTTTCGGATGCGCATAGCCACATACATGGAACTGCATGTGGCGCTCGCCCCAGCCCTCCAGCACAGCGACACTAAAATGGAAGCTGTACTCACGGTGGAGAAGCGAGTCGTGATTGCTGTATGGAAGCTTGAATTACTACTGATCAGTCGGGAATCAGAGTTGCGAAATCCACCATGGGGATTGCTGTGATGCAAGTGTGCAGGGCCACATAAGACTGTGACTCTTGGCAATGTGCAGGATATTCTGAATGGTTTTGCATCAATGGGGCTCCCAAACTGGGGTGGGTCAATAGATGGCATGCATATTCCTATTTTGGTCCCAGACTAGCTTGCCACCGAGTACATCAACAGAAAATGCTACTTTTCTATGGTATTGTAAGTGCTGGTGGATAACCAGAGACATTTTACTGATATCAAGGTGGATGACGCATGCATCTTAAAAAACACAGGCATCTTCAGAAAGATGGAAGTAGGGACTTTCTTTCCAGACTGCCAGATTACCATTAGGGAAGTTGAAATGCCAATAGTGATTCTGGGAGACTTAGCCTGCCCCTTACTCCCATAGCTCATGGACCCATACACCGGCCACTTCAACAGCAGCAAAGAGCACTTCAACTGCAGGCTCAGCAGGTGCAGAATGACTGCTGAATGTGCTTTTGGCCATTTGAAAGGGCACTGGCGCGGTCTACTCACGTGATTAGACTTTAGTGAAAAAAATATCCCCATGGTTATAGCTGCCTGCTGTGTGCTTCATAATATCTGTGAAGCAAAGAGGGAGAAGCTTCTGCAAGGGTGGAGCACGGAGGTGAAACAGCTGGCTGCTGATTTTGAGCAGCCAGATACCAGGACTATAAGAAGAGTTCAACAGGGAGCTATACGGCTCAGGGAGGCTTTGAAAGACCATTTCAGTAGTGAACTACAGTAATGTGTGTTGTAGTGTGCGCTGCTTGGCATTTTTTTATTAGCACCCCAGTATGAATCTTGTAATGAGTGCGCTGTGTTTGGTAATATGACACTTCAAATGAACCTATTGCTATTATCTTTGAATGCTGTCGGTCCTAGCCCCCATATGTTGTGAACTAATAAAGATTAATTAAGTTTTCATAAACAGATTTTTATTCCAAACATGCAAACAAACAATTTTAAATGAGTGAAACTTTATAAATACAAGGAAAATAACCTTTGAAGGGAAAGAACAGTCATTCTCATTTCAAAAACACATACACTAACCAGGTTTCTCAGAGGTCAGTGTATGTGCGGCTGTGATGGTATGTACTCTCCCTCAGGGTGGAGTGGTAGGGGTACTGCAGCGGCCTGGGAACATATGTGGAATGTGGGGGGGGGGGGAGGGAGGTCCCGGAATGCAGTTCTTGATAGGCTGCAATGGGAAGCAAGCACGGGTGACTTGGACCCGAAGGTATATAAGAGTCTCCAGCATGTCCATCCGGTGCTTGAGAAATGGTATCATGTCCTGCTGCACGTCTCTGTCCTTTTGCTGCGTGTTTCTCCTCTCCTCACTCTCCCTTTCCATTCTGTCTGAAAGGGTACTCCTCCAAGCTCTCTGGTCGGTACCCACAGCACCAGAGGCTTGCAGGATCTCTTGGAATATGTTGTCTCGCATCCTCTCTCTTCTCCTCCTTATCTGGCTGAGCTGCTCCGCTGGCGTCCCCTTGATCGATGCAAGTTACAAGCACTACATTCTCACTTCCCCTGGGTCTCATAGAGCATAGCAGCAGTCCCAGCCTCAGTGAGTATGGCCTGGGGACAAGGGGGTGATTTGGGACAATAAAGGGAGGGAGGGGAAGCACACGGGCACAAGTATATGCGGTTAGGGCAACTCAACTGAATACTGGCACCATTTTGCACAGGTGATGATGATTTTAGCTGATATCTTACTCCTGTGGGTAACGGAGGCCGAAAGGGAAGAGCTCCTGCATGTGTCTGGCTGCAGAGTGGGTACATATGCTGCTAGGCTGTGAGCTGCAATAGTGCCTGCTGAAATAATTGCTGACTGACGTGGGAAAGTGTCCTACCATGGTGAAAGAAATAAGGGAGCCCTCCCAAGAAACCTTCAGCAAAGGATTGCAGACTACCTCCAGGAAAGTTTCCTCACTATCTCTACGGAGGATTCACGAGATATCCCAGTGCACATTAAAAAAAAAAAAAAAAAAAAAGTTCCACAGGGCCCTCTCTGCCTGTCTATACAGGAGAATGAGAAGCAGAGAGCAACTCTACCTTTAATGGTTATTGCTAACCCAATTAAAAAATAGTAAATGAACAGATTTGTCCCTGAAATATCAAAGCAAACTGCATACTTACCAGAGGTTCCTTCCCCTGCATCAGGCTCGCCGGTGTCGGACTGCTGGGTGTGGTACAACTGCTTCAGCGTCGGAAAGAGATCCTGGCTTGCCACGCCACTATATCCCCTGGTTGCCTGTCCCCCATACTCCTCCTCCTTCTTCTTCATCCAACACCTCCTCCTCATTGTGCACTGTGGAGGCCTGTGACTCCAGCTCCCCCGAAGTATCCACGGGGCTTTTGGCAGTTGTGGTAGGGTCTCCCCCAAAGATGGCATGCAGCTTCTTGTAGAAGCAGCATGTCTGTGACTCCACACCAGACTGATTATTTGCCTCCCCTGCCTTCTGGTACGCCTGCTGCAGCAACTTAATTTTCACGTGACATTGCTGTGTGTCCCTGTTGTAGCCCTTCTCCCCCATTCCCTGAGCGATATGCTCATATATGTCGACATTTCTATGGCTGGTTCAGAGTTGTGCCTACACAGCCTCTTCTCCCCACAGACCCAGGAGATCCACCATCTCCTGTGTACTCCAGGCAGAAGTGTGTCTGCAGCATGGAGCCAACATGGTCACCTGGGCACTTGCTATGTGAGCTCTCTGCGACGGGTTGGATCACAGAAACCCACTTGGGAGCTGCCAGCTGATGTGCAAAGACTACTTCTGTTCCTGTTCTCCCTGCCAGCTACCTGTCTTGCTGAAGCCAGACACACCCATCTGCTCCAGCACAGACCCAGAGTCTGAATAACCTGTCTCAAAGCTGCAGGTTTACCTGAGAACAGCTCACAGAAGTCTGCTTGCCCTTAGCACTCAGATGCCCAATTCCCAATGGGGTCTAAACCCAAATAAATCCGTTTTACCCTGTATAAAGCATATACAGGGTAAACTCATAAATTGTTCGCCCTCTATAACACTGATAGAGAGATATGCACAGCTGTTTGCTCCCCCAGGTATTAATACATACTCTGAGTTAATTAATAAGTAGAAAGTGATTTTATTAAATACAGATAGTAGGATTTAAGTGATTTCAAGTAGTAACAGACAGAACAAAAGAAGTTACCAAGCAAAATAAAATAAAATACGCAAATCTATGTCTAATTGCACTAAATACAGATAAGATCCTCACCAGTTCCAAAATGTTCCCTTTTACAGGCTAATCTTCTTTTAGCCTGGGTCCAGCAATCACTCACACCCCCTGTAGTTTTCAGTTTCCTTCAAGTGTCCTGGGGGGGTGGAGAGGCTTCTTCTTTAGCCAGCTGAAGACAAAATGGAGGGGTCTCCCACGGGTTTAAATAGACTGTCTCTTGTGGGTGGAGACCCCCTCCTCACCCTCTGTAGAATCCAGTCACAGAATGGAGATTCGGAATCACATGGGCAGGTCACATGCCCATGCATGACTCAGGACTGCAGGTAGCAGCCATTACCCACATGCTGCCTTGAACGTCCTCAGGTAGACTTCTAATGTGGATTGGAGTCTTCCAAGCTCTTTTGTCTGTTAAGTGCCCCCTGACTGAACACCTAATTTGCACATTCCTTTCCCAAGAAGTCATCAAATGTTCTAACTGAGGCCCCTTAGAAATCAAGCAATCATACAGCCAATGTTCATAACTTTGAACACACAAATGGTGCCTGCATACAACTAGGGTGAACATAACCAGTAGATCATAACCTTTACATAGATATGTTACATGGCCTATGTAGCAAAACCCTATTCCAGTTATATCATACATACATTTGTGAGCCCCTTTATGGGGGTACGCTGTCACACTCTCCATGCCGACTGTAGTGACGCAGCGACTCACCGGTGCGGCGCCTCTTGCTGGTCGTCCTGGAAATTAGCTCTTCCAGCCCGGAGCGCCCTCTGCAGGCCGTTGTCTCGCCTGCCGCTGGCCCCATGTCCCTCCCGGACCCCGGTGCCCCTTTACCTTGGGTGCTGGCAGTACCCCCACCCTCTGGGTCTCCCCACCCAGGGGAACCCCCAACCCTCTACCCCCACCTTGCCTCAGTGGCTACTGCCAGTCACCATGTAGCCCCCGCTCACTGGGGCAGACTGAAGTCTATACCACTCATCATTGGCAAGGGGGGGTTGGACCTGCTGCCTTTGCCTATCCTGGGCTGTACCTCTGCAACCCCAGTACCCTTCCCGGCCTTTACCAAGGCCTGCAGCCTGGGGGTTTTCCAGCCTGGAGTTCCCCAGCTCCTCTGGGCTTTCACCAGCCCTGCTCCACTCTAGATAACCTGTTGAGCTCCCAAGCAGCCAGGCCCGTCTCTCTCCACAGCTAGAGAGAGACTGCCTGAGCTCCTGGCCCACAGCCTTTTATAGGCAGCTGTGGCCTGACTGGGGCGTGTCCCCAGCTGTGGTTGCTTCCCCAATCAGCCTCGGCTTCTGGCTCCCTGGGGCAGCCCTTTCCCAGGGCAGTTTTAACCCCTTCAGCGCCGGAGCGGGTGACCACCCCGCTACACTGACCAAATAGGAAATGGAATTTCAAAAATTTGCAGGGCTTTAAAAGGGGAGGACCATTTACCTGGCCGCCAAGCAGCGGAGTTCAAAAAGATGACCAGAGCTGTCATGATGAGGCATTGTGGGACACCTTCTGGAGGCCACTAAAGTTAATGCGACTAACGCAGTGTCTACACTGACACTACATCGACCTAAGCACTACGCCGCTCACAGAAGTGGAGTTAAGTCGGTATAGTGGGCAAGTTACATTGGTAGGATGACTTTTTAGTTTAGACACTTAAACAGTTAGGTCGACGTAAGCTATCTTGCAACGACCTAACTCTGTAGTGCAGACCAGGCCTGAGTAAGTTTCCCAGATCTGAAGAAGAGCTCTGTGTAAGCTTGAAAGCTTGTCTCTCTCGCCAACAGAAGCTGATCCAATAAAAGATATTACCTCACCCACCTTGTCTCTCCAATGCTTTAATAGATTTCTTCATTCTCCTTTCAATGCTTAGCTGTCATTAACATCAATAGAAGTTAAACTTTTGCATTGAGGTAAGAATATAGAAAATTTTCCTTTTCATGAATTAAAGAGATTAGACAAACCAGAAAGATTCAGAGGGCAAGAGAACATTTTTTAAGAGTGAATAATGTAAAGGGAAATTACTTTTTAATGATTGCAACAATGCAGTTTGGTCTTGAGCTGGTAAAACCATCTAAAATTATTTAACAGATGTTGCACAGTTGTTTTTTTCTCTTTTTCAGTGGCAAGGGTGCTAAGCAGAATTAGATGAGAGAACTTTCTATGTTAATGACATCACACCCTAAAAACAGTCTCAAATTAATATGCAAATATTCTAATTATCAACAATTTCATGTTTGTAAGGCTAGTTATTCTTCCAACTGAACAAAAACGAATTCTCAATAGGTTCAATTAATGTTGACAGTTCTTTATGATGTAAAACAGTTTCAGATAGTGTTGATACCAAGCATACCTTTTTTCTTGAAATAACTAACATTTCTAGATTATCTAGCTACATTGAATAGTGGTTTTCTATTTGCACTCTCTCTTGTGTGTGTGTGTGTGTTTTAGTATGTCTTTGTCTGGGAATCCCTACTTCCCTCACTTTCCCTAGGTGAGGAGAGTCATCTGACTCTGATGCTCCCCTACCATGCTCAGTTGCAGGTGGGTGTGACAGCATGAACATGTCCCTGCCTGGGACCAGGTCCAGAACTTTTGTCAGCATTGTCCATGCTGAATGCACTGGAAAAGAATGTCTGACACATAGAACCAAGGCCCTGAATGCTGGAGTGAAACACATAGTAACACTAAACAATTTTAGGATAGGAGGCAAGAATTCCAAACAGTTTCAGTTGGAAATGGTAACTCATGCATACAGAGATACAGATACAGATACAGAGATAATTTCCCAAACTGGAATTTGGCCAGGATATCATGATTAACCCTGTTCTCGTAAAAAGTGCCAGGGAATCTGCAACAACAAGTGGGAAAGACCTAAGTTTACTTTTCACACAAAAGATAGTACCCAAGTTACTTCCACAGCACTGTGCTAACTCAAAGTGAAAAGTGCCATATACAGAGTTATCAGTACCACTTCATGCCAATTAAAAAACTGACTAAGTACAACCCCTATTATCTTGTAATAATTGCAAGTAGTTCTTTAATAGGAAAACCGGAAATACGAAATCAACTTGAATTGTGCAGTTTTGGTGAAATTGTGGCCACCGAAACCAAATGGAAAGTTTTACTGTTGTTATGCTGAGAGATACTGGTGACTGCTTGAATCACAAACCTTTTTGAGAATGCATGTGAACGTACCCTTCAATTAATATAACTTTCAGGATGAGTTAACCAGAAGCTCCCCAACCCACCCCCACTTAAGACTAAAGTGGTTGTGAAAACCACCCAGGAGTCTGGACTGAGTGGACAGAGGGGTTTTGCTGAGCATATTGTGTGTGGATGTGGGAAGGCAAAACACACAGAAACAAAGATAGATTTTAACTGATTATAAATGGTAGGCATAAAAGATCAGAAATAGTTACGAAAGAAAATAAAAGATAAGTGCACAATCTAAATCTTAAATTTTATTACACTAGGCAGTATTTACATCAAGCAGTTTTCCCACCCCACTGGATGTTACAGTTCATAATACACAGGCCTCTCTCTCAAGCCTGGGACAAGTCTCCTCAGATGAAGTCTTCTGTCTTTCCAGCGTTCTTGTTGCTTCCATAGGTGGGGGAGGAGAAAGTTCCAAAGCATGGTGCCACTGTCCCCTATTTTATATCCTTAGTCCATGTGCCTAGGGCCTTGTCTACACTACACAGTTTTGTCGACAAAAGGCAGCTTTTGTCGACAAAACAGTGGATGCATACAAACTATGATGTGACTTTTGGTGGCAAAAATGACCTGTTGTGGTGACAAAATAAAACCACCCCGACAAGAGACATAAGGATTTTGCGCAAAAGTTTTGTCGACAAAGCGCCAGTATAGACACCACACTTGATTTTTCTGCTTTAATTGGCTTCCAGATGGTGTCCCACAATGCCCATCCTGACCGCTCTGGTCAGCAGTTTGAATTCCACTGCCCTGCAGACAGGTAAACTACCATCCATCCCTGCCCCTTTAAAGCCCCAGGAATTTTTGAAATTCCATTCCTGTTTGCTCGGCGTGGAGAGGTTTCATCACATCTCTCCAGGTGACTATGGCGGCTCCATGAAGCAAACACTCTCCCGCTTGGATCACTGTGGATCTGCTAAGTATTTGGGGAGAGGAGGCTATGCAGTCCCAGCTGCGCTTCAGCCGTAGGAATTTTGATACCTACAGGCAAATTTCTCAAGATTTGTGCAAAAAGGGGTATGACTGGGACACAATGCAGTGAAGAGCAAAGATAAAGGAGCTGAGGCAGGCATACCATAAGGCAAGGGAGCCAAACCGTCGCTCTGGTGCTTCACCCAAGACCTGCCAGTTCTATAAGGAACTGGACACTTTCCTTGGCGGTGACCGCACCTCAACCACCAAGAGCCCCGTGGATACTTCGGCACACCTGGAGGTGGTGGAAAGAGGACCTAACCCGGAGGACGAAGTCATTGATGAAGAGGTGGAGTTAGATAACTATGTGGAGCCCCCAGCAGGGTCGCTCGGTGGGAACTGTTCATCACTCCGGAGGTGTCTAGCCAGTCTCAGCAGTTGCTCTCCGGCGAGCAAGAAGCAGGAGAGGAGACGCCTGGTAAGTGGCTGTGGTTTGTGTAGCATGGAGGTAGGTTCAGGGTATAGAAATGTACAGGGGTGGCTCTGTTTCTGTGTGCCAGACATTTCCCTGTGCACCTAATTAGTACGGCAGAACAGGAGGTTAATGCATGCCAAGATCTCATGGGAATCCTCCAGAGAGATCTCTAGGAAACTTTCCTCAAAGTACTCGGCAATCCTCTGCTGAAGGTTCCTTGGCAGAGCTGCTTTGTTCCTTCCCGCATTGTAGGAAACTTTCATATTATATCTTACATGGCAAGTTTGTAAGAAATATCACAACTGCATATGAATGATGAATATGGGGATTACAGGGTGCTATTTTGAGTTAAGTGTGTCACGCCTGTTTTTCCTTCAAGTGCTTGTAGTCCATTACACTAGAAGGTGACTTCCAAGTTGTTATCAAAGGTGGTGGGGGTCAGAAGCTGAGCGAAAGAGGGATTGCGAGACAGGTTTCCCTACCTTTGCATCGTCTCTTCTTCTCTTGACACAGTGGTGAGAACATAGTAAACATGGACAGAAGACTACGTCGCTACTCTACAAACATACAATAGTGATGTGCGCTACAGATGTTACCGAGGCTACATGAGCTCTGGTAGAGTGTGCTGTCAACTTTTCAAGTAGTTTCCTGCCCATTGCAGCATAAGATAAAGATGCAACTGATAATCCATTTTGCAAGTGAGTCAAAATCAGGTGACCCTTTGTGTGTTCCATGTAGGAAACTAATAACTGGGTAGAGATCCTGAAAGATTTTGCTCTGTCCAGGTCAAAAGCCAAAACTCAATTGACATCTAGGATGTGCAGCTTTTGTTCAGCCTTGTGAGCACAGAACTTTGGGGAAAAAACAAATAAGAATATCGGTTGATTAAGATGGAAATGGGAAACCACCTTACACAGAAACTTCAGATGAGGTCTGCGCTGGACTTTGTCCTTATAAAAAACAGTACTGCAGATCCGTGACAAGTGTCTGCAGTTCTCCCACTCTGCTGGCTGAGGTGATGGCTGAGAGATGCAGAAATGAACAAGATGCTAAGGGCTTGAATGAGGGACTCATACGAGCAGACAATACTAAATTTAACTCCCAAGTCAGCACCGGGTCACAAACGAGAGGGAATAATCTATATAATCTTAAAGATTCTGGTTATGATAGGATTAATGAATACAGTTGAGGCCAAATGTGTGCGAAGTTGACAGTTTCCAGGAAGCTGCCCAGAAAGACAAACATTCCATTTACTCAGGTAAGTAGCCCTTGTAGAAGGCTTCCTGCTACTAAGAAGAACATCCTGAACTACCACTGAGTAATGCACCTCTTCTATATCTAACCACTGATGAACCACAGTCTGAGGTGGAGCACTTGAAGATCTGGATGCAGCACATGCATGGTGGTTCTTGATTACTGGCAGAAGCAGAGGCTACCTGGTGGGAAACCAACAGAGCTTGGAATACTACGGTTATCTTACCTTTCCTAGTGGTTTGCTGGCTGAGATAAGTACCCACAACTTAGCTCTCAAGGAACAAACTGTGAACCCAGAGGCTCCAACTACTGACCACAGAGGGTAAGAAGGAATTGAAGGAGGGGCAGCTTCCCTACAGATACCTGTAAGGAAAACTCTCCAATGTTCACGCATGAGATGTGCACACACCTACAATGTAATGGACAAGTGCGAGGACTCAAAGAACTTTACCTTCACTATAATGATTATTTTACAGTTGCCAAACATGTCAGCGTCATCAGGCAGGCACATACTTAGAATAATCATACATGACACACTTAACATTCAATTGATTTCAACATTCGATTGACAGATTATTTAACATGGTAGCCCAAGATGATATAAATGATCCAGGAACAAAAAGTTATTATTAAAATCAATGAACAGTAAAATAGTGCCTCACTAAATCCCCAATCCTGTATTGTGCATTGTATAGATTATAGGCAGACTCCCATATCCTACAGAACCGCAATGACTTCAGCAGGGCTATGTGGGGGCACACAGTCTGCCCACACAATACTATGCCTTCTATCACATTAAAATAAAATAAAATAGCTAAGCTATAGCTGTAGGAATTAGCTCATCACTGGGTTTATCAAGTGCTTCCTGTTAGGGAAACTCAACCAGATGATAAAAACAAATGAAAATCAAACAAAAAAATGAAGTAGCTCCTACAACAGTAATAAAAATTTAATGACAGTCATTATAAACCGGGAGGCAATTGGCAGACTTTGATTTCATATGTGATATACTTATCCCTTATTTGCACAAAAGGTATATGGATTCAGAGGCTGCTGATTGACATTACATGATTTAATATGAGAGCAACTCAGAACAGTGAATAGCTATATGGACAGATCAATAATTCAAATGTTAGTTGTTTTCAGATCACCTTCCTACTTTGGAATATAATCACCAGAACCAGGTGTACACTGAACAGTGGTAAATGTTGACCAAAAGATAAATTGAAAAAAATAAACTCATACAGTTGTGGTTTTAATTGTTCATCTTGCTTTTGTTGGACTCATCTCTGAAAATTTAGTAAGAACTTGTTCAAAAATCTACATAAAAGGCAGCAAGAGAAAAAATTACCTGATAATAAGATTTTATTTGTCTCACCAAAATAGACAAATTTTGAATCCTAAGTGACGCATCATTGTTGACTTTCTTATTTACTCTCTGACTGGTGGATTTAGGGTTGCTGCAAGAAAAAAGAAAAAGAAAATTAATTACCAACAAGTATTACACTGAAAGATTCATATTTTTTAGATCTTTCTCTAAACAAGTAGAAATAGAAAATGACTAACAAATCCAATCATCTGAAACATCCAGTACAATTACTAATTACTGTGAATACTGGGGCTGACACCCCAAGCCACGGTCCGGTTAATACAGAGAACCGGATAATGGAGGCTCAAATAAACGGGGTTCTACTGTATATCAACTTACAGTACTTTGCTGCTAAAGATTATAAGAATAGATCCTCAGCTGATATAAATTGTCATAGCTCCACTGAAGTCAATTTACAAAAACTAAGGATCTTGTGTTATCTAAGCTGATAAAATATTCCAACTGGAAAATATTAACAGTGTATTCTGAAGCACACAAATGCTTTTAGACTTATTTATCTTTATTTTTTGGTGAGAACTGGAAGGGGGAAAATAGGAGATATAGAGACCCTGGCATCTGGTTACACACCCATTAGCTTTAATTATTTTTTTTTAAATAATTATGGAGATATACCTATCTCATAGAGCTGGAAGGGACCCCGAAGGGTCATTGAGTCCAGCCCCCTGCCTTCACTAGCAGGACCAATTTTTGCCCCAGATCCCTAAGTGGCCTGTGATTATCTACAAATCAAAGAACCATTGATAACAGCCATTAATACCTTAACACCCCCTTCCCCTCTCAGTTTTGCCCATTGTCCAAATAGAGTTTAAAATGTTGACATCCTGAATGACTTATCTCCTAGACAGAAAGAAAAGAAAGAATTTAATAAATTACAAATTGTGGGATGGAAATGCAGGGACGCAAGGAGCCCCTAGCATGTGCAATGAACTCAGCCTACAAAAGTAACAAAGTGTGTGACTCTCTACAGATGTTTCCCAAGATACACAAACAAGGGAACCCTGGCAGACCCATCATATCTGGCCAAGCCACTCTTACTGAAGGAATATCAGGCCCCATAGAAACCATCCTCAAACCACTCACCACACAAAGGGCCAGCTTCCTCCAGAATACAACCGACTTCCTTCAGAAACTCCACAATATTAACAACCTCCCTCAGAACACAAAGCTTGCCACCTTGTATGTCACCTCTCTGTACACCAATATCCCTCACAATGACATCATCGTTGCCTGCCTTAAATATCAACAAGATAATGGACAACACTCAGATATCCATCCCAAAGACATTGCCAAACTCATCCATTTCATCCTCACCTCTAACAATATTACATTCAGCAACAAAACAAACACTTTGTCCAAACCAAGAGAACAGCCAGGGGTACTAGGATGGCTCCCCAACATCCCAATCTCTTCATGGGCCACCCTGAGGAAGAATTACGGAACAAACGTACCTCAAAACCAATGATTTATGGTTTATTACAATTATCTGTAATCCACTGAAGCCCCCACCACTAAGGGTATGGCTACACTTGCAGCTGTACAGCGCTGTGAGTTAAACCTGTCTTCGTACAGCTGAGTAGGGAAAGCGCTGCAGTTTGTCCACACTGACAGCTACCAGCGCACTGTCGTGGCCACATTCGCGGCATTGGGAGTGGTGCATTATGGGCAGCTATCCCAGCGTTCAAGTGGCTGCAATGTGCTTTTCAAAAGGGGAGGGTGGGGTGGAGTGTGACAGGGAGCGGGGGGGGAGAGAGAGTGGATTTTTGGAGTGCCGACACTGTGCCAGCACCCTGCCTTGCAAGTTCCGACCCCCCTCCCTCCTCCACCCCCTCTCACTCACTGAAAGCAAACAGCAGCTGTTTGTTTTTTTCTCACAGACCAGATAAGCAGCCACTCGCCCAAACGGACCCCCCCACACCTTCCCTGCGCGATGCCTCTCTCTTCAAGCAAACATTAGCTGTGGGCGTTCCAAAGGGAGCCCCCCTGCCTGCCTCTACTCATTCAAAGCAAACAGTAGATGTGTTTGTTTTTTGGATAAGTACCTCCCAGAGCCTCTGGAGTTCACAACAAAACAAAGAGAGGAACAAGAGAGGACGCTTCACTTAAAAGGATTATGGGGAGTTTCCGGAGGTCAATCACTGTGTAATAAGGTTACTCCCCGTTTACACTGGAGCACCAGCGTCTCAGCCACTCCGCAACAGCTGTTAAGCCTCTCGGGGAGGTGGAGTACAAGCAGCGCTGTATCCGCGGAGATACAGCGCTGTACGTGCCTTGCCAGTGTGGACGGGGAGTGAGTTACAGCGCTGTGGGCGGCTTTATTGCGCTGTAACTCTCAAGTGTAGCCAAGGCCTAAGCCTTTTTTTTTTCTCCTTTCCCTCCTATGATTGTGGAGGTGTTAACAGGTCACTTCACTTTGAATGGTCCCGTGAAATATGTGTTAACTACTTATGCTCAACAATCTCTTTCACTTTGCATTTAGTTTTGATACTGAGGGCTTGGCTACACTTGCGAGTTACAGCGCATTAAAGCAGCCCCAGGCACACTAGCTCACTCCCCGTCCACACTGGCAAGGCACGTAGAGCGCTCTAACTCTGTGGCTACAGCGCTGCTGGTACTCCACCTCGGCGAGTGGAATAACGTTTGCTGCGCCCCCGCTGGAGCACCACGGTGCCAGTGTGGACGAGGTGTTGCATTACTGCGCTCTGATCAGCCTCTGGAAACGTCCCATAATCCCCTTAAGTCAAGTGGCCATTCTTCTCATTGTTTTGAAGTTGCTGTAGGAATGCGGATATGTCGTTTGAAAGCTCCGTTTCTGACAGCCGGCTACTTTTCTGCTCTGAGACAGATAAGTGTGCTCCGAGAGAGATAAGTGTGCTCTGAGAGAGATTAGTGTGGAAGGCTGTGTGTGAGAGAGAGAGGCAGAGAGGAAGGGGGGTCTGCTGCTGTCTGAACTTACAAGACAGCATTCTGACATGCTCTCAGCCCCCCAAAAACCCACTCTCTCTCCCCACACATAGACACAAACACACTCCCTGTCACACTCCACCCCACCTCCCCCATTTGAAAAGCACGTTGCAGTCACTTGCATGCTGGGATAGCTACCCATAATACACTGCTCCCAATGCCGCTGCAAGTGCCGCAAACGTGGCCACGCCAGTGCGCAAGCAGCTGTCAGTGTGGACAGACTGCAGCACTTTCCCTACTGCGCTCTCCGAAGGCGGGTTTAACTCACAGCACTCTACATCTGCAAGTGTAGCCATGCTCTGAGTATATTTCCCAAACCTAAAGAAGAGCTCTGTGTAAGCTTAAAAGCTTGTCTCTCTCACCAACATAAGTTGGTCCAATAAAAAATACTACCACCCACCTTGTCTCTGTAATATCATGAGACCAACAGGGCTACAATAACATTGCATACATCTTGACAGGAGCAGTCACAAGGGCAAATGGGGGGACAAAGAGCACTGGCATGTGATGGAGATAAATGAGAGGGCGCACAGAGTTCCTGACATGGGGGAGGAAGAAGGGGGAAATGGGGCGGCACAGAGCCTGACACTGGGGGGAAGTGAGGAATGGAGGTCACACTGATCCCCTGGCATGCTGGATGGGTGGAAATGGGAAGCACACAGTGCCCCTGATATGGAGGTAATATGGGGCACACAGAGCCCTTACCATAGGGGGAAGGGGAGAACAGAAGATAATGGTATGGGGTCATCACAGAGAAACACAGAGCCCCTGATATGTGGTGAAAGGGGGACCGGGGAGAGGGAGCATGTGGGGAAGAACTGAGGGATGCAAGGAGCCCTTGGTGTGTGCCATGAAGCAACAAAGTGTGTGATCCTCTAGTCAGAATTTATAATAAGCTAATATATTATATATTTTAATGTCATTACTGGTAGGATATCTTTGAATTTTACAAGACTGCTATGCCAAAAAACAAAATATTGAAAATTACGGACCTAATTTTGTAAACACTTAAGTGGGAATACAACTTTGCTCGCATGAGTTCACCATTGATTTCATCAAGATTATTCATATGGTTAAAGCTAAGCATGTGCTAAAATTGAATTTTTAATAAAAACTTTTCCTCTCAGTGGCATAAAACTTTTGTCACTTGAAAATCCAACTGCTTCAGGGTCAACAACTAAAAGTTTAGACTTTCAAAACATTAACAAAGTTGCGATGAATTATTTTTAGGGTTTGTCTTCACAGCATAGTTTACTCAAGTGTTGCCCCAAATTTCATTCCTATCCATACACAAAAATCCTTAACTCAAGTACAGTGGTGCTCAGGGCCTTCCTTAGGATTTATGGGGTCCTATGCAGTATTATTAAACTAGTGCCCCTATGCCCGACGGCAGCCCAGGCTCACAGCCCAAGGAGGGGAGGGATGAGGCAGCAAAGGATACCGAGACGCCCGGCCCACCTCACGGCAGCAGAGAGTCATAGTTCCCCACAGAGACCCCATACCCTCTCTCTCACTGGTGCATTCGGCTCTGTGAATATGGCCCCTGCAGTATGCGCTAGGTGTGCGGGAGCCAACCCGCTCTTACCTGCTGGGGGTGAAGCTGCCGCTTGGGGAGGCTAGCTCCCCAGCCCACCTCTTCTTCCTGTGGCCCCACGCATACTTCACTCCTGTTCCGCCCCAGGCCCCGCCCCACTCCACCCAAGTCCTGCCCTCTCCCCACTGTCTCTCTCCTCTCTTCCCTCTCCCCCCTGCTCACCCCCTTCCAGCCAAATCCCTGAACCCAAATGAAGCAAATGACATTTAAAAAAAAAAACCCATCTGCAATTTCTTTCTAAAGAAAATGAAGCATGTTTTCCACTGCATACCAGATGGTGAAGACTGGACATGTAGAAAGTACCTAATTAAAAGCACTAAACTTGGGAATAAAAAATGTCAGTCACAGGTCTTTTGATATGCCCTGAAGTTTGTCAGAGATTTATTTGCAAAAACTTTGTAGTAAGGGTGAGGCAGCTGTCTTGCTTAATACAACATTAAATATTATCGAATACATGATGCAGCTCTTCTCTGTTTTACATTTTCTTAATCAGTATTTCAAAGCTGATTTTATATTTTAAATGTACTCTTAAACCTTCATAAAGGAATCATTCCAGATTACTACATATTTAACTCACTGAAACAAAGACATTATTATAAATTAAACAGTCACAGAGGTTTAGTGTGTTCATAACAATGTTCATTGCTTTTAGAAAAAGGGACCGCTAATTTACTTTGTGTGATCTCCATAACAATAGACACGTTTATGAAATTTCACCAACTTTAAAAAATATGTTTCCAAAGATTTTAGGCATAACAAAAGATTTTATATCTTACTAGGTACTGATTTTGCTGGAGGGTTCTCTTAAAACTACACCTCTATCTCGATATAACGCTGTCCTCGGAGCCAAAAAATCTTACCGCGTTATAGGTGAAACCGCATTATATAGAACTTGCTTTGATCCATCGGAGTGCGCAGCCCCGCCCCCTCGGAGCACTGCTTTACTGCGTTATATCCGAATTCGTGTTATATCGGGTGGCGTTATATCAAGGTAGCAGTGTAGTTCATCAGATAGTCAAAAGTAAAGAAAGGGAAACTCTTTGTCCAGCTATCTGGAAGGAAAGGGGTGTTGTCCCTTTAAGGGCTCTCTTCAACGGTTGGGGGGGGGGGGGTGAAGGGAGAAAGGGATGGACAGAAAGGACAGGAAGACTTTGGAAGCAAGTTTTCTTTTAACTATAGTAATTAAAATTAAAATGTGTATTTTAGATAAAGGTGGTCTTTTGAAGGATTTATTTAAAAAACTGTATGTCTGAAGATCCAAGCATTTAAGGCTAAAGATGACTGTGCATCTAAAAATCTATGCAAGGATTTTTTTAGAGAAGTGATTTTATAATCTTCACCAACTCACTAATGAAATATTTTTAAAGCAAATTTTAAACTAAGGTCCTGTAGACTAAGATGTTCGGAGTAAATATTATGGTAATTCACAACTGGTTTTGGCAGTAAATTCAGAAACTGGCAGTATATACCTGGGGGTTGGCAAATGCCTGTTAAATGGCTTCATTACCACTTGAAAGGCTCTTTAACAGTTTCGATGTTGTGCTAATAGGTCTAGCAGGCTGGAAGGCTTTTCCACTTTTAAGTTACTAGATCCCCTCCGGAGTAAGAGTCACCAGGCTGCAGCAGCCAGCTGTGGGAGCCTGCAGGAAGGGTCAGAACAGGGACAGGAAGAGCCGGTAGGGTGGACACTAAGTCCCAGTGGTGCCCCAAATTTTCAGGTGCCCTAAACAGCCGCTTATGCTGCATATGCCTAAGGATAGCCCTGGTGGTGCTGTTAGCTTGCATTCACTGACTTGTCAGGGAGTAGAGGCTACAGCTTGAGTTAGTAGCTGACAAGTTGTGCTAACACTATTACTCCTGCAGTAATCCAATCACTGTGTGATGTTCCAGTGTTATTTTGCAGTGTGGCCATTCTCATTCAAACAAGATTACCTCAAGAGGAGTTAACTCAATTTATCTACATTCATGTTAACTCTGCAGCCTTATATACACACACACACCCCAAAAATAAAAGCCTAAAATTAGGCTCCTAAAGCTTATACTTAGCCATTTCACAGTGGCATTTTAAAAAGCATCTTACTGATCAGAAGCACAAGTCCAACTGATTTCAAACTGCAAACTTTGGTGTCAGGGTATAACTTGGCTGAAGCATTCCAGCTTCCTATACATTGAGCTTCCACGAGTCAAGAAAGATAAGTGGTTGTAAATAGAGCACAGGCTATCAATTTTGTATTTTGAGTTTGTGTTCCCTTCACACTAAGGATGTTAATGAGGCCCTGGATTTATCTTTTTCAGCATAGCTGAGCATTTTAAATATGAAATTTCTTAGTAGAAAATATCTCTATGTAAAATCTGAAATTCTAAGACCGATTAGGAAACAAAAGACACAAGGAAAAAAATCAACAAATTTATCAATTTAAGACTATAAAATGGGAAGAAAGTAAAGAATCAGCAATATATGTGAATTTTAAAAAGCAATTTAAATTTTAAAACCATGTTTAAATCATGTTTTGTAGCCATTTAAGAGCAAAGAAACACTTTCAAATCAAAATTGGAATGTTTTGTGCTCACTCTGCTATAGTGTAAAATCATTATAGAAGGTGCAGGGCAACACAGAATCAGGACTACTCACCCACTCAGACTCAGTTATTTTAGGAATCCAATATGCATACAATTGTTCTTGCTTAGATTTATAAGATTATGTATCTGGCAAAATTGGCATATAAAATGATTCTTACTGATCATAACTGGAGTATTGTGATGGTTATTATATTCTGTAAAAATGACTAGAGAGACCATTTTGGATTAGTCATTCACAAGGTGGATATGGTAATCACAAAAGTGACTAAGTACAGACCAATGTTTGGGTTAAATCTGAACATGTTTGGCAAATATTAAGATTTGATAACCCCTTACAGAGCCAAATTCATACAGAGATTTTTGGAAACTTGAAGGGCAGAATGCAGGATAAATTCTTCTGATTAACTGATCTCTGCATGCCATCTAAAGTTTTCTACTTCTGCATTCGTATCTCCAAAAATGGAGCTTTGGGCCATTAATATTCACCTTTAATCTTTATTACTATCTGATTATTTCTAGGCTTATTCATGATCTTTAGCAGAATTTTTGCAGCCATATGTTTTTGCTGTGAGTCTCCTGTTCCTATCATTCCATCAAAGTGTACTACAGCTTCCTGGATCAAAACCTAAAATTGCACTCTTATTTAATGCCATCAGCCAAAACATAATAAAACTGTACAAACTGCAAGAATTTTAAATACAGATATTACAACAGCTCAGACTCTTGAAATTAGACTTTTGCTCCAAGTTTCTTTAACTTGAAAGTTGGTGCAAACTCTACAAAAACACCTGCAAATAATGAACAACCAAAATAATATTTAGCTTTTATGTAACACTTAACATCCTCATAGTGTTCCACAAACCTGAATCTTCACAACACTTCTAAAACAGACAAAGTATTATTATCCCAATCTTGCAGATGGGGAAACAGATTCAGAGAGGTTAGGTACTGAATATTTGCACTAAAGCTGCATAGTCAGTGCCAGAGATGGAATTAGAACCCAGGAGTTCTTGGAACACAAGCTCTTGGTCCCATGCCACATCCACTAATCAATGCTATATTACATGCAGCTCTTCTCCTGGGAAAATTATGTATCACTGCGCATGTGCAGAATTCATGGGCCCCGCAGATTTCTTTGCTTCCCCACAGAAAATGACTTCTGACGGGGAAGCAAAGGGAAGCCGCAAGAGCAGTCACGCGCTCCTCCCCAGCAGTGCAGGCAGGTCAGTTTGGGCGCCTGGACCAACCAATAGAGATGTAAATCACCACCAGGGCGGGGGGAGCTGGGCAATCATGCGTGTGAGAGAGACACACTCTGTCCCTCTCGCTCACTATTGCAGCACACTTGGTGTAGAGGGGCAGGGCTTTGGGGTGTTTCTGAGGAGGTAAGTGTGGCACAGATTCTGTCCCCTCAGGCAGAGTAGAATGTACAGTATGGCCTTATAAATGCTTATGGTGCTTTAGTGATTAGAACTTGTCTAAATTCTTGGAGTGAAAAAACATTTTCCTATCAAAATGTGCTCCACAAACTGTTTCTTACTGACCTTTCTGGAGATGGTCAGTAGCCAGTATAAATTGTGAGTTTGAGTCCCCAGCCCTCGTTTGCTCTTCAGTTGCCTATGATGTAACACTGAGCATATGGCTGAATATATTTGTTGACTAGAAGGGTCAATACTAGCTACATTACTATTAGACCAAGGGGATTTGGGGATTTCCTCCAATGATCCTCACTCCCATTCTCCATCCATTCTACTGTAGTTTAAATAAATTATCAAAATAATTGAAACCAGTGTGATATTGTGTTATTTTAACAAATAAAATATGCAGAATTTTAAAATATTGTGCACAGAATTTTTAATTTTTTCGTGCAGAATTTCCCCAGATGAAATGCTCATGTAACTGCACAATTAAAGCAGGCACTAGTGCAGTACTTACAAGAAACATACCCTGCAACCAGGAAGTGCACACTGATAAAGTTTGTGTTTCTCCCTGACCACTCTTGTCCCTTTAAGACAATACCTAAAATATTAAATGCAAAAAACACCTATGCTTATATAAAATAAGAACATGAAGTTTAAAAATCGTAAGAAGTCAGGGAAAAGATGCAGTTCCAAAACCACCATTAAATCTATTGTACTGCCCACATATGTATTTTGGGATATAAATACATTATGTTACCTGTCCAAAAAACTAATAATAATAAATATTGAAGTTAAGTACAAACTATGATTGATGTTATACCACACACAAACATAGGCCCTACACAGAGCAGCCAAAAAAAGTAGATTCTAAATCGCAAGTTACCCTTGATTTTACAAGATAAAGAAAGAGTGAAAATTCTGGTTTTTACCTTCAGGTTTCTACTGAAACATTTTAAGCTTATTGTTTAGTTGACACATACCATTATAATATGTTCATGAAATGTAATACTATCCTGCGAAACCTGCCAACATGCTCTATGAAAAATGATGCATTAAACTGTGAAAAAGATTTACCCATGACATCTCTCTTCTTTCATAGAATCATAGAATATTAGGGTTGGAAGAGACTTCAGGAGGTCATCTAGTCCAATCCCCTGCTCAAAGCAGGACCAACACCAACTAAATCATCCCAGCCAGGGCTTTGTCAACCCGATTCTTAAAAACCTCTAAGGATGGAGATTCCACCACCTCCCTAGATAATCCATTCCAGTGCTTTACCACCCTCCTAGTGAAATAGTTTTTCCTAATATCCAACCTAGAACTCCCCCACTGCAACTTGAGACCATTGCTTCTTGTTCTGTCATCTGCCACCACTGAGAACAGCCAACCTCCAGAAACAACCACAGATAAGTTTGTGAAAAGAACCAGTAGTTTACAGAAAGAGGTAACTGATGAAAAAATTGCCCCGTTTGTTTATGCAACAAACTCTACTTTCCGTATGATTGAGAACCCACACTTCATTAATATGGTTCAGTTATTAAAACCAGGATACAGTCCACCCAACAGAGCACATGTCGCAGGCAAAATGCTGGAGAAAGTGTATGAAAGAGAAATTGAGCAGTGTGCAAAAGGTCTAGCGGGTAACATTGTTAACCTGAGTCTTGATGGGTGGAGAAATGTCCACAATGATCCTGTTGTATGTGCTTGTGTGACAACAGAAGAAGGGAATGTCTTCCTTACAGAAACAATTGATAAATCAGGAAATGCACACACAGCAGAATACTTACAAGCAGCAGCAGTAAAAGCTATAACAAACTGTGAAAAAAAATTAAAATGTCTAGTACGCAGCTTGGTCACAGACAATGGAGCAAATGTATCCAAGATGAGAAGAAATTATTTAGAAGAGAGTGAAGAGAGTCACAAGCTAATAACACATGGTTGCAGTGCTCATTTGATGCACCTCTTAGCCAAAGACTTCAGTGTTCCAGAAATAAAGGCTAATGTTGTTGAAATTGCAAAATACTTCCGTAACAACCACTTTGCAGCAGCTGCTCTGAAAAAAGTGAAAGGAACCAAGCTAACTCTCCCATGAGACCTGCAATGGAACTTAGTAGTGGACTGTTTTGAGCTCTATATCAAGAATTGGCCTAATCTGATGAAAGTCTGTGAACAAAATCATGAAAAAATAGATGGCACTGTCACGGCCAAAGTTCTCAACATTGGGCTAAAGAGAAATGTTGAACACACGCTGAGTACCTGAAGCCTATTTCTGTAGCCTTGAACAAAATGCAGGGAAATGGCTGTTTTATTGCTGATGCTGTTGAAATTCGGAAGGAACTGAGTGAGATCTTAAAAAGAGAAATATGCAATGACAGAGTTAAATTACAAGCATTAAAAAAACGAATGGGACAAGCGCTATCTCCAGCTCATTTTCTTGCAAAGATTGTCAATACTCAGTAACAGGGTCAGACCTTAACTGCTGAAGAAGAGGAGTTGGCTATGACATGGACATCCAGCAATCATCCCTCCATAATGCCAACTATAATAAACTTCAGAGCAAAGGGTGAACTATTCAAGAAATATATGTTTGCTGATGATGTTTTAAAGAAAGTCACACCAGTGAACCTGTGGAAGTCACTTAAGCACTTGGATTCAGAGACTGCTGAAGTGATAATCTCACTTTGAACAGCAGTAGCTTCTTCTGCCGGTGTAGAAAGAATATTTTCTTCCTTTGGACTAATTCATTCCAAATTGAGAAATCATTTGGGAGCTGAAAAAGCAGGAAAACTTATTTTTCTTTTCCAGATTATGAACAAACAGGAAAATGAAGGTGAAGACGACTGAGCTAGCAGCAGAAGCCAGTATTTTAAATTTCTCATGTTGACCTGGCTGACATAGTCAATTTAATTTTTGTGGGTTTTTTAAAAAATATTTCATTTAACTATTTTAGTTAAAAACAATTTTTAACAAAAACAAACCTGATTTAAAAAAAACTTGAATGTTTAACTACATTCAAAAATTCATATACTTGTTTTGTTAAATTATTATATGTTTGCTGTTCAAGAAAAAAATCCAGAATACATAATGTTGTTGTTTTAGTTAAATAAAACAATTTAAATGTGTAACTGGTGATATTCTCCTCCTAATACAGCATGGCAAGAAAATCCTCAAAATATTAAAGATTAACCTGTTGAATTGGAGATAGTTCACCTCCCAATGACTTCATAAATATCTGCTTTAATTACCTTTGGTAAATGAAATAACCAAACAATTATTTATTTTCTGATGTAGCTGTAAAACTAATCTGAAGGTGCACCAGGGGGATGAACAGAACAGGTAATCATCAAGTGATCCATCCCGTCACCCATTCCAAGCTTCTGGCAAACAGCGCCTAGGGATACCAGCCCTGCCCTTCGTGGCTAATAGTCATTCAGGTTGACTGTGCGTTGTGTGAAACATACTTCCCTTTGTTTGTTTTAAACCTGCTGCCTATTAATTTCATATGGCGACCCCTAATTCTTGTGTTATGAGGAGTAAATAATACTTCCTTACTTACCTTCTCCACACCAGTCATGACATTGTAGACCTCTATCATATGCGCCTTAGTCTTCTCTTTTCCAAGCTGAAAAGTCCCAGTCTTAATAATCTCTCCTCATATGGCATCCATTCCATACTCCTAATCATTTTTGTTGCCCTTTTCTAAACCTTTCCCAATTCCAATATAGAATCATAGAATATCAGGGTTGGAAGGGACCTCAGGAGGTCATCTCGTCCAACCCCCTGCTCAAAGCAGGACCTAATCCCAACTAAATCATCACAGCCAGGGCTTTGTCAAGCCTGACCTTAAAAACCTCTAAGGAAGGAGATTCCACTTCCTCCCTAGGTGACCCATTCCAGTGCTTCACCACCCTCCGAGTGAAAAAGCTTTTCCTAATATCCAATCTAAACCTCCCCCACTGCAACTTGAGACTATTATTCCTTCTTCTGTCATCTGCTACCACTGAAAACGGTCTAGATCCATCCTCTTTGGAACCCCCTTTCAGGTAGTTGAAAGCAGCTATCAAATCCCCCCTCATTCTTCTCTTCTGCAGACTAAACAATCCCAGTTCCCTCAGCCTCTCCTCATAACTCATGTGCTCCAGCCCCCTAATCATTTTTGTTGCCCTCCGCTGGACTCTTTCCAATTTTTCCACATCCTTCTTGTACTGTGGGGCCCAAAACTGGACACAGTACTCCAGGTGAGGCCTCACCAATGTCGAATAGAGGGGAACGATCACGTCCCTCGATCTGCTGGCAATGCCCCTACTTATACAGCCCAAAATGCCGTTAGCCTTCTTGGCAACAAGGGCACACTGTTGACTCATATCCAGCTTCTCGTCCACCGTAACCCCTAGGTCCTTTTCTGCAGAACTGCTGCCTAGCCACTCGGTCCCTAGTCTGTAACAGTGCATGGGATTCTTCCGTCCTAAGTGCAGGACTCTGCACTTGTCCTTGTTGAACCTCATCAGGTTTCTTTTGGCCCAATCCTCTAATTTGTCTAGGTCCCTCTGTATCCTATCCCTACCCTCCAGCGTATCTACCACTCCTCCCAGTTTAGTGTCATCTGCAAATTTGCTGAGAGTGCAGTTCACGCCATCCTTCAGATCATTAATGAAGATATTGAACAAAACCGTCCCCAGGACCAACCCTTAGGGCACTCCGCTTGAAACCGGCTGCCAACTAGACATGGAGCCGTTGATCACTACCCGTTGAGCCCGACGATCTAGCCAGCTTTCTATCCACCTTATAGTCCATTCATCCAGCCCATACTTCTTTAACTTGCCGGCAAGAATACTGTGGGAGACCGTATCAAAAGCTTTGCTAAAGTCAAGGAATAACACATCCACTGCTTTCCCCTCATCCACAGACCCAGTTATCTCCTCATAGAAGGCAATTAGGTTAGTCAGGCATGACTTGCCCTTGGTGAATCCATGCTGACTGTTCCTGATCACTTTCCTCTCCTCTAAGTGCTTCAGAATTGATTCCTTGAGGACCTGCTCCATGATTTTTCCAGGGACTGAGGTGAGGCTGACTGGCCTGTAGTTCCCCGGATCCTCCTTCTTCCCTTTTTTAAAGATGGGCACTACATTAGCCTTTTTCCAGTCATCCGGGACCTCCCCCGATCGCCATGAGTTTTCAAAGATAATGGCCAATGGCTCTGCAATCACATCCGCCAACTCCTTTAGCACCCTCGGATGCAGCGCATCCGGCCCCATGGACTTGTGCTCGTCCAGTTTTTCTAAATAGTCCCGAACCACTTCTTTCTCCACAGAGGGCTGGTCACCTTCTCCCCATACTGTGCTGCCCAGTGCAGCAGTCTGGGAGCTGACCTTGTTCGTGAAGACAGAGGCAAAAAAAGCATTGAGTACATTAGCTTTTTCCACATCCTCGGTCACTAGGTTGCCTCCCTCATTCAGTAAGGGGCCCACACTTTCCTTGACTTTCTTCTTGTTGCTAACATACCTGAAGAAACCCTTCTTGTTACTCTTAACATCTCTTGCTAGCTGCAACTCCAAGTGTGATTTGGCCTTCCTGATTTCACTCCTGCATGCCTGAGCAATATTTTTATACTCCTCCCTGGTCATTTGTCCAATCTTCCACTTCTTGTAAGCTTCTTTTTTGCGTTTAAGATCAGCAAGGATTTCACTGTTTAGCCAAGCTGGTCGCCTGCCATATTTACTATTCTTTCTACACATCGGGATGGTTTGTTCCTGCAACCTCAATAAGGATTCTTTAAAATACAGCCAGCTCTCCTGGACTCCTTTCCCCCTCATGTTATTCTCCCAGGGGATCCTGCCCATCAGTTCCCTGAGGGAGTCAAAGTCTGCTTTTCTGAAGTCCAGGGTCCGTATTCTGCTGCTTTCCTTTCTTCCTTGTGTCAGGATCCTGAACTCGACCATCTCATGGTCACTGCCTCCCAGGTTCCCATCCACTTTTGCTTCCCCTACTAATTCTTCCCGGTTTGTGAGCAGCAGGTCTAGAAGAGCTCTGCCCCTAGTTGGTTCCTCCAGCACTTGCACCAGGAAATTGTCCCCTACACTTTCCAAAAACTTCCTGGATTGTCTGTGCACCGCTGTATTGCTCTCCCAGCAGATATCAGGGTGATTAAAGTCTCCCATGAGAACCAGGGCCTGCGATCTAGTAACTTGTGCTAGTTGCCGGAAGAAAGCCTCGTCCACCTCATCCCCCTGGTCTGGTGGTCTATAGCAGACTCCCACCACGACATCACCCTTGTTGTTCACACTTCTAAACTTAATCCAGAGACTCTCAGGTTTTTCTGCAGTTTCATACCGGAGCTCTGAGCAGTCATACTCCTCTCTTACATACAATGCAACTCCCCCACCTTTTCTACCCTGCCTGTCCTTCCTGAACAGTTTATATCCATCCATGACAGTACTCCAGTCATGTGAGTTATCCCACCAAGTCTCTGTTATTCCAATGACATCATAGTTCCTTAACTGCGCCAGGACTTTCAGTTCTCCCTGCTTGTTTCCCAGGCTTCTTGCATTTGTGTATAGGCACTTAAGATAACTCGCTGATTGTCCCGCTTTCTCAGTCTGAGACAGGAGTCCTCCCCTCTTGCACTCTCCTGCTCGTGCTTCCTTCCGGTATCCCATTTCCCCACTTACCTCAGGGCTTTGGTCTCCTTCCCCCGGTGAACCTAGTTTAAAGCCCTCCTCACTAGGTTAGCCAGCTCCTCACTAGGTTAGCCAATATATCTTTTTTGAGATGGGGTGACCACATCTGCACACAGTTCTCAAGATGTGGGCGTACCATAGATTTATATAGAGGCAATGTGATATTTTCTGTCTTATTAACTATCCCTTTCTTAATGATTCCCAACATTCTGTTCGCTTTTTTGACTGCTGCTGCACATTAAGTGGATATTTTCAGAGAACTATCCACAATGACTCCAAGATCTCTTTCTTGAGTGGCAACAGCTAATTTAGACCCCATCATTTTATATGTATAATTGGGACTATGTTTTCCAATGTGCATTACTTTGCATTTATCAACACTGAATTTCATCTGCTATTTTGTTGCCCAGTTTTGTGAGACCCTTTTGTAGCTCTTCGCAGTCTGCCTGGGACTTAACTATCTTGAGTAGTTTTGTATCATCTGCAAATTTTGCCACCTCACTGTTTACCCCTTTTTCCAGATCATTTATGAATATGTTGAATAGGACTGGGCCCTGTACAGACCCCGGGGGGACACCACTATTTACCTCTCTCCATTCTGAAAACTGAAAATTTATTCCCACTCTTTGATTCCTATCTTTTAACCAGTTACGAGTCCTTGAGAGGACTTTCCCTCTTATCCCATGACAGCTTACTTTGCTTAAGAGCCCTTGATGAGGGACCTTGTCAAAGGCTTTCTGAAAATCTAAGAACACTATATCTACTGGGTCTCCCTTGTCCACATACTTGTTGAACCACTCAAAGAATTCTAGTAAATTGGTGAGGCATGATTTCCCTTTACTAAAACCATTTTGACTCTTCCCCAACAAAATATGTTCATCTATCTCTGACAATTTTGTTCTTTACTATAGTTTCAACCAGTTTGCCTGATACTGAAGTCAGGTTTACCGGTCTGTAATTGTGGGGATGACCCTTGGAGCCCTTTTTAAAAATTGCAGTCACATTAGCTATCCTCCAATCATTTGGTACCGAAGCTGATTTAAATGATAGGTTACAAACTACAGTTAGTAATTCTGCAATTTCACATTTGAGTTCCTTCAGAACTCTTGGGTGAATACCATCTGGCCCTGGTGACTTATTACTGTTTAGTTTATCAATTTGTTCCAAAACCTCCTCTAATGACAACTCAATCTGGGATAGTTCCTCAGATCTGTCAACTAAAAAGAATGGCTTCAGTTTGGGAATCTCCCTCACATCCTCAGCCGTGAAGACCGATGCAAATAATTCATTTAGTTTCTCCACAATGGCCTTATCATCCTTGAGTGCTCCTTCAGCATCTCGATCATCCAGTGGCCCAACTAGTTCTTGAGAAGGCTTCCTGCTTCTGATGTACTTAAAAAAAAAATTGCTATTACTTTTTGAGTCTTTGGCTAGCTGTTCTTCAGATTCTTTTTTGGACTTCCTAATTATATTTTTACACTTCATTTGCTAGAGTTTATGCTTCTTTCTATTTTTCTCACTAGAATTTAACTTCCACTTTTTAAAGGATGCCTTTTTGTCTCCCACGGCTTCTTTTACATTGTTGTTTAGCCCCAGTGGCACTTTTTTGGTTCTCTTACAATGTTTTTTTAATTTGGGGTATACATTTAAGTTGAGCCTGTATTACGATGTCTTTAACAAGTTTCCATGCGGCTTGCAGGGATTTCACTTTTTGCGCTGTACCTTTTAATTTCTGTTTAAGTAACCTCCTCATTTTCGTGTAGGCCCCCTTTCTGAAATTAAATGCTACAGTGTTGGGTGCTGTGGTGTTTTCCCCGCCACAGGAATGTTAAATTTAATTATATTACGGTCACTATTACCAAGCGGTCCAGCTATATTCACCACTTGGACCAGATCCTCTGCTCCATTTAGGACTAAACCAGCAATTACCTCTCCTCTAATGGGTTCCAGGATTAGCTGCTCCACGAAGCAGTCATTTAAGGTGTCAAGAAACTTGATCTTTACATCCCATCTTGATGTGGCATGTACCCAGTCAATATGGGGATAGTTGAAATCTCCCATTATTATTGAGGTTTTTTAAATTTTTATAGCCTCTCTGATCTCCCTGAGCATTTCATAGTCACTATCACCATCCTAGTAAGGTGGTCGGGAATATATCCCTGCTGCTACATTCTTGTTATTAGAGCATGGAATTACTATCCATAGAGATTCTATAGTACAGTTTGGTTCATTTAAGATTTTTACTCCATTTGATTCTACGCTTTCTTTCACCCTTTCATTCTCTAATCCCAGTACAAATATCATAGATTGTGAATTAATCCATCTATCAGCTGCCTTTGATATCATTGATCATGTGGTGTTGATAATTCAACAGTGGCCCTAGCAGGAATCAACAGAGTTCTTCTTTGGTGGCACTACTCCTTTCTTTCAGAGAGAATCCAGAATGTGATATTGGATAATTCCTTTTCAGCCCCACAGGCCCCTACCAAGGGTGGTGGAGAATTCCACTTATCTCTTCTATTTGATGTGTACATCGGGCCTTTAGGACAATTATGAAAAGGTATGGGCTGAAGTGTTTTCAATATGATTATAACACCTAGTTCTATATCTCCATTTCCTCCAACCCTAATAGCATGGTTTTATCTCTCCTAGTAAATCTGATCTTAGGGCAAGGATGAGAGCAAGCTCATTGAAGTTCAATCAAAATAAGAGCAAGGTTTTGATGACAGGTTAGAAGAAGGAAAAAACGGTTACTCACCTTCTCATAACTGTTGTTCTTGGAGATGTTGCTCATATCCATTCCAATTAGGTGTGTGTACGCTGCGTGCACAGTCGTAAGAAAGTTTTTCCCCTAGCAGCACCCATCGGGTCGGCTATGGAGCCCCCTGGAGTGGCGCCTTCATGATGCTCAATATATGACCCTGCCAACCCGGCGCCTCCTCAGTTCCTTGTTGCCGGTTATTCCGAAAGAGGGGAAGGTGGGTGGGTTTGGAATGGATATGAGCAACGCATCTCAAAGAACAAGAGTTACAAGAAGGTGAGTAACCGTTTTTTCTTCTTCGAGTGATTGATCATATTGATTCCAATTAGGTGACTCCCTAGCCTTACCTAGGTGGTGGGGTCGGAGTTATGGAATCGCTGATAAGGAGCACCGTTCTGCTGAAAGCTGCATCATCCCTGGCATGCCGGATGATGGTGTAATGAGAGGTGAACGTATGTACCGAGGACCAAGTTGCTGCCCTGCAGATTTCCTGTATCGGGACCTGGGCCACGAACGCCGCTGATGAGGCCTCAGCCCTCGTGGAGTGTGCCGTAAGAGCCAGGGCAAGTATTTTGGCCATCTCGTAGCATGTGCGGATGCATGATGTGATCCAGGAGAATATTCTTTGAGATAACACCGGAAGTCCTTTCATCCGGTCTGCCACTGCTATGAACAACTGGTTTGACTTCCTGAACGACTTAGTGCGCTCGATGTAGAAAGCTAGTGCTCGCCGAACATCGAGGGAGTGCAGCCTCTGCTCCCGGCTACTGGCATGAGGCTTAGGGTAAAAAACAGGCAGGAAAATATCCTGACTAGTGTGGAAGTGTGACACCACCTTGGGAAGAAAGGCCGAGTGAGGTCTGAGTTGCACCTCATCCCTGTGGAAAACCGCTTAAGGGGGTCTGAGGTAAGGGCCTTTAACTCAGACACCCTCCTTGCAGATGTCATGGCGACCAGAAAGGCTGTCCTCCACGACAGATATAGAAGTGAACAAGTCACCAGCAGTTCGAAAGGGGGCCCCATTAGCCTGGAGAGTACCAGGTTAAGGTCCCACGCAGGGACAGGCTGTCTGATCTGGGGATGTAGGCGTTCCAGACCCTTGAGGAAGCGACCAGCCATAAGGTTGGCGAAAATGGAGCGACCAGACGCTCCCGGGCGGAAGGCCGAGATAGCAGCGAGGTGTACCCTTATGGAGGACGCTGCCAAGCCTTGCTGTTTCAGGCGCAGAAGGTACTCTAAGATGAGAGATACATGTGCCTGGAGAAGGGGTGTAAGACGTTTGTCACACCGACAAGTAAATCTCTTCCACTATGCCAATGAGGACCTCTCTTACTTGTTTTGAGCACAGAAGCTCCAAGGGGTTCAGCCATGAAGCTGTCAAGCCGTGAGGTGGAGGGACTGCAGGTCAGGGTGATGAAGGCGACCGGGGTCCTGAGTGATTAGGTTGGGGAGGAGAGGCAACGTGACCGGGGTGTCCACAGACAGTTCTAGGAGCGTGGTGTACCAATGTTGTCCAGGCCACGCTGGTGCTACCAGAATTATTTCTGCCCCGTCCCTACGGACCTTGAGTAGGACCTTGTGCATGAGAGGGAACAGGGGAAAGGCGTAGAACAGGCAGCCCCCTCAGGGTAGACTCATAGAATCATAGAAGATTAGGGTTGGAAAAATCCAACCCCCTGCTCAAGGCAGGACCCACACTAACTAAATCATCCTAGCCAGGGCTTTGTCAACCGAGGCCTTAAAAACCTCTAAGGATGGAGATTCCATCACCTCCCTAGGTAACCCATTCCAGTGCTTCACCACCCTCCTAGTGAAATAGTGTTTCCTAATATCCAACTTACACCTCCCCCACTGCAACTTGAATCATAGAATATCAGGGTTGGAAGGGACCTCAGGAGATCATCTAGTCCAACCCCCTGCTCAAAGCAGGACCCATCCCCAGACAGATTTTTGCCCCAGATCCCTAAATGGCCCCCTCAAGGATTGAACTCACAACCCTGGGCTTAGCAGGCCAATGCTCAAACCACTGAGCTATCCCTCCCCCGATTACTCCTTGTTCTCTCATCTGCAACCACTGAGAACAGCCGAGCTCCATCCTCTTTGGAACCCCGCTTCAGGTAGTTGAAGGCTGCTATCCAATCACTCTTCTCTTCTGCAGACTAAACAAGCCCAGTTCCCTCAGCCTCTCCTTGTAAGTCATGTGCCCCAGCCCCCTGATCATTTTCATTGCCCTCCGCTGGACTCTCTCCAATTTGTCCACATCCTTTTTTTGTAGTGGGGGTAGCAGGAATGCGTCCATGTTTGATCGTGGGCTGTCTCTCTGGAAGGAGCAGAACATTGGGCACTTCCTGTTGCTCCGGGTGGCAAACAGGTTGACGTGGGGAAACCCTCACTTTTGGAAGACGAGGTGTATGACATCCGGCCAGATGGACCACTCGTGCATGTGGAAGGACCTGCTGAGGTGGTCCGCCAGTGCATTCAGAACTCCTGGTAGAAAGAATACTTCCAGGTGAATGGAGTGGACTATGCAGAACTCCCACAGCCAGAGGGCTTCCTGACATAGGGGAGAGGAATGGGCTCCACCTTGCTTGTTGATATAAAACATGGCAGTGGTGTTGTCCTTTAGAACTACTACGCACTGACAACGTAGTCGGGCCTGAAAGGTGTGGCATGCTAGTTGCATAGCCCTCAGCTCCTTGATGTTGATATAGAGGGAGAGCTTGTCCTGTGACGTCAAGCCCTGCGTTTGGAGGTCTCCCAAATGCGCCCCCGATCCCAGAGCTGACGCGTCCATAACCAGTGACACGGAAGACTGAGGGCTGTTGAAGGGGACTCCTTCACAGACTGCCTGAGGGTCGAGCCACCACTGAAGGGACTCGAGCACCTGCCCCGGCACCGTGACCACGGAATTCAAGCTGTTGCATCCCGGGCAGTAGGCCGAAGCAAGCCGTGCCTGTAGAGGCCCGAGCCTCAGTCTGGCGTACTGGGTTACATAAGTGCAGGCAGCCATGTGGCCGAGCAGACTCAGGCATCCCCTTGCTGTAGTGATTGGGCATTGCCGGAGGCCTTGAATGATGTCCGTGATGGCTTGGAAGCGGGGCACTGGCAAAAGTGCTATTGCCTGAACCGAGTCTAACACTGCCCCGATGAATTCTATTCTTTGGGTTGGTTCCAAGGTTGATTTCCTCAAGTTGAGGAGGAGACCCAGTCACTTGAATGTGTATCTGACTAATCAGACTTGAGACCCTACCTGCCCCCTGGTGCGGCCCCTGCGCAGCCAGTCATTGAGGTAGGGGTATACTGCACGACCGACATGCACTTAGTGAATACTTGGGGGGCCGTTGAGAGGCTAAATGGAAAGACTATGAATTGATAATGATTGATAATGGTTGACCACAAAGCATAGGAATCACTGGTGTGCAGATCGAATCACTATATGGAAGTATGTGTTTTCATATCGAGGGCGGCATACCAGTCTCTCGGATCCAGTGAGGGAATAATGGTGCCCACGGAGATCATGTGGAACTTCAACTTTACCATGAACTTGTTGAGTGCTCACAGATCTAAAATGGGTCTGAGGCCCCCCTTGGCTTTGGGCATTAGGAAGTATCAGGAGTAGAATCCTTTGCCCGAGTTCCTGAGGAACCTACTCCACCGCTTCCAAGGCGAGGAGCACCTACACCTTCTGGATAAGGAGTTGCTCATGAGAAGGGACCCTAAATAAGGACGGGGAAGGGAGGTGGGAGGGAGGGCAGGAGCAGAACTGGAGAGAATATCCCACTTCTGCCGTACGGAGGACCCAGCAGTCCGAAGTTATTTCTTGTTATTTTTTGAAGTGGGACAGACTATTCAAAAAAGTAGGGAAGGATCCAGGAATGAGGCTGGTACACCATCCTCGGGCGCCCCTTCAAAAAGCCTGCTTGGAGCCAGACGATGGTTTAGTCAGGCCCTGCCCCTGCCCAGAGAGGGGAGTTGGAAGGCTTTCGTCTGCCATTCATGCCCCTTCTCCTATAAAAGTCCTGCCTCGGCCAAGGAAGATAGGAGCGCTGCTGCTGCTGAGGCTTGAAGTGTTTACGTTGGGTTGCCGGGGTGTGAAAACCCAAGGATTTCATGGTAGCCCTTGAGTCCTTTTGGATATGCAACCTAGAGTCAGTCTGCCCCGCAAACAGGCCTGCCCCATCCAAAGGCAGGTCCTGCATTGTCTGTTGAACCTCGGGCGAGAGTCCCGAGGCCTGTGGCCATGAGCTACGCCTCATGGCAATACCAGAGAACAAGGTGTGCGGCACCGAGTCCACACCGTCCAGTGAGGCCTGAAAAGAGGTCCGTACCACCACTTTGCCCTCCTCCACTATAGCTCCTAACTCTTCCCTGGACTCAGTTGCAACCAGCTCCTTATACTTGAGCATCGAGTTCCAGGAGTTGCTGGTTGGCAATCCTGAGTTGCAACCCCCCCTGGATAATATACTTTGCGCCCAAATAAATCCAGGCGCTTGGCGTCCTTCAATTTAGGCACTGGGGCTTGTTGTCCCTGCCTCTCCTTCTCGTTTACTGCAGCCACCACCAACAAGCAAGTCTGCGGTTGTGTGAAGAGGTATTCGTACCCGTAGATGGGATGAAATACTTCCTCTCCACGCCCTTGGCACTGGAAGGGATGGAGGCTGGGTTCTGCCAAACGGTCTTAGCATTGGCCTGTATGGTCTTGATGAGAGTTAGAGCCACCCTCGATGGACCTTCCAGAGCCAGGATGTCGACCATCGGGTCCTCCAACTCCATCACCTCCTCGGCCTGCAAGACCATATTTCGCGCCACCCTGCGAAGGAGGTCCTGGTGGGCGCAGCTGTCTATGAGGGGCGGTCCCAAGACGGAGGTGCCTGCAACCACCTCGTCCGGGGAGGAAGATGAGGAGGCTAGTGGGGGAACAGGGTCCTCCTGACCCTCTTGGTCTCCAGGGGCCTCCTGTCGTGCCTCACTGACTGGGCGAGCCACACCTGGATCAGGCTCAAGCGTTGGTTCCAGGGCAGGGCAAGGAAAGGTACTTCCTCGGCACCCCTGGGGTGGGGGGACTGGCGGAAGCCTCAGGCACCCATGGTTCAGAGGTCACCGACCGGGAACTTTTAGATTGGGTGCCCTGGGCCTGGTGGTAAGCCCACGGGGTCCAAAATGGCCACTGCGCTGGACCTTTGCCACTGCACAGGCCATGACCCTGCCCCCACCTCAGGCCTTCCACAGCCCGACCGGTGCCGGCCCGGCTCCGAGTTCTAGATCCCCGTCTCCAAGTCCGAAGACGGTGACCGGGACCGTGATGGCCAGGGCGGTGTTGAGCAGAGCTGGACCAGTGAGCAGCGCCGCGCTGGGGAGCGGTGGGGGGCCGAAGTCGACGGTGCCATCTCCAAAGACTTCGGCACTGGGTGCTCCTCTCTGGGATGCATCCCATTGGCCAGCTCCAAAGGGATAGGTCTCTGAGCCAGAGACCCACTCCTCCCTTGCTTCTGGTGCCGCTTCTGCGCCGGGAAGTCAGACCTGTGCCGGCTCGATCCCGCTGGTTTCGGCACCAGTGACCGGCAGTGCCGTGGGTCTCTCCCAGAGTCTTTCTGCTGTGCCACTTCTACCACTGCCACCAGAGCACTGCGCACCAATGAGCTCGGTGCCAGGTCTTGCCGTGCCGATGTAGGTTGTGGTCTGAGTGCCACGTCCATAAGAAGCTGCTTGAGGCGAAAGTCTCACTCCTTTTCTGTTCTGGGGCAAAACCCTTTACAAATCCTGCACTTGACTGTTTGGTGTGCTTCCCCCAGATACTTTAAACAAGCGTCATGGGAGTCGCCCATTGGCATGGGCTTGTTGCAGGACTTGAACCCCTGGGACTTGGGCATGTAAGCCCCACAAGGAGAATGCGGTCGGGGTGGAGAATAAACCCCCCAGCTCAACAGCTAACTAACTGATAACTATAGTAACTAAGAACTAATTAAGAACTACAAAGTACAGTCAAAATGCTAGGGAAACGTGGAGAGCTTGCGAAGCAAGATGCCACAGTTCCAACAACCATCACTGGCGGTAAGAAGGAACTGAGGAGGAGCCGGGTTGGTAGGGTCATATATTGAGCACCATGAATGCGCCACTCCAGGGAGCTCCACAGCCGACCTGACGGGTGCTGTTAGAGGAAAAACTTTCCAACGACTGTGCACATGGCGCGCACACACCTAATTGGAATCAATATGAGCAATCATTCAAAGAAGAACTGTAGAATATAGCAAACATTATATTGCTTCCTTTGATAGAGGATATCTGTCCATCACTTGGGGTCTGGTAAGACGTCCAGTGGCTTTGAATGAATGCTTTTCACAATCTGCATCTGGACAGAAGGTTGAGAAGTCTTTCATGGGATAAAATCCTGCTTCAGTGGGGATAGCAGTTTACCTCTGGTGTGGAACATACCGCTGTGGTCTATGTTTACGTAACCTGTCCTTTAAATCAGCTTCTGTACCCAATGACTGGAAGATAGCTAATGTAACACCAATATTTTAAAAGGGCTCTAGAGGTGATCCCGGCAATTACAGACCGGTAAGTCTAACGTCAGTACTGGGCAAATTAGTTGAAACAATAGTAAAGAATATAATTGTCAGACATACAGAAGAACATAAATTGTTGGGTAAAAGTCAACATGGTTTCTGTAAAGGGAAATCATGTCTTACTAATCTATAGAGTTCTTTGAAGGGCTCAAACAAACATGTGGACAAGGGGGATCCAGTAGACATAGTGTACTTAGATTTCCAGAAAGCCTTTGACAAGGTCCCTCACCGAAGGGTCTTACGTAAATTAAGTTGTCAAGGGATAAGAGAGAAGTTCCTTTCATGGATTGAGAACTGGTTAAAAGACAGGGAACAAAGGGTAGGAATAAATTGTAAATTTTCAGAATGGAGAGGGGTAACTAGTGGTGTTCCCCAAGTGTCAGTCCTAGGACCAATCCTATTCAACTTATTCATAAATGATCTGGAGAAAGGGGTAAACAGTGAGGTGGCAAAGTTTGCAGATGATACTAAACTGCTCAAGATAGTTAAGACCAAAGCAGACTGTGAAGAACTTCAAAAAGATCTCACAAAACTAAGTGATTGGGCAACAAAATGGCAAATGAAATTTAATGTGGATAAATGTAAAGAAATTTACATTGGGAAAAATAATCCCAACTATACATACAATATGATGGGGGCTAACTTAGCTACAACTGGAGTCATCGTGGATAGTTCTCTGAAGACGTCAATGCAGTGTGCAGCGGCAGTTAGAAAAGCAAACAGGATGTTAGGAATCATTCAAAAAGGGATAGAAAATAAGACGGAGAATATCTTATTGCCCTTATATAAATCCATGGGACGCCCACATCTTGAATACTGCGTACAGATGTGGTCTCCTCATCTCAAAAAAGATATACTGGCATTAGAAAAGGTTCAGAGAAGGGCAACTAAAATTATTAGGGTTTGGAACGGGTCCCATATGAGGAGAGATTAAGGAGGCTAGCACTTTTCAGCTTGGAAAAGAGGAGACTAAGGGGGGATATGACAGAAGTATATCAAATCATGACTGGTGTGGAGAAAGTGAATAAGGAAAAGTTATTTACTTGTTCCCATAATATAAGAACTAGCGGCCACCAAATGAAATTAATGGGCAGCAGGTTTAAAACAAATAAAAGGAAGTTCTTCTTCACACAGCGCAGTCAACTTGTGGAACTCCTTGCCTGAGGAGGTTGTAAAGGCTAGGACTATAACAAGATTTAAAAGAGAACTAGATAAATTCATGGAGGTTAAGTCCATTAATGGCTATTATCATAGAATATAAGGGTTGGAAGGGACCTCAGGAGGTCATCTAGTCCAACCCCCTGCTCAAAGCAGGACCAATCCCCAACTAAATTAGCCAGAATGGGTAAGGAATGGTGTCCCTAGCCTCTGTTTGTCAGAGGGTGGAGATGGATGGCAGGAGAGAGATCACTTGATCATTACCTGTTAGGTTCACTCCTTCTGGGGCACCCGTCGGCAGACAGGATACTGGGCTGAATGGACCTTTGGTCTGACCCAGTATGGCCATTCTAATGTTCTTATGTACCTCAAGAATGAATTAATGCAATGTGCTCTAAATGGGGCTACACCTTAACATCTTTTGGAAGCTGAAGCTTACACAGAAAGCAACATCCCACTTAGTAAGTAAAGAATCTTTTTGTGAGTACATGACACCAGTGCCTCAAAATCTGCATTGGCTGCCTTCTGAACTCTAGATGGTGTTTAAACTGTTGGTTTTGAATATAAAACCTTATTAAATACCTTGAAATCTGCTAGAGAGACAGACCACCTATCTCCCCACATGATGCTGCCACAATGGCAATCACTGGAGATGCTAGAGCTTGAACGTCCCTAATTTATGAAAAGGAGCTGCTGGCAGGACATTTTCCATGAGAGCCTTCTGACTTCAAAACTCACTCCCCCCCCACACCCGGCTCTGAAATTGCATGAATCTGGAGAATTTCAGGCACTCCACAACGTCTATCTTTTTAGACAGTTGGGAAGGACTGAGATTTCTAGGATGTGGAATTTTGGGTGTTTCTGGGATTGGGGGTGTTGGGTTTTTTTTGCAGAAGAGTTAAGCTTTGAAGCATCATGCTGGTTTTGTTTTCCATTATATCCTATTGTTATGACTTCATGTTTAACAGTTTGCCAGGGTGCCTAGAACCTGGAATAGGCATAGTTGTACATTTTTAATCACAATAAGCAAACATGAAAATCTTTTATAATTTATAATTATAAATTAAAAGTTTTAAACAGCAAAATTAGGAAAAAGTGCAACAAAGTACTTTTGAAACTGTAAAGAAATAGGTTTCTATACAAAAACATAAACATAAACATATCAAATAAATGTTTATGTGCTTGATTTTATAACAGTTCCAATACAAAAGATTTGCAAAACATAAAATGGTTCTTTGAATGTTTGTTTATGCCAGGATGTTTACTATTTTCTTTTAATTGTAGCTAATTTTTTACTTGTCTCCTTTCAAACAATGTGTGTATGGTAGACAAATAATCTGAATTATCAACAATTTTAAGTTTCTACTCAAAATAGAAAATTCTGTTTACTAGAATGTACTTGGTCTGAAGTCACTAAAATATCTAACTACTATATTACTGAAAATTAGAAAAAAATACCTTTCTTAAAACCGAAGATGCAGAGAAATAACTTCTGAAAAAATACATTTTTCAGTTCTAAAAACTGATTTTGGTTTGTCAACAATAGATGATGAATTATTAAAAAAGAATTTTGCATGAATAAACAAAAGATGCTAGAGGCAACCTCACTATTCACACTATAGATATTTTTCAGGGCAACGAATCCTACAACTCTGAATAGTTTCTTTTATAAAATGGAATATTAAAATGCTTCACTGGCAAATAGCCTAGCAAAATAGGGCAAATCTGTGTAGAAGTCAATAGGCAGCACAGTAGTAAAAGATAGCCTTAAGCAATTTTACATTTAGGAGCAACCTACTTATGACAAGTTACATTAATTTCAACTGAGATAAGTACAGACAAGAGCATCTACAACTGTAATACGTTAGTTTAAAAACCATACAAAATGGGGTGAACTCGGTTATTTTAAAATCAGTACAATGAACTACAGTTTGAGACCTCATTTAATCAGATTATATATCTTTACTTATTCACTGACCAGAATCGATCAGAAATAGGAATCTGATAGCTTAATGGCTTCATACTTAAGTCTAAAGAGACTACAAACCAGTTGTGTCCTCTCTTGCCATCTGTTATTTGATGGTGCTTAATGACTAAATCCTGTACTGCATTGCACCCTAATTTTAAAGACAAGATTACAAAACACTGGTTTCAACATTCAATTTATTGTAACAAATAAACTCAAACAAAATTAAGATATAAACAATCTGCATGAGTTTTCTAAGCTCTTCAAAGCAAAATCTGGTTGTTCCTGTATTTGAATTTTAGAATTAAATAGCTGAACGTTTACTTTTTCAGAGAAATGTTGTTGGCTAAATATGTTAAGTCAAAAGCCGCTAAAGAGAATACTGTCTGTGCATCAAATACTTTTAAAACTTCTGATATAAAAGGATAGATTTCGCATACTGCTTCAACATTTCTACTGTTTATAAATGACAAAAAATACTAAACATGGTTTACAAACTAAGCAAGTAAAGTAATACACCCTCCAATTTATTGTAACATTCACAGTAAGACAGGTGCCTTCACCAGCGTACAGCAATACCAATCAACTCCTTTCCTACTTTATTCTGCAAGTGCTTAAGCACCTCAAGTAACAGTATAGAAAATGACATGTTGAAGCATTAAAATGAGTTATTGGAAGCACCTCTGCATAAGGAACTATGGTATGATAACTTCTACTCTTTCATTACCAATCAACTGTTTGGACAGTCCTTATCTGCACTAAATATTAATGATCTGAGCCTGCAAAATGGGGCTTATTTGGAGGTGGATTCAATGACAGTTTTTTGCCAACTTGTACTCATACAAATTACTTGGAACAGAGTTTCTCAAATGCGGCCACCATGGCCGCATACAGCCACCAGGGGCTTTTCTTGTGGCCACAGCCTCCTAGGCAGTGATTGGGGGGGGGCGGACGGGACGGACGACAAAGCAGTGGCCCCTCCCACAAGGCCACCAGCATGGGTTGGGCCCTGCCCACCTCTGGAGACATAAACGCTGGAGGAGCAGGCAGCCAGTGAGTTCCCCACCTTCCTGGAGGTGGTGGGGTCAGGCTTCAGCCCTGGGGTGGTGGGTGGCAGTCTCCAGCTGCGGGGCTTCAGGCTCTGGCCACATGCCAGCAGGCTCTGTGACTGTGAGGCTTCAGGCTCCGGCCACGGGACTTTAGGCTCTGTCTCCGGACCCCATCCCCCGGGCCTGGGACTTCAGGCTCCATCCCCCGGCAGTGTAGCGGCGGGCTCACCACCCCTCCCCATCATCCCTGACCCCCTCTCTCCCCGCCTCTTCTGGTTCCGGGCTTCAGAAACGTGGCAGCAGGCTTCGGCTCCGACCCCAGGCTCAGCCCACCCAACCCCCGCTGTTTTATCCAGCCCTAGACTTTGGCTGCGCCACAGCAGGCTCCATCCCCTGGCTGTGGGGCTTCGGGCTTGGGCCCCGGGATCTGGCTGCAGGGCTTCAGGCTCAGGCCCCGGCCCCCACCCTCGGCCATGCATTGGCAGGTGCCTCCCCTGGCCCCTCACTCTGACCCACGCTGCCTCCCCCAACCCTATCCATTCCCCCCATCGCCCCTGGCCCCCGCTGCCTCCTTATCCACCTTGCCATCCAGGGCTTAATTTGTCCCCAGGCGTGCCAGGGCTGAGCAAGTCTACTGTGAAAAATTATATTTGTATGATTGTTAATATCACTTTTCACAACAGACTTAGTAGCTAGCTGGGAGGCTATGAAAAGTCATATTAACATACAAGAATCACTTTTCACAGCAGCAAACTGACTAGCTAGCAAATATTTTAAAAAGCCACCAAAAAAGCAAAAGAAACAACAAAAAAGAGAAGAACGTGCAAAGCACCTTATTTGTGCTTCTATTTTGTTTAGGTCCAGTAAAGAATAGAGACAACTGTACATTATTTTTATTCTTGACTCTGCAAAAAAAAAAAACCCTACATAAATAAATTACTTTGATTTGGACATGTATATGTGCATATTTATTTATTTCTAAACGTTAATTAAGAATTAATTATTTTAGGAAAAAGTGTCCGAGCAGCCCCCAGCAAGAGTTGGTGGCCGCAGTCTAAGGCCATCAAAAAATTTGTTTGTGAGAGCCTGACTTAGAAGATCTTATACAGGTAAAGTCTGCAAATCCTTAGTGTTTCCACCTCCCCTTACACATCTATTGGCATAGACCATGAAAAGTTTATGAACATCTTCACTGGCAGCAGGGAACTGGACCCCCTTCCTAGAATAGTGAAAAATACCATAAAGAAATATACAATAAGTCTCCATAAAAGCCAGGTAACCTCAAGCTTGTGCACTTTAGTGCCTTGGAAAGCATGATCAGTTATGCAATCACATAATGGATCCAAGGCCCAATGGGACTTAGGCATTGCAATGCCTAACTTTTTGGCACCTAGAAAATCTCTGAAACAATACAGAGAACCACAAAGTCTGGTTTAGGTGCCTAGGCTCCCTATACAACGGTGGTGGGCAACCTGCGGCCAACGGGCCGCATGCAGCCCATCAGGGTAATCTGATCACGGGCCACGAGACATTTTGCTGACGTTGACCATCCGCAGGCACGGCCCCCCACAGCTCCCAGTGGCCGCGCTTCGGCGTTCCCGGCCAATGGGAGCTGTGGGAAGCAGCGGCCAGCAATCAGATTACCCTGATGGGCCGCAGGTTGCCCACCACTGCTATACAATGAATGGTGAAATAGGTACCTAGGAATGGGATCCACAAAAGCCAGGACTTTGTCTAGTTCAGACGACTCACTGCCTAATGGGAGATGCTGACAAGAAAGAGTTAGGCACTTAAGTCCAGGCCGCACATAACAAAAGAATGGCCAAACTGTGTCAGACCAATGGTCCATCTAGCCCAGTATCCTGCGTTCTGACAGTGGCCAATGCCAGGTGCCTCAGAGGGAAGAACAGAACAGGTAATCATCAAGTGATCTATCCCCCGTCACCCATTCCCAGCTTCTGGAAGCACCTAGCTCTGCTAGCAATCAACAGACGGGAACACCTCTCTTGGAGTCTAGCAGTTTAAGCACCTAAGTCATTTCTGATAAGAGTGAGTTAGGTACCTGTCACACTCCACACAGAACGGACGGAGATGGTGCCCATCTTATAGCTTTTAGCCAGTGGTTAGAACACTCATCCAGGATGTGGGAGACCCAGGTTCAATTTCCACTACTGCCTGAGGGGGGAAAAGGATTTGAACAGGGGTCTTTTACACCTCTCAGTAGAGTGCTCTAACCACTGGGCTAACAGATATTCTTTTGATGTGGGTCTCGCTATCTCCTGTTGAAGCTGTTTCACTATGGATAAATTCTTAGAGAGTCATTGGGCCACAGAGACTGAGAATGACTCTATAGTCCATTGATTAGGGTAACCATCTGGGAGGTGGGAGATCCAGGGTCCAATCTCCCTGTTCCAATGAATAATTATTTATACATAATGGAACAGCTTCAACAGGAGAGAGGCCCACATCCAACTATCTCACAGCCCTGTTGTTAGAGCCCTCTCCTGAGGTGAGGGAGAACCCTGTTCAAATTCTTTCCTCCTCTTCAGGCAGAGGGGTAATTGCGCCTGGGTCTCCCATATTATAAGGGTGAGAGCTCTAACCAATGGCTAAAAATTATAAGGTGGGCACCACCACCACAACCACCAACTCCTTTGGACTGATTCTATATGGGGACTGATCTGTAAGGTGTGAGCACATCTACTGAATTGAGCCCTCAATAGCAGAGGTATCCGTGGGTATGCATATAGAAGTGGTGCTTCCCATTTTAGGAGGAAGGCGTCCCCCAGCACTAGGGGTCCCAGACCTGTTCTCAAACAGAATTCTGGGCATTTCTAGTTCTGCAATATCGCAAAGAGGTCGATGGATGGGTAGCCCCATTGTTGAAATATGTTCTGTAAGACCACATTGTTTAGTTCCCATTCGTGATCGCAAGAAAAAAATCCCTGCTTAGCGTGTCTGCTGTAGTGTTCTGACAGCCTGGGAGGTAAGAGGCTGAGATGTTGATATTTTGTCTGATGCACCAATTCCATAGTTTCATGGCTTGGGTGCATAGGGAGTGAGATCAGGCTCCTCCTTGTCAATTTATGTAAAACATGCAAGCAACGTCGGTCATTACTCAAATGTTCTTGTTCTTTATCAATGACAGGAAGTGAAGGCAAGCATTGCAAACTGCGCAGAGTTCTAATAGGCTTATGTATAACCATGTCTCTGAGGGAGACCACTTGCCCTGAATCGCAGGACGTTGGAGATGGGCTCCCCAGCCTATCAAGGAGGCATCAGTTGTGAGCATTATGGAGGGTGAATCCGGAGTGAAAGGGACCCCCACACACACATTGTTGGGCTGTGTCCACCAATGTAGTCTCTCTGACTTTGGGCGGCATCATAAGACGTCTTTTTAGGCCATGTTTGTGTGGTATGTAGATGGTTCTGAGCCAACCTTGGAGGCAGTGCATGTGGAGACAGGCATGTCGTACCACAAATGTGGTTGGAGCCATGTGGTCCAAGAGTTGGAGGCAGGTGCGTGCCCATATGTGTGGGCTGTTCATTACTGAGGAGATGAGTTTGGTCACAGTGAAAAACCTGTTCGTTGGTAGTGATGCTTTGGCTTCCACAGAGTCAAGATGGGCCCCGATGAAGTCCAACTGTTGCACTGGGTTTAAAATTGATTTGTGTGTGTTTATCTGTAGCCCAAGATTCAGGAAGAGGGCAATCGTTCTGTAAGTAACAATGAAGTGTCTGCCCGAGTGGGAGCTTTTAGTAAACAATTGTCAAAGTAGGGGAAAATTATAATTCCTTGTTTGCAAAGGTGTGCCGCTACTACTGCAAGGATTTTGGAGAACACTCGCGGTGTTGTGGAAAGACCAAAAGGCAGGACCGTGTATTGGTAGTGATTTGCTCCCAGGGTAAATCTGAGAAACCTCCCGTGAGCAGGGTGTATTGTTATGTGGAAATAGGCATCTGGAAGGTCGAGGACTGAGAACCCTCGTTCCAGTGTTGGTATTATCATTGCTAGTGTGACCATCCTTAACCGTTGGACCCTCACAAATTTGTTGAGCTTTCTGAGATCGAGGATCGGTATCCATCCTCCATTTTTCTTTTGAGTTAAGAAGTAGTGCGAGTAGAAACCTTTCCCCCTGTGTTATGGAGGAACTTGTTCCACAGCACCTAGATGTAGAAGGTGGTTTACTTCTTGTCGTATAAGGTGCTCACGAGAAGCATCCCTAAAGAGGGATGGGGATGGGGGGGCTGAGTAGAGGCGGTGGAGATAAAAGGGATGGAGTGGCACTATCAGCACTGTAGAGTGGGGGAGGTCATCCAGACCCTCAACCAAGTCCTCAAAATTGCTGCTTCATAGAGGACGATTGAGACGCTGATGATCGTGGCTGTGGAGGCTGGCGGCTCTGCCTTTGTTTTTGTGGCTCATACTGGCGCTGATGTTGGGCATATGGGGCATACCTGTTGCGTTGTAAGACTGATACCTGGTTTGCCTTCTCTTGGTTGCAGGCGTGTAAATACCCAGCATACGGAGGGTCGCTCGGGAGTCTTTCATGGTGTGGAGGACTTTGTCCGTCTTTGTGGTGAACAGCTTCTTGCATTGAATGGGAGGTCCTCTACAGTGGACTGTATCTTCCTGGGGAAGCGAAAAGAATGGAGCCTTGTTGCCCAGAGCATGACCACCGCAGTGGCCATGGATCTTGCCACTGTGTCAGACACATCTAAGGTGGTTCTGGCCACAAGCTGTCCTTTGGATATGAGAGATTTAAAGTGGTCCCTTTTGTCTTCCGGAATATCATTAATGAAATCCATAAATTTTGAGTAGTTGCCGTGGCAGTATTTTGCTAAGAGGGCCATGTAATTGGCAACCTGGAACTGCAGGGTCGCTGAGGAATAGACCTTGCGGCCAAAAGGGTCTACCATCTTTGTCATTAGGCATTGACCTGTATTGTTGCTGTCTACCGCGTCGGTTGACGGTGTCTATTACAAGAGAAATTGGAGCTGGGTGGGAAAAGAGGAAGTCTACATCTTTTGAGGGTACGTATTTTTTGTCAGCCCTCTTACAAGTGGATGGTATGGTGGTAGGGGTCTGCCAAACTGTTTTGGCTGGCTCCATTAGTGCATCATTGATTGGGAGCGCTATTTTGGAAGCCGAGGAGGTTTGTAGGATATTCAACAGTTTACGTTGGGCCTCCGAGACTTCCTCAAGAGGGATCTCTAGAGCATCCGCACCCGTTTGAAGAGCTCCTGAAATGGTTTAAAGTTGGCAGCAGTTGTGGATGGAGGAGGCATGATGGCCTTTTCTGGGGAAGAGGAGGAGTTGCTAGCTCCTGTGCTATATCCGCCTCCCATTCCTCAAAGGTATCCTCAGCAGTTTCTGACTGTGCAGGTACTGATAGTAGTGGTGGGGATCTAATCCCCTCCCTCGAGGGGGAGGGGGGCTTCCTCTAATGCCTTCTATAAGTAGCACATGGGTCCTAGTAAGGCACAATCGGTTGGGAATGGCAGAGGAGGGCCCATCCATGGGTGGCCCATACCATGGGCGTATATCTTGTCTACAATAATGCCTCAGTCATAGGGGCCCAGGGGTTGGCATTGGTCAGGCAGGTAAAGTGTGTCTGGAAGAGAAGACACCCTCTTCCTCATCATCGTCCTCCTTACTGGACAGAGGAGGGGTTGGTGGTGAATCCACATGCTCTGGAGAGCCATCAATGCTGAAGAGTGGTGATTCCAGTGTCAACGAGACTAATAGGTCTTTATGATGAAAAAAGCATCACTGTAAAATAATTTCAGTGCTAAGTGATCAGTGCCAATGTATTCGGCGCCGTAGGTGTCGGTGCCAATGTTAAAGTTGTTGGCATCGATGGCAATGTTGCGGATACGGTCGTCGGTGCTGCTGTGGCTGGTGGGGTAGCCTGTGGTGAAGGTTTGGGTGCCGCTTCCTTAAGCGGTGTTGATGGTGTTGTGGCACAGGAGGTAGAATCATAGGACAGGACGGGACCTTGAGAGATCATCTAGTCCAGTCCCCTGCATTCATGGAAGGACTAAGTATTGTCTAGACCATTCCTGACAGATGTTTGTCTAACCTGCACTTAAAAATCGCCAATGATGGAGATTCCACAACCTCCCTAGGCAATTTATTTCAGTGCTTAACCACCCTGACAATTAGGAAGTTTTTCCTAATGTCCAACCTAAACCTCCCTTGCTGCAATTTAAGCCCATTGCTTCTTGTCCTACCCTCAAAGGTTAAGAAAAACAATTTTTCTCCCTCCTCCTTGTAACAACCTTTAACGTACTTGAAAACTTATGTCCCCTCTCAGTCTTCTCTTTTCCAGACTAAACAAACCCAATTTTTTCAATCTTCCTTCATAGGTCATGTTTTCTAGACCTTTAATCATTTTTGTTGCTTTTCTCTGGAGTCTCGCCAATTTGTCCACATCTTTCCTGAAATGTGGCGCCCAGAACTGGACACAATACTCCAACTGAGGCCTAATCAGCGCAGAGTAGAACGGAAGAATTACTTCTCATGTCTTGCTTACAACAGTCCTGCTCATACATTCCAGAATGATTTTTGCTTTTTTTTGCAACAGCGTTACACCATTGACTCATATTTATGACCCCCAGATCCCTTTCTGCAGTACTCCTTCCTAGGCAGTCATTTCCCATTTTGTATGTGTGCAACTGATTGTTCGTTCCTAAATGGAGTACTTTGCATTTGTCCTTATTTAATTTCAACCTATTTACTTCAGATCATTTCTCCAGTTTGGCCAGATCATTTTGAATTTTAATCCTATCTTCCAAAGCACTTGCAACCCCTCCCAGCTTGGTATCATCCACAAAGTTTGTAAGAGTAGTCTCTATGCCGTTATCTAAATCATTGATGAGGATATTGAACAGAACGGGCACCAGAACTGATCCCTGCGGGACCCCGCTCGTTATGCCCTTCCAGCATGACTGTGAACCACTGATAAGTATTCTCTGGGAACGATTTTCCAACCAGTTATGCACCCATCTTTTTAGTAGCTCCATCTAGGTTGCATTTCCCTAGTTTGTTTATGAGAAGATCATGCGAGACAGTATCAAATCAAAAGCCTTACTAAAGTCAAGATATATCACGTCTACCGCTCCCCCCCCCCCGCCCCCCTCCACAAGGCTTGTTACCCTGTCAAATAAAGCTATCAGGTTGGTTTGACACGATTTGTTCTTGACAAATCCATGCTGGTACTTATCACCTTATCATCCTCTAGATGTTTGCAAATTGATTGCTTAATTATTTGCTCCATTATCTTTCCGGGTACAGAAGTTAAGGTGACTGGTCTGTAATTCCCCTGGGTTGTCCTTATTTCCCTTTTTTAAAATGGACACTATATTTGCCCTTTTCCAGTCTTCTGGAATCTCTCCCATCTTCCATGACTTTTCAAAGATAATTGTTAATGGCTCAGATATCTCCTCAGTCAGCTCCTTGAGTATTCTAGGATGCATTTCATCAGGCCCTGGTGATTTGAAGACATCTAATTTGTGTAAGTAATTTTTAACTTGTTCTTTCCCTATTTTAGCCTCTTCTGATCCTACCTCATTTTCACTGCTATTCACTATGTTCGACGTCCAATCACCGCCAACCTTCTTGGTGAAAACCGAAACAAAGAAGTCATTAAGCACCTCTGCCATTTCCAAATTTTCTGTTATTGTTTTTCTCACTTCATTGAGTAACAGTCCTACCCTGTCCTTGGTCTTCCTCTTGCTTCTAATGTATTTGTAGAATGTTTTCTTGTTACCCTTTATGTCTCTAGCTAGTTTGATCTTATTCTGTGCCCTGGCCTCTCTTATTTTGTCCCTACATACTTGTGTTATTTGTTTATATTCATCCTTTGTAATTTGACCTAGTTTCCACTTTTTGTAGGACTCTTTTATTTTTAGATCACTGAAGATCTCCTGCTTAAGCCAGGGTGGCCTCTTGCTATGCTTCCTATCTTTCCTACGCAGTGGGATAGTTTGCTCTTGTGCCCTTAATACTGTCTCTCTGAAAAACTGCCAACTGTCTTCAATGGTTTTTCCCCTTAGACTTGCTTCCCATGGGATCTTACCTACCAACTCGCCACGTTTGCTAAAATCTGCCTTCTTGAAATCCATTATCTTTATTTTACTAGGTAGGCTTGCTCTTACCTCTTGATTCCGAACCAACATGCCTGGGGTTGGCAGAGGCCATGGTGTGGGCAGAGTGGGCGGTGCCTCGTAGGTATTCAGCCATGGTGCAGTCGGTACCAAGGAAAGAGACCAAGCTGGAGACAGCTTCTTTTTGGTCATCTCTCTCTGAGGTGAAGTCGCTGCTCTTTCCTCGTTGATTTTTTTGAGGAATGACCCTTCCTCTGCGACAAGGGTAATATCCCTGGGGACTCTTGTCTAGGGGGAGTCTGCTGGTTGGGGTCTGAAGCTGGAAGCAGGGATTTTTCCATGAGAATGAGCTTGAGACGTAAGTCTCTATCCCTTCTAGCGCAAGCCTTTAGGTTGTTGCAGTGAGCACATTTCTGAGGGATGTGCAATGCAGTGAGAGTGGTCATCTGACAGTGGCATGGCATCCCAACATGAAAGGCAGTGCTTGAATCTGGGCGAGCCAGGCATAACTGGAATAACTATGATTCACCATAAGAGTGAGCCCTAACTAATATAAGGAAAAAGTTGGGGGGAGGGGTTGGTTTGGTGTTTTGAATTTTTTTTTAAAGGATAGAGAAACAGGGAAGAGAGTGCAAGTACCTACTAAGGAACTAAACTACCCTAAATAAACGATTTTAACACTAAACAAGCTAACTCTGTGACACTGTGGAGAGCTCCGTCTCAGGCAGAGAAGGGTGAGAAGGAAATGAGGAGGTCAGGTCGCGCACTCTGTACGACACTGCTCCTGAAATTTTATGATCAAAGGTGCAACACACCTGAAGTGGAGCACCCACACAGATATCACTCAAAGAATAATCTCATTTTTTTAAAGCAGTACACTGAGTAATATTTAGTGAGTGACATTTTTCCATTTAGTTTCAGGAACCAGTTTTGACAATAAGGGGTTATGAACATCCATCTACAACATCTACAACTTCCGAGTCATCATATGTCAGACAGTAAGTTACCTGTATAAAAAAAAAAAATTATCTTCATCATCCAGTAAAACCATAGATGAGTTCATATTCAGTTCCTTTTCTACCACAGAGCTCAATTAGCAAACTCTGAAGTAGAGGGGAGGAGACTGGGTTGTGGAGCACCAACAGGGACACACATCTCAAAGAACCTTTCTTACTGCACAAGGTGAGTAAAAGACGGTTACTCACCTTCTTGTAACTGTTGTTTTCCACAATGTGTTCTTCACGTCCATTCCAATCAGGTGTGCGTGCGCCACGTGCACGGTTGTCGGAAACTTTTTCCCTTAGCAGCTCCCGTCGGGTCGGCCAGGGAGTCCCCTGGAGTGGCGCCTGTGATGGGTTTGGTAACAGAGACCCCCTTGGGACTGTCACCGGACATGCTGAAACTACCTCTGAACCCGTTTTCTTTGTCAGCTTGGGACTCCAGAATCCTATCTTCTTGAGCCAGACAAGCTAGCCTGCTGCAACACAGACCCAGGGTCTGAACCACGCCCCCAAAGCTGCAAATTTAACTGAAAATAACTCAACAAGTACTCCTGTCTCCAGAACCCAGACACCCATTTCCCAATGGGATCCAAACCCCAAATGAATCCATTTTACTCTGTATAAAGCTTATACAGGGTAAACTCATAAATTGTTTGCCCTCTATAACTCTGATAGAGAGATATGCACAGCTGTGTGCTGCCCCAGGTATTAATCACTTACTTTGGGTTAATTAATAAACACAAGAGATTTTATTAAGTATAAAAAGTAGGATTTAAGTGGTTTCAAGTAATAACAGACAGAACAAAGTAAGTTACCAAGCAAAGGAAAACAAAACATACAAGTCTAAGCCGAATACATTAAGAAACTGCATACAGGTAAATCTCACCCTCAGAGATGTTCCAATAAGCTTCTTTCACAGACTAGACTCCTTCCTAGTCTGGGCCCAATCCTTTCCCCGGTACAGTTCTCATTAGTTCCAGCTCAGGTGGTAACTAGGGGATTTCTCATGACTGCTGCCCCCTTTGTCCTGCTCCACCCAAATGGAAAAGCACCAGGTTTAAGATGGATTCCAGTATCAGGTGACATGGTCACATATCACTGTAAGACCTCATTCTTCATTACTCACACGTCCACAAGATGGCTTGCAGGTAAATAAACCATCTACAACCAATTGTCCTAGTCGCTGGGAGCCATCAAGATTCTAAACCACCATTAATGGATCACACTTTCCATAATTACAATAGGACTTCAGAGTAATACTTCGTATTTCTAGCTTCAGATACAAGAATGATCCATTCATACAAATAGGATGAACACACTCAATAGATTATAAGCTTTGTAATGATACCTTACAGGAGACCTTTTGCATAAAGCACATTACAGTTACAGTATATTCACACTCATGAATATATTTCCATAAAACATATGGAGTGCAACATCACAGCGCCCTCATGGTGCTCAATATACGACCCTGCTGACCCAACCCCCCTTCGGTTCCTTCTTGCCGGCTACTCCGACAGAGGGGAAGGAGGGTGGGTATTGGAATGGACATGAACACCACATCTTGAAGAACAACAGTTACAAGAAGAACAGGAGTACTTGTGGCACCTTAGAGACTAACAAATTTATTTGAGCATAAGCTTTCGTGGGCTACAGCCCACTTCTTCGGATGCATAGAATGGAACATACAGTAAGAAGATATTTATACATACAGAGAACATGAGAAGGTGGAAGTAGCCATACCAACTGTAAGAGGCTAATTAATTAAGAGAAGCTATTAACAGCAGGGGAGAAAAACTTTTGAAGTGATAATCATGATGGCCCATTTCGGACAGTTGACACGAAAGTGTGAGGCTGCTTCAACATGGGGAAATAGATTCAATTAGTGTAATGACCGAGCCATTCCCAGTCTCTGTTCAAACCTAAGTTGATTGTATCTAGTTTGNAGAAGGTGAGTAACCATCGTTTTTTCGAGTGATTGTTCACGTCGATTCCAATCAGGTGACTCCCAAGGGGGTGGGAGCGGAGTTAAGGAATCAATGACTGGAGCACCGCTCTACCGAGAGCTGCATCGTCTCCTGCATGCTGGATGATGGCATAGTGGGTGGCAAACGTATGCACCAAGGACCAGGTCGCCACTCTCCAGACCTCCTGGATGGGCACCAGGGCCAGGAAAGTGGTGGATGAGCCTTGAGCTCTTGTCGAGTGAGCCGTAATAGCCAGGGCTGGGACCATGGCAAGGTCATAACAGGTACAGATGCAGTCTGTAATCCAGGAAGAGATGCATTGTGAGGAGACTGGAAGCCTTTCATCCAGTCTGCCACCGCTACAAACAGCTGGTTTGACTTCCTGAAAGGATTCGTGCACTCAATGTAGAATGCTAGCGCTCTCCGCACATCTAATGAATGAAACCTCTGCTCCTGTGCATTGACATGCGGCTTGAGATAGAAAACTGGCAGAAAAATGTCCTGGCTGAGGTGGAATTGGGATACTGTACCTTATCCTTGTGGAAGACTGCATAGCGGGAGTCGAAGGTTAGTGCTTTTAACTCTGACACCCTCCTGGCCGATGTGATGGCAACCAGAACGGCCACCTTCCACGAGAGATACAGAAAGGAACATGTAGCCAGTGGCTCAAATGGGGCTCCCATTAGTCTAGCTAGGATCAGGTTGAGGTCCCAAGTCGGTCCGGTGGGCAGGACTGTGGGTATAGCCGTTCCATGCCCTTAAGGAAACGGCCCATCATAGGGTTGGCGAAGACTGAACGCCCCAACTCTCCTGGGTGGAACACTGAGATGGTTGCAAGGTGTACCCTGATGGATGATACGGCCAGGCCTTGCTGCTTCAGGTGCAGTAGATAGTCCAGGAGGGATACGTGACTGTGATCACACCAGCACGAGAACCTTTTCCATTTGGCCACGTAGATGGCCCTGGTGGTTTCCTGCTACCAAGCTGCACCTCCCTCACGGATTCCGTGCATTGGAGCTCCCTTACGTTTAACCTTGAAGCTTCCAGGCCGTGAGATGGAGGGACTGGAGGTCCAGGTGAAGCAGACAGCTGTGGTCCTGTGTAATCAGATCGGGGAGGAGCGGCAGCACGATCAGGGTGCCCACTGACAGCTCCAGATCTGTGGTGTACCAATGTTGGCATGGCCACACAGGAGCCAGCAGAATTACCTCTGCCTTGTCCCTGCGGAACTTGAGGAGAACCTTGTGGACGAGTGGTATCGGAGGGAAGGCATACAGTAGACGGTTCCCCCAGTGCATCATGAATGCATGTGAGATAGATCCCGGACTGCGCTTTTGGAAGAAGCAAAACATTGGACACTTCCTATTGCTTCTGGTGGCGAATAGTTCTACGGGGGGAAACCCCCACCTTTGGAATTTATGACATCCATCCGGATGGACCACTCATGAATGCGGAACGACCTGCTGAGGTAGTCTGCAAGCTCGTTGCGTGCTCCCAGGAGATAGCCCACTCCATTCACCTGGAGGTGTCCTATAGAAAAATCCCACAGGTGGAGAGCCTCCTGATAGAGAGGGGAGGAACGGGCGCCGCCCTGCTTGTTTATGTAAAACATGGTGGTAGTGTTGTCGGTCAACATGGTATGGAAGGTTAGTCTCACCACTCTGTCGTAGGTTAGTCTCACCACTCTGAGTTCCTTATATTGATGTGGAGCGGGATCTCGGACGGCGACCACATGTCCTAAGTCTGTAGGTCTTCTAGGTGTGCCCCCCAACCCAGGTCTGACGCGTCCATTACTAAGATCATGGATGGTTGAGGGGTGGTGAATGGGACTCCTTCGCAGACCATGCAACGGTCCAACCACGAGCCTACGTATCTAAGACTCGCGACAGAAAAGACAGTTACCTTTTCCGTAACTGGTGTTCTTTGAGATGCGTTGCTCATGTCTATTCCACAATAGGTGTGCGTGCTCACCACGTGCACCGGTGCCAGAAGTTTTTCCCCTAGCAGTACCTGTAGAGGAGCGCCCCAGCAACCCCTGGAGTGGCGCCTCCATGGCGCAGCATAAGGGGCGCTGCGCACTCCCCCCACCCTCAGTTCCTTCTTACCAGACAACTCCGACAGAGGGGAAGGAGGGCGGTATGTGGAATAGACATGAGAAACACATCTTGAAGAACAGCAGTTACGGAAAAAGTAACTGTCCTTTTTTTTGGAGTGATTGTTCATGTGTATACCACAATAGGTGATTCCAAGCTATATCAGTTGGAGGTAAGTAGGAGTTCACAAATTCTCAGGATGGAGCACAGTCCTGCCGAACCCGGCATCATCCCTGGTCTGGGAGACGATCGCATAGTGCAAGGTGAACGTGTGAACTGAAGACCACGTGGCAGCCCTACAAATGTCCTGAATGGGGACATGGGCCAAAAAGGCAGCTAACGAGGCCTGCGCCCGAGTCGAGTGCACCTTCACAATTGGTGGTGGAGAGATTCCCGCCAGTTCATAACAGTTATGGATGCACGAGGTGATCCAGTTGGAGAGCCGCTGAGTGGAGATCAGCCGACCTTTCATGAGCTCGGCCGAGGCAATGAACAGTTGTGAGAACTTTCTAAACAGCTTAGTCTGCTCCAGGTAGAAAGCCAGGGCCCGTCTCACTCCTCACTGGACAGATGGGTCTTGGGGCAGAGGATCGTCAGAAAAATATCCTGACCCATGTGATAGGCGGAGACCACCTTGGGGAGGAACGAAGGATGTGGGTGGAACCGGACCTTATCTTTATGAAACACCGTGTACGGGGGCTCGGAGGTCAGGGCCCTGAGCTCCAAGACTCACCTAGCCGACGTGATCGCAACCAGGAAGGCCACCTTCCACGAGAGGTGTGACCAGGAGCAGGTGGCTAGCGGCTCAAACGGGGGCCCCGTGAGACGGGCCAAAACCAGGCTTAGGTCCCACTCCAGGACAGGGGGCCTAACATACAGGAAGAGGCGATCTAATCCCTTAAGGAATTGGCCAGTAATAGCATGGAAGAATACCGTGTGGCCCTGCACCAGCGGATGGAAGGCCAATATGGCCGCCAAGTGCACCTTAACTGACGAGGGCGCCAGGCCCTGGGCTCTAAAGTGAAGGAGGTAGTCCAGAATAAGCTGGATCGGGACGGTCACCGGGGAAACGCCCCGCTCGTCCACCCATTTGGGCCGCCTGCTTTCTAGAAGGACGCGCTGAACCCCTTCTGAGCAAGTCCTCTCCTCCTGACCTAACCACTGAGAAGCCACGCTGTGAGGTGCAGTGCCGCTAGGTTGGGATGGAGGAAGCGGCCCTGGTCCTGGGAGAGCAAGTCCGAGCGGGATGGAAACAGCCACAGTGGGGCGACCACCAAGCCCGTGAGGGTCCCATAAAAATGCTGCCTGGGGCATGCTGGGGCAATCAGAAGGACCCGGGCCTTGTCCGTCTTTATCTTTTCCAGGACCTTGCTGATCAGCAGGAATGGGGGAAAAGGCATAGAGAAACTGGCCTGACCAGGACAGGAGGAAGGCATTGGAGATAGCGCCCCATCCCAGCTCCCCCCACCCCGGAGCAGAACCGGGGGCAGCGACGGTTCTGCCGAGTCATGAACAGCTCCACCTGGGGAGTTCCCCACACTTGGAAAAGTCTGTGCACCACCTCTGGGTGGAGAGAGGAGAAGTCCCTGCTCAAGCGATCCGCCCGCTCATTCCGTGTGCCCGGCAGATGGAAGGCCTGTAGGCAGATGTGGTGGGCTATACAAAAAATCCCACAGCCTGAGGGCTTCATAGCAGAGGATCGGGCCCTGCCTTGCCTGTTGATGTAGAACATTGAGGCCGTGTTTTCCGTGAGGACCCTGACCACCCGACCCTCCAGGTGCGAATGGAAGGCCATGCACGCCAGCCATACCACCCTGAGCTCCTTGACGTTTATGTGGAGGGTCAGATCCTGAGCCAACCACAGACCTTGGGTCTGAACGTTCCCCACATGGGCCCCCCATCCCAGGTCCGACGTGTCAGACACCAGCTCCAGCAAAGGGGCCCTGCCCCTGAACGGGACCCCTTGGAGCATGTTTCTTGGGGAGGATCACCATCGTAGGGAGGTGATCACCGGCTTGGGTACCGTGAGGACTCTGTCCATCCTGTCCCTGGCCTGGGAGAACTCTAAGGCCAACCACAGCAAGAGGGGCCTCATCCCGAGTCTGGCATGACAGACCACATACGTGCATACCGACATGTGATCCAAGAGCTAGAGGCACACTCTGGCTGTTGTCACCAGAAACCTTGTGACTGTGTCGATGAGCCCCTTCAGGGTCTCAAACCTGTCCGATGGGAGGGAGGCTCTGGCCGATGAGGCGTCCAGAATCGCCCTGATAAACTCTATGCGTTGAACCGGGACAAATGTGTACTTAGTGTTGTTTACCAACAGGCACATGGACAGAAGGAGCGCCACGTGATCCGGCACCTGTGACTGGGAGCTGCCCTTGACCAACCAGTCATCCAGATAGGGGAAGATCTGGACCCCTCGGCACCTGAAGTAGGCCGCCACCACCGACATACATTTCGTGAATACCCAGGGGGCAGTGAACAGGCCAAACGGGAGGACCGTAAATCAGTAATGTTCCTGCCCCACCGTGAAACAGAGGCATCTGTGTCCCTTGAATATATGAATGTGGAAGTACACATCCTGCAGATCGAGGGCGGTGTACCAGTCCCCGGGATCCAGGGAGGGGATGATGGAGGCCAGGGAGACCATGCGGAACTTGAGCTTCACCATGTGTTGGTTCAGGCCACGCAGGTCCAAGATGAGCCTCAGCCCCCCTTTGGCCTTCGAGATAAGGAAATAGCGGGAGTAGTACCCCTTGCCCTTAAACTCCCTGGGTACCACTTTCACCGCTCCTAGGCCCAGGAGCCACCCCACTTCCTGCTCAAGCATAGCCTCGTGCAAGGGGTCCCCCAGGAGGGATGGGGGCGGGAGGTGGTTGGGCGGGGAGGAAGTAAACCGGAGGGTGTAGCCCCGGGAGATGGCGTTGAGGACCCATCAGTCCGAGGTCAGCCGCGACCACTCTGGGAGGAAAAACACACAACCAATTGGAAAAGGGAAGCTTTATTGAGGGTGGATCCCTGATGAGAACTTGCAGGGCGCCCCCGGGCGTCCCATCAAAACCACCTTTTCCCCGCTTGCTTGCCCTTGGAGGACCCAGGCTGGGGCGCAGGCCGAGACTGCCTCTGTGGGCGCCTCTTATAGTCCCGCGACTTCTTATAAGTTGTTTCGTATTTTGGGTGGGTGGCCTGAGCGGGAATCTGCTGCAGCTTGAACTTAGGTTTAGCCAGAGCTGGAACATAGAGACCCAGAGTCTGGAGAGTCGTGAGGGAGTCTTTCAGGCCATGCAAGTTTGTATCCGTTTGTTCCGCAAACAGAGCTTTGCCGTCAAACGGGAGGTCCTGCGGGGGGGGGCGGGGTTGGTATTGCCTCTGCTGCCGTAGGGGCTGAGGCTTGAAAGGCTTTCTCTGGGTAGCAGGCATGTGCAGCCCCAGAGATTTCATAGTTGCCCTGGAATCCTTTAGGCTGTGGAGCCTTGAAACTGTCCGGTCCGCAAACAGCCCAGCACTGCCTTCCCCTCCTCAACCAGAGCCGAGAACTCAGCCTTCGACACAGTGGGGAGTAACTCCTTATATTTGGACAAGGGGTCCCACAAATTAAAATTATACCTGCTGAGGATAGCTTACTGGTTAACTATCCTGGAGACCCTCCCCTCCCCCCCACGGCATAAAGTTTCTTGCCAAAGTGGTCAATACGTTTGGCCTCTTTTGCCTTGGGAGCCAGCGCCTGCTGTTGCTGGCATTCCTTCTCATTCACCACTGAGACCACAAGGGAGCAAGGGTGTGGGTGGGAGAACAAGAATTCATAACCCTTGGCGGGAACAAAGTATTTCCTTTCCACATCCCTGGCGGTGGGCGGAATGGAGGCTGGAGCCTGCCATAGAGTATTATAATTGTTGCAAATAGTTTTAATAACTAGCAATGCCACTCTGGAAGGACCTTCCGGGGCAAGAATGTCCACCACCAGGTCCTCTGACTCAATGACTTCCTCCGCCTGTAGGCCCATATTACGGGCAATGCAGCGAAGCAGGTACTGGTGAGCCCTGTGGTCAATGGGCGGAGGACCTGAAGCTGATGCTCCTGCCACTGCCTCATAAGGCGAAGATGACGAGGAGGCCAGTGGGGGTACAGGGTCATCGTGGCCCACTATGTGTCCAGGTTGGTGCTGGGTAGCATTGGTGTCAAGTGTTCCAGCATGGTCATATGTGACCTGGGTTGTGGGTAGGTCTGGGGCCGATTCCAGTGTCCCCTCTGTAGTATGAGGGGGTGGTCTGGATAGTGTCACCTCTGTAGTACGAGGGGTAGGTCTATCCATCGGTGACCGTGCCGGATGATGCCCCGACGTCACGGACCTAGAAACCCTGGATGGGGTACCTGGGCCAGATGGCAAGCCCAGGGGGTCCAGAAAGGTCATTGTGCAGCGAGTGGCCACTGTGGTTGCCAGGTCGAATAAGCATGCCTCTGGCACTTATCCGACCTGTGCCTACTGCGCCGTGAATAGTTGGGGATTAGTCCTGCTTTGAGTAGGGGGTTGGACTAGATGACCTCCTGAGGTCCCTTCCAACCCTGATATTCTATGATTCTATTAATAGTAGGAGTTGGCCTCAGAGTCCGAGGATCCCAAGGGCGACGACCACAGTGGTGCCGACGATCCCTGAGCCGGCGGTTGGTGTCGAGAAGAGGAAGTCGGGTATCGGAGCCGCGACGATCGTGTAGAGGATCGGTGCCGTCTTTCACGCATTTTAGACTGGTGCCGCGAGGCCAGTGCTGGAGAACACCTCCTGCGTTCTGGTGCCGCATCACGGTGCCGGACAATAGCGGGCAACCGCAATCGGTGCCGACTCCTCAGTGCCAGAGACACAGAACGTCGCGCTCCCTGCGCTGGGCAATCTTGTACCGAGGTCGGGGGGTGTTGCAGTGATGTAGACCAGGAACAGTGGCGTGAACGATGCCGGTCTGGTGAGGAAGAGGGCCTCATCATAGCAGGTTTGCCTCTAGATGGCACCCGTCTAGACGGTGCCGGAGGCTTCTCTCTAACAGCAAGGGGCTGAAGCGCAGTACTTTTTATCAGCTCTTTTGCAGTCTTGAAAGTATGTGGGGTGGACGGGGGTTCCAACTCCTCCACCAAGCAGTGCCCTGCCGGAGAGTCACCGAGTGCCAGACTCAACGGTGCTAATTGGATTGCCGGAGTCTATGGCACGAGATCTTGCGGTTTGTAAGCTGAGTCCTTCCTCTGAGGCAGCAAAGTCTCCCCGGATGCTCTTGCTCTCTGAGTAGAGTGCCCTCTGTCCACCTTCTTATGGCACTTATGGGGCACCGGGGATGTTGACCGGTGCCAGGGCGCCGCACTATGCTGGAGTGCCGGGGATCTTCGGAACCGAGGGTCTCTTGCACCAGACTCCTTCCGCGGTACCGGATCACGGACCAACACCGGGGTGCTCCGCACCAAGCTTGGGCCCGGGACTTGGCAGTCGGGTGCCTCTGGATGGAGTGCAGCTTCCATTAATAGCTGCTTCAAACTGAAGTCGTATTCCTTCCTAGTCCTAGGCTTGAAAACCTTACAGATCTTACAGTGCTCGGACTGATGCACCTCCCCTAGACACCTCAGGAACGAGTCGTGAGGGTCGCTATTGGGCATAGACTTCTTGCATACACCGCAAGATTTAAATCCTTGGGCTTGAGGCATGCCCCAGAGCCCAAGGCAGGGTGAGGGGAGAACAACCCACTCACCAAGACTATCCTAACTACTGAACAATAAACTAACTACAAAACAAAAAACTCTGTAGAACTAAGTAATAGCTAAGGGAACACTTGCAAGCAAGCAAAACACAGTTCCAACCCCGCCACAAACAGTAAGAAGGAACTGAAGGGGGGTCAGGTGAGCAGGGTCATATATTGAGCGCCATGAGGGCGCCACTCCAGGGGGCTCCCTGGCTGAACCAACGGGAGCTGCTAAAGGAAAAAGTTTCCGACAACCACACACGTGGCGTGCACACACCTGATCAGAATCAATGTGAACAATCACTCAAAGACTCTTTCTTCTTCTTCTTCCTCCATCCCTATGGGTGTTCCACTTCAGGTGAATGTAGAGCAATGCCCCACTCAGGAACGAAGGAGCTTCGGATTCACGTTTCTTGTTGTAGAGAGCACAATAAGGCCTAATATAGTGTCTGACATAGAACATTGAATGATGTCATAGTGTTTTGCAAAGATATGCTCAGAGGCTCAGGTGGCAGCCCTGCATATTTCTATCAGAAGAATGTTGTTCAGGAAGGCAATAGACATAGCTATGGTATGTGCGGAGTGGGATCAGATCCCTTGTGGGGGTTTCTTGTTATGCTGTCGATAGCAAAGTTGGACACACAGAGATCCATTTAGATAGTCTCTGGGTTGATATTGTGCATCCTCTGGAGCATTCTGTTGTGGAAATAAACAGTCTTGGAGATTTCCAGAAGGGCTTGGTTCTCTCTAATTAAAACACTATGGCTCGCCTGACATCGAGCATATGTAGGGTGACCTTTTTTAAGTTCCCATGTGGTTTGGGTAAAATGTGGGAAGGTATATGGGTTGGTTTATATGAAAGGATGTCAATATTTTAGGCAAAAAATGTGGGTGTGATCACAACGTGACCTTGTCTTTAGCAAACACGGTGTAAGGGGGCTCGGCCATCAGTCCCCCAATCTCGCTGACTTGTCTGGCTGATATGATCGTGACTAAAAACACGACGTTCATAGACAGATGAAGTGAGCAGGTCACTAAAGATTCAAAAGGGGCCCTGGTGAGGCATTTAAGTACAAGGTTCAATTCCCATGGGGGTGTGGGTTGTCAGACTTCCAGGTAAATGTTCGGTATACCACTGAGGAAGCGTTTAATGATTGGGTGTGTAAAGACTGAAGTTCCATCCAACTTATGGTGAAAGGCTGTGAGAGCCACCAGGTATAGTTTGATTGAGCTTAAGGATAAACCTGATTCTTTCAGTTCCGATATGTAGTCCAGTATGATTGGGAGAGGCGCTGTGACTGCAGTTAAGTGTTTTTTTAAGTGCAGTTAAGTGTCTCTGTAGGGAGTGGTTGGGTCATTACAAAACCTAAACTTAATTTCCCCAATACTAATTTCTCTCTACTGTTACTCACACTTTCTTGTCAACTGTCCGTAATGGGCCACTCGCTTACCACTTCAAAAGTTATTTTTCCTCCCTTGGTATCCTGCTGTTAATTGATTTATCTCATTAGACTGACCTAACACTTGGTAAAGCACCCCCATCCTTTCATGTATTTATACCTGCTCCTGTATTTTTTACTTCATACATCTGATGAAGTGGGTTCTAGCCCACAAAAGCTTATGCCCAAATAAATTTGTTAGTCTCTAAGGGTACGTCTACATTACCCGCCCGGATCGGCGGGTAGAAATCGATATAGCGGGGATCGATGTATCGCGTCTCGTCTGGACGCGATACATCGATCCCCGAACGCGCTCCCATCGACTCCGGAACTCCAGCAGGGCGAGCGGAGTTAGCGGAGTCGACGGGGGAGCCGCGGCCGTCGATCCCGCGCTGCGAGGACGCGAGGTAAGCGCGGGTAATTCGAAATAGGATACTTCGACTTCAGCTATGCTATTCTCGTAGCTGAAGTCGCGTATCTTATTTCGATCCCCGCCCCTAGGACCAGGCCTAAGGTGCCACAAGGACTCCTCGGTTATTTTGCTGATACAGACTAACATGGCTACCACTGAAACCTGCAACTATAAGCTGTATTTAATTTTTACATAGCTATTTTACTAAAAGTTTTCTTGCCTAATTTAAAGCTCGTTTATTTTGCATTCCAAAGTTTGATACATAGGCAGTTTAAGATTATATTCTAAAATGTACTTATATATAAGCAACTCTGTAGTAAAATAATTTAGTTTCTATGTATACAAAAAAGAAATTGAGAGTTTTAAAGCAAAACCAAATTATATGGAGGGGGGGGGACACAGATAATTTCAGACTGAAATTTAGATTTGTTTTTATAAAAAAGTCTTACAAAACCTAATATTAGTCCAACTCAACAAGTCTTCTTTAAAATTTAATATCTTGCTAACTATCACTTGGTCTAAAGTATTTCTTGAGTAAAATTAACCTCTTCCATTATTTTTGCCCATTCCAGTCAGAGTCTAGACCTGGAGATGGCAAAGAGATGGCATTCACAGCACTGATGAATGATCTCCCAGCAATGAACAGAGGTCAAACATCCATTCTAATACTGCCTGACTAAAGAAAGGCATTCAAACACAGTTGACCATAAGGTGATGCTGACCTATTTATGAGACTTGACAGGAGTAAAAGTCACCCTAAAGGTGATCTGCAAAGGAAAACAAAAATAACTAGTGGGAATAGGATATCACTGAAACCCTGTAAAATTGAGATGTGGAGGGATTTTTAGTCAGATTTTAAAATTTTGTTTTTAGCATTTATTAAACTCAACTACTGGCAAGTATTTGTGAAAAAATCTTTGCAAATGATTTTACAACTATGACCACTTCATTTCTTCAATCGTCCAAGACCTCCAGTCAAAAACAAAAATAAAAAACCCAGGCTGATATTTCTAATGTAAAAATTAAAAAAAAAAAAAACTTTTTTTTTTTTTTAAATCAAACTTTTCTTTCAAATAATAAAGAAGGATAAAAGGGTGACATTGTGACAGGGTGTATTATTCATCTGGGTCCCAAGGAAGGCAGGAAAGCAACTTGAACAGAAAGCTATGGATTTCCAGTCCAAGCAGGCAGGGGTTAGTCATCATTGCCAGGCAACAGCTAAAGCCTATTAGGGTATGTCTACACTGCAATTAAACACCCAGGGCTGACCCATGTCAAATGACCTGGGGTTACAGGGCTCTGGCTAAGGGGCTGTTTAACCGTGGTGTAGACATTCGGGCTCAGACTAGACTATTTCAATATGTACAACCAGGTGACAACACTGAAAGTCACCGAGAAACTACATATAGTATAGCATGCAACAGCTTTCTTTCTTAATTTAGTGAACCAATATCCCATCACACCAGTGATTTGCAGTCTTTATTAATTCTCAATACAGTTCCAGGTCACATTCAAGGTCCTGTTCTGCACCTTCAATGTACTAAATGGACTAGAATGCTGCTTTTTCTGAGGCCATCTTTTCCTTTGACCTCAATGTGACAACTGCAATCTTTCAGGATGCTTTGAGTGTTGGAGCCCATATTTTAAATGTGAAGGTTGACAGCTACACGGATAAGAGAAGAATCTCCTCTCACCTGGAAAAGTGTTCTGATTACACATAGTAGGGAAAGAATGGTAGAATCTCCAGAATGGGTATAATGTGTTTACTAGCTGAAACTGTCTGGATAAGCAAGACAAACTAAACTGCACACAAATCCAAAACAAAAGGAAATACAGTGAAATCAGAGAATCAAGGGTAACAGAGAAAACCAGAGGTCAAAAGAAATGTGCAGAATAAAATATAATTTTGTTTCATTCAGCTTTTTATAAAATAACTTTAAAAGTAGTGTATAAAATGAACTAGACTGTCAAGCTAATGGGAGTATCTTTACCTTCTCTTTCCGAACTCTCGTCTTCTTCTGCCTATTATCTCTACTCGCCTACAATTTATCCAATGCAAGGAGAGTAGATAAATAGCAACGAAGAGTTCAGTAAAGACTAATTATTCACTGAAGCGATGATGTAGTGTACTTTACCTCCTTTTTTACTAATACAATTTAAGAAAGTATATATTTTACTCACCAAGAAGGTTCATTAAACACATATTTGGGAGATCTACATACTTCAAAAAAAAAATGGTAAACATTTAAAACAGTTAATACCACTAGAATTTTTAGATAATCCTGTTCAAGATCATATCCTCCTTGAATGAACTGAAAAACTAACACTGACTTTCTTTGTTCTCTTACATAAAAGGATAGTGTGATTAGCTATTACTACTACTTTTCTACCCTGCATATCCTTAGAGTGAAAACTGCATTTTCCTTTCCAATTTTTACATTTAACAAGCACTGATTTTTTGCTGTTTTCAGTAACTGAAGTTAACATGGTTCTTGAAGCTGTCTCCATAGCTATTATTTGTCCATTATCTCTTATTTTACTTCTTAAAACTCCTACTTTTTAACTCCTTCATATAGGAGGAATATTCCAGCACTGGAACCTTTGTACAAGGAAACTTTGGGCTACAAAGTGGTAGCTCAGGCTACTGAAAATTCTCCATTAGCTGTCAGCAGAAGTATTGCTGATAGCATTTAAACTTTCAACAGCTGTTACGGAGAGACTTTGATACGCTCCCCCCACCCCCCTCAAAAAAGTTAATATGAATCATTACATACACACACCATGTTAAGCCTGTGTTTAAATACTTCTGAAAAAAGGGAAGTGTAAAACAATATGTAGCTTTAAAATGTTAATTCTATATTAAGATATGTACCTATATGTGTAAAGACAATGTAACTGCAATGTCTTATTGTAAAAGCTCCAAAAATCAAATAAATTCTCCCCCTAAAAACCAGCTACTTTCTTAAAAAGAAATATGTTCTCTTATGGTTAACTGTGAATTCCAGAACATAGTAAAACCAATTAATGTGTAATTCATATTAGCTGTGCAATACAAGACAAAGAAATTGCTTTCTTCTATTTTTAAAAAAAGGTAACTTTTCACAGCCCCATAATTTGTCTGAGTGTTCACTTGTAGGATAAGACTAAAACTGAACAGTGTAAGCAAAAAAGGGAATAGGACGAATGGAGGGAGTTGGAAAGTAGTGAAGAATAGATGTCAAAATAAAATAACTTCAAACTTAATTATGGAACCACTGCAGTGATTCCATAATAGCTAGCAGCCCAGATAAAATATAAAACTTTAAAAGGGTTACAGTGACTGGATAATAGTTTTTAACAGTACTTGCCACTAGAAAGATAAAATGTACTTAACCACCCATATTTTTTCCTTTGCTGAAATGGACACCTAGTTCTCCATGATCCATTGTGACTAAATTATTCCTCCTCATCTTCCAAGCACGGAGGCTCCTCTTATATAAGCCTCTCTCTCTCTCCACAATGTACTGCCAGCTGGTGGAGTTGTTCAGAGAACTTTGTGCCTCTAACTCCCAAAGCAGAGAAGACAAACTATAATTTCTGATTAATAAACATTACAAAGGACATCCAGGCAGGATACTCTAGCTACTTATTCATTTATTATACAAAAAATGGGAATGAAAATGTATGGCACAGCAAGATCTCAATATGAAGTAATCCTAAAATTTCTCCCTCTCTCTACAGAAAAGCTCCATAAGAGACAAAGGAAGAAATGAGATATTTCATCTCCAACTGAAATGTAATGTAAAATTTGGTGAAATTGTAGGTGGGGGGGCTCATGGAACACCAAGCACCACTTCAGAGAAAGAAATTACACATGGATATGTAACTTTTACCTCTCCCCCTCACAGATACTTGCTGCACCATTAACCAATACAACTGGGAAATAGCCAACAGTAAAACTAATGTCCACAAACTGGAAACTTAAAACATCAAGAAAACTGAACCAAGAGGAAAAACAGCCCTTTTTTGTCTGGTTTTTTGCATTTCTTCTTCTTCTTCCTTCCTCCACCATATAAAGGGTTTTAATGAAGGAAAACCAAGAGACTGCAGAACCTTTCGTCTAAGAGCCATATCAGACAAAGACAACACATCTATTTTACAATGATGGATAACACAATACATTAAAGACCAAGTAGTCATATGCCAAAACACTGAACTTCTCTGCACAGAAAATGGTCATATGCCTACTAAAGTGAGTTCCCACTGAAGGAGGGTGATGTTCTATGAACAATTTGTAGGCCTGACAAATTACTGTATTTATTCATCTGGAAATAGTGGCCTTGCATCCCTTCTTATGTCACCCAACTAATCCTGAAATTACATTAAATTTTTTTCCAAGGATTAGTTTTACCTAAACAGAATTTGAATGACCTGACCTCATCTAAAACGTGCAACTAATCATACTACTTGTGGAAGGACTTGGCACAAAGGAAGTCAAATAGCTTGATTCAAGTTTGGGGGGACAGAAAATTTTGGTGCAGTCCTGAGAATTACCTCTAGGGGAAAAACTGCACATAAGGCTTCCAGATAAATACAGCCCCCAAACCTACTAAGTCTTGTGGCCAATGTAACTGCCAACAAGAAAAACATTTAACAGTGAGAAAAGGGAAAACTCCTTCATATAATTTTTTTAAAAAAGGAAGAAGGTTCAGAGATTACCTGATGTATTATGTTACTCTACTAGTCACCTGTCAGCATCTCTGTAGACACACATCTTTAAAGAATTGAGAGGGTGAGGGTGCTGCAAAAAAAGGCTAAGAGAGGAAGGAATGTACAACAAGCCTTGTAACAAAGACGTGGACCTACAAGGAGCTCCAATATATCCCTGGTTATGAGACAAAATAGAATTCTTGTTCTTCTGATAGCACAATGAAGATCAAGTTCTCTGAATCCCTTGAAAAACCAAGATTTGTAAAGTTTCTAGATTTGAGCAGGAAATCCATGAACTCTTCTCAATATTCATGGTCCAGAAAGTAAAACCTCTCAAATTTGAGGGCAAGAATCTCAGGTGCCGTAGGTCTAGGAGGTTGATGATCTTGGAACAGAACTTTTCCCCCAATCTAGGAAGTTCAAGGATCCCGAACAGACACGTAGGAATTTATAAGACTATGGGTGCCTGGACCACTAATTTCTGTTAACTGCTCAAAGACTTGATGATTTAGTTCTCATTCTCATGTGTCCAACTGGCATCTGCTTAGCTTCCCTGCAGGCTGTTCTTTGGTGCAGAAGATAACCAGACATTTAGTTTCCAGTCAGCACTGCTAACTGGACATTCAGGTCCCATTTTCTACTGGAGTTTCCAGTCTAAAACTGGATACCTGGCAACAGGGCTGCCAGAAAAGCCTGAGGGGGGGAAAGGGGCAAACAATCATTTTTAAAAGTAAGAGGGCTAAGCCTTAAGGGGGGGGGGGGAAGTGGTGGGTGGGCTAGGGAGTGGAGAGGAGCTAGTGGGCAGGGTCATGTCTGCTGTACTGCCCAGGTAGGTTGGAGACTGTGGGGATCAGCTGACACAGTATCCAGGGCCGGTGCAAGGATATTTTGCACCCTAGGCAAAACTTCCACCTTGCGCCCCCCGCCTTCCCCTCCGGAGCATCGCTTATTATACATTTTCAAAAATGAATACAGTGGAGTCACATCTTACGGGGGGGTTAGGTTCTAAGGTCAGCGTGTAAGAGGAAAACTGCATATAGTGAAAATTACCATAAAGTACAGTATACACTAGAATAGGGGTCCTCAACCTACGGCACACGTGCCAAAGGTGGCACGCAAGCTGATTTTTTAAATTTTTTTTTTAAATGGCAGCCTGCGGGTCCTGGCCACCGCTGAGCCTGCTGCCGGCCTGGGGTTCCGTTCACTCAGCTGCCAGCCAGGGTCCCAGCCGGCGACTCCGCTCAGCCTCCTGCCGTTCACCCAGCGGGGCCGGTGGCTGGGACCCCGGCTGGCAGAAGCCAGCGGACAGAACCCCAGATCGTCAGCGGGCTGAGCAGGGCCGGCGGCTGGGACCCCAGACCGGGAGCAGCCGCTCCCGGTCTGGGGTTCTGTCCGCTGGCTCCTGCCAGCCAGGGTCCCAGCCACCGGCCCCGCTCAGCCTGCTCATCCCGCTGCCAGCCAGGGTCCTGGCCGCCAGATCCACTCAGCCTCCTGGCGGCCTGGGTGAACGGAACCCCAGGCCAGCAGGAGGCTAAGTAGGGCCGGTGGCCAGGACCCCAGACCGGTAGCAGGCTGAGCCGGGCTGGCGGCTGGGACCCTAGCTGGCAGGAGCTGGCCCACTGCTGGCCCTGCTCAGCCTGCTGCCAGCTGAGTTAACACAACCCCAGGTCGGCAGCAGGCTCAGCGGCAGCCAGGACCCGCAGCCTGCCATTAAAAAAAAAAAATCAACTTGCGTGCCACCTTTGGTTGAGGACCCCTGTTCTAGTGTATTTTATGGTAATTTTCACTATACGCAATTTTCCTCTTATGCAGTGACTTTAGAACCTAACCCTCGTGTAAGCTGTGACTCCACTGTAGTGTAAAAAAATTTTGGGGGCACCGCTTTTTCGCACCCCCAAATCTTGGCGCCCTAAGCGGTCGCCTAGTTCACCTAGTGGTTACACCGGCCCTGACAGTATCCCCAGCCCAGGTGATGTGACAGCCAGTGGTGGATTTAGAGTTAGTGGGGCCCCCCAGCCCTGTGCTCAGCTTCATTTTTGGGGCTCCTCCTTGGGACCCAGTCAAGAAAAAGAACACTCTCTCTTATCTCCCCCTGCCCCTATTTTACATTCTTTTTTTCTTCATCCTCCTCCCATAAGTAATAGCAAGTAAATGAAAATAAAGTGAGGTACCTTGATTGTTCTTGTAGTCTAACTTATTTTTCCCCAAACCAATTGAAAATCACAGAGGGTCTCGATGGACCACTTAATGATCTTTCCAAATATTGCAAAAAAATGTTCGGGTGCGGGGTCTGGCCAGGAGCTAGGGAGGGGGCTCAGGGTTGGGGCAGGAGGTTGGGGTGTGGAGCGCTTACCTGGGGCAGCTCCTGTTTGGTTCTCAGGATGGGGGTGGGGATGTGGGGGGGGGTGCAGGAGTCAGGGCAGGGGCTGGGGGGCGTGAGGGGGGATGCAGGGGTCAGGGCTGGGGAGGTGTAGGGGGTGCAGGGGTCAGGGGAGGTGTGAGGGGGTGCAGGGATCAGGGGAGGGGGCTGGGGAGGTGTGGGGGGGGCTGAGGAGGTGTGAGGGGAGTGCAGGGTCAGGGCAGGGCCAGGGGCTCAGGGGGCTGGGGGGTGCATGGGTTAGGGTGGGCAGGGGGGTGGGCTGGGGTAATGGGGGTGCTCATGCAGGGGGCTGGAGGGGGTATGCCCCAATTCCAGCCCGTTCCCCAAGGCCTCAACCCGCCTCGTCTTCTCCTCTCCCCCGGAGTGGTGTGCTGCGGCTCGCTCCTCCTTGTCCCCCTCCTGCCCGCAAGGCTGATCCAGCTGACCAGCTGGGGGGGGGGGGGGGGAGGAACGTAGCCCGCTGGGGAAAGGGGCGGGGCAGGAGCCAGGCTACTGGCAGAGGCTGCCACGGAGCCGCAGCAGCATCAAGCTCTGACCCCACAGGAGAGAGCGGGGGGGGGGAGCAGAGAAGAGCGCACCGGGGCCCCTTTCGACTGTGGGCCCGGCCCCATGGCGCCAGCTATAAATCCGGTACTGATGCTGAGGAGCCTGGAAACCCCAATGCTCAATGGACTGCAGCTTCTGGAAGTGCGGTAGGAAGTGACCCAGGGAGGGTGAGCAAGTGGTATCTCCCACCCGAGTGAGGTCAGTGTCCCCAGACCAAGAAGGAGACAATACACCACACACCTTGAGATTCGAGGAGACCGCCTCTACTGAGTGGTGCAGGAACCCCAAACACAGAAAGTCACCCGACAGCTCTTGGTGCCCCAGAGACAAGGCCAGAACCTCCTACACAACCCTGGGCGGAACACCTTAGTAGAGAGACCTTCCAAAGGATAGCAGGCCTTTTTTTCTGGCCTGGCATACACCAGGAGGTGAGGGATTATTGTGCTTCCTGCCCTGAATGCCAGCAGGCCAGACCGAAAGAGGTACCCCGGGCCCCCTCGTGCCCCTCCCGGTTGGCATACCATTTGAACGAATTAACATGGATCTGGTGGGACCGCCAGAAAAGAGTCAGACAGGATGAGGGGAAAAGCAGTGGACATATTATTCCTTGACTTTAGCAAAGCTTTTGATGCAGTCTCCCACAGTATTATTGCCAGCAAGTTAAACAAGTGTAGGCTGGATGAATGGACTATAAGGTGGATAGAAAGCTGGCAAGATCATCGGGCTCAACGGGTAGTGATCAATGGCTCCATGTCATGTGATCATGGCAGCCGGTATCAAGCGGAGTGCCCCAAGGGTCGGTCCTGGGGCCGGTTTTGTTCAATATCTTCATTAATGATCTGGAGGCTGGCGTGGACTGCACTCTCAGCAAGTTTGCAGATGCCACTAAACTGGGAGGAGTGGTAGATACGTTGGAGGGGAGGGATAGGATACAGAGGGACCTAGACAAATTAGAGGATTGGGCCAAAAGAAACCTGATGAGGTTCAACAAGGACAAGTGCAGAGTCCTGCACTTAGGAAGGAAAAATCCCATGCACCGCTACAGGCTGGGGATCGACTGGCTAGGCAGCAGTTCTGCAGAAAAGGACCTAGGGGTTACAGTGAACGAGAAGCTGGAGATGAGTCGACACTGTGCCCATGTTGCCAAGAAGGCTAACGCCATCTTGGGCTGTAGAAGTAGGAGCATTGCCAGCAGATCGAGGGACGTGATCATTCCCCTCTATTCGGCATTGGTGAGGCCTCATATGGAGTACTGTGTCCAGTTTTGGGCCCCATACTACAAGAAGGATGTGGAAAAATTAGAAAGAATCCAGCAGAGGACAACAAAAATGATTAGGGGGCTGGAGCACATGACTTATGAGGAGAAGATGAGGGAACTGGGATTATTTAGTCTGCAGAAGAGAAGAATATGGGGGGATTTGATAGCTGCTTTCAACTACCTGAAAGGGGGTTCCAAAGAGGATGGCTCTAGACTGTTCAGTGATAGCAGATGACAGAACAAGGAGTAATGGTCTCAAGTTGCAGTGGGGGAGGTTTAGGTTGGATATTAGGAAAAACTTTTTCACTAGGAGGGTGGTGAAGCACTGGAATGGGTTACCTAGGGAGGTGGTGGAATCTCCTTCCTTAGAGGTTTTTAAGGTCAGGTTTGACAAAGCCCTCTGGGATGATTTAGTTGGGGAGTGGTTCTGCTTTGAGCAGGGGGTTGGACTTGATGACCTCCTGAGGTCCCGTCCAACCCTGTTATTTTATGATTCTATTCTATGATAGGGAACCAGTTCATCCTCGTCGATTATGCAACGCGCTATCCTGAGGCCATCCCCTTACGCACGGCTACAGCCCCTAACATCGCAACGGAGCTAGTGAAGATTTTCGCTTGGGTCGGGATACCCAAGGAGATCCTAACCAATCAGGGCACCAATGTGTCCTCCAAAACGATAGCAGAGTAGTCGCCTCATGAACATTCAAATCCTCAGGACTTCAGTGTACCACCCACAAACCAATGAGTAAGTCAAATGCTTTAATGGAACCCTCAAGTCAATGCTCCCCAAGTTTATAGAAAATGACCCCCAACATTGGGACTCATTACTGCCTGCTCTACTGTTCGCTGTGCAGGAAGTCCCACAAGCCTCAACCGGGTTCTCTCTCTTTGAGCTCCTCTGTGGGACATGACCTCGGGACATTTTGGATCTCCTGAAAGAAGACTGGGAGGCACAAGAGACACTGGTCCTCTGAACTACCAGCTACATGTTGCGGCTCCAGAAGCACCTCCAGGCCTTAGGTGCCTTCACTTGAGGGAACTTGCTACAAGCCCAGCAGACCCAGGAGCAACAATGTAACAAAGGGACTAAGTTATGCAGTTTTGAGCCCAGAGACCAGGTTCTACTATTATTGCCCTCCACCGAATCAAAGCTATTATCCAAGTGGCAAGGCCCCTTTGAGGTGTCTCGCCGGGTAGGACCAGTAGATTATGAAATCAGGCTACCGAGGCAACGGAAAGAAGTACACATGTACCATGTGAACTTGTTGAAAGCCTGGAAGGACAGAGGCCTTATTCATCGCACCTTCACCCCCTCCATTATTAGGAGAGCCCCTAGACCCAAAGCCGGTGGTAATGGGAGAAGGCCTTAGCCCTGCACAACGAGAACAGCTACAACGTCTTGTACAGGACTTCCCGGACGTCTTGTCAACGCTCCCAGGGTGGACCGATATCACTGGTCTACAATTTTTGAGAAGTCGTCTGCTTCAGAGATAAAATGTGATATTTATTATGTATTTTGATGTGCTGAATTCAAATATGACAATTAAACAACTGATTGGCTACTATTTCTAAGATATTTAAGTTTTTACATTTTATGTCTATGTATATTGTGTAGATAGTAGAGTTTTAATCATAAATTGTAAACCTAGGTCTTTTCATGTGTTTATGGTTGCTTTACATGATAATATTTCACCTGTCCTGTTTATGTAACACTTTAAAAATCAGCAAAAGGGTTATATAAATAAAATTTATTATGAAACAAAAGGCAAAAAACTATTATGTACATAGTTTAGTCCTATTCAGTGTCTACTCGGCGCTTCTTGGCTTGTCTCTTGTATTCATTAAATGGAGCATCTCTTGTCACTGTCCAGCAATAGTCTGCAAGCATTGATGGGCTCCATTTGCCCTGATAGCGTTTCTCCATTGTTGCAATGTCCTGGTGAAATCGCTCGCCGTGCTCGTCGCTCACTGCTCCGCAGTTCGGTGGAAAAAAATCTAGATGAGAGTGCAAAAAATGTATCTTTAGTGACATGTTGCAACCAAGGCTTTTGTATGCCTTGAGGAGGTTTTCCACCAACAACCTGTAGTTGTGTGCCTTGTTGTTTCCGAGAAAATTTATTGCCACTAACTGGAAGGCTTTCCATGCCGTCTTTTCCTTGCCACGCAGTGCATGGTCAAATGCATCATCTCGAAGAAGTTCACGAATCTGAGGACCAACAAAGACACCTTCCTTTATCTTAGCTTCACTTAACCTTGGAAATTTTCCACGGAGGTACTTGAAAGCTGCTTGTGTTTTGTCAATGGCCTTGACAAAGTTCTTCATCAGACCCAGCTTGATGTGTAAGGGTGGTAACAAAATCTTCCTTGATTCAACAAGTGGTGGATGCTGAACACTTTTCCTCCCAGGCTCCAATGACTGTCGGAGTGGCCAATCTTTCTTGATGTAGTGGGAATCTCTTGCACGACTATCCCATTCGCAGAGAAAACAGCAGTACTTTGTGTATCCAGCCTGCAGACCAAGCAAGAGAGCAACAACCTTCAAATCGCCACAAAGCTGCCACTGATGTTGGTCATAGTTTATGCACCTCAAAAGTTGTTTCATGTTGTCATAGGTTTCCTTCATATGGACTGCATGACCAACTGGAATTGATGGCAAAACATTGCCATTATGCAGTAAAACAGCTTTAAGACTCGTCTTCGATGAATCAATGAACAGTCTCCACTCATCTGGATCGTGAACGATGTTGAGGGCTGCCATCACACCATCGATGTTGTTGCAGGCTACAAGATCACCTTCCATGAAGAAGAATGGGACAAGATCCTTTTGACGGTCACGGAACATGGAAACCCTAACATCACCTGCCAGGAGATTCCACTGCTGTAGTCTGGAGCCCAACAGCTCTGCCTTACTCTTGGGTAGTTCCAAATCCCTGACAAGGTCATTCAGTTCACCTTGTGTTATGAGGTGTGGTTCAGAGGAGGAGGATGGGAGAAAATGTGGGTCCTGTGACATTGATGGTTCAGGACCAGAAGTTTCATCCTCTTCCTCTTCCTCGTCTGACTCAAGTGAGAATGATTCTGGTGCATCAGGAACCGGCAGTCCTTCTCCGTGGGGTACTGGGCGTATAGCTGATGGAATGTTTGGATAATGCACAGTCCACTTTTTCTTCTTTGACACACCTTTCCCAACTGGAGGCACCATGCAGAAGTAACAATTGCTGGTATGATCTGTTGGCTCTCTCCAAATCATTGGCACTGCAAAAGGCATAGATTTCCTTTTCCTGTTCAACCACTGGCGAAGATTTGTTGCACAAGTGTTGCAGCATATGTGTGGGGCCCACCTCTTGTCCTGATCTCCAATTTTGCAGCCAAAATAAAGGTGATAGGCTTTCTTAACCATAGTGGTTATACTGCGCTTTTGTGATGCAAAAGTCACTTCACCACAAACATAGCAGAAGTTATCTGCACTGTTCACACAAGTACGAGGCATCTCTGCTCACTTTGGCTAAACAGAAATGTGTCCCTTTGCAAAATCAAACACTGACAAATAAGAGAGCACGACACTGTATGTTTTCTAGAGCTGATATAGGGCAATTTGTTCAGCATGATGTAAGCATGTAAGTTATGATTGCATTATCCATGACTTCTAGGAATAACATGATGCAATTCATATCCTGTATGACGCAATANTACAAGTGTTGCAGCATATGTGTGGAGCCCACCTCCTGTCCTGATCTCCAATTTTGCAGCCAAAATAAAGGTGATAGGCTTTCTTAACCATAGTGGTTATACTGCGCTTTTGTGATGCAAAAGTCACTTCACCACAAACATAGCAGAAGTTATCTGCACTGTTCACACAAGTACGAGGCATCTCTGCTCACTTTGGCTAAACAGAAATGTGTCCCTTTGCAAAATCAAACACTGACAAATAAGAGAGCACGACACTGTATGTTTTCTAGAGCTGATATAGGGCAATTTGTTCAGCAGAGTGATGTAAGCTTCGTTATGATTGCATTATCCATGACTTCTAGGAATAACATGATGCAATTCATATCCTGTATGACGCAATACCAGCTTCAGATTGCATCATTCATTGTTTTGCCTAAAAAGCAAGTACTGTCCAAACCCAGTCATAGATTTATTCATAGATCCAGTCAAAGATGTATTTTAGTCATTTCTGGTTTAAATTGAGATCCCTTCCCTTTATAACTCACTTATCCTCCGCCATTCCCAAGTCAAGGGTCGTATATACTGACCCAATAGCATATCTTGAAAACTAGAGCCACTCAACAATTTTAAGCATCATTTTCGTTCTTAGTGACCCAGAATTAGTAACGTTTGACTACTTTTATTTCAGAAGCATTTTGGCTGTAGAGCAGTGTATCATAAGCCGCCACATCGCAACAACCCCGGGACAGAGGGCGAGGGACAACCATCGGCCCCTCCCCAGGAAAATATGGGAAGCAGTCTGCCAGGAATTGGAGACAATGCTTGAGATGGGAGTTGTGGAGGAATCTAGGAGTGAATGGCGGAGCCCGATCATACTGGTCCCGAAACCCAACAGCGCCATTCACTTTTGCACTAATTTCCGAAATCATAGAATCATAGAATATCAGGGTTGAAAGAGACCTCAGGAGGTCATCTAGTACAACCACCTACTCAAAGCAGGAGCATTCCCCATACAGATTTTTTCCCCAGATCCCTAAATGCCCCCCTCAAGGATTGAACTCACAACCCTGGGTTTAGCAGGCCAATGCGCAAACCACTGAGAATAGGCATTTGCATGGCACTGTTGTAGCTGGCGTCACAAGATATTTACGTGCCAGATGCACTAAAGATTCATATGTCCCTTCATGCTTTAATCACCATTCCAGAGGACATGTGTCCATGATGATGATGGGTTCTGCTTGATAACGATCCAAAGCAGAGTGGACCGACGCATGTTCATTTACATCATCTGAGTCAGATGCCACCAGCAGAAGGTTGTTTTGTTTTTGGTTTTTTTGGTGGTTCGGGTTCTGTAGTTTCCGCATCAGTGTTGCTCTTTTAAGACTTCTGAAAGCATGCTCCACACCTTGTCCCTCTCAGATTTTGGATGGCACTTCAGATTCTTAAACCTGGGGTTGAGTGCTGTAGATATTTTTAGAAATCTCACAATGGTACCTTCTTTGCATTTTATCAAATCTGCACTGAAAGTATTCTTAAAATGAACATGTGCTGGGTCAATATCCAAGACTGCTATAACATGAAATATATGGCAGAATGCAGGTAAAACAGAGCAGGAGACATAAATTTGTGACTGAGAGAATTGTAATTAACACATCACTTTTTTAACAAGCATCATCAGCATGGAAGCATGTCCTCTGGAATGGTGGCTGAAGCATGAAGGGGCATACGAATGTTTAGCATATCTGGCATGTAAATATCTTGCAACACCGGCTACAAAAGTGCCATGTGAATGCCTGTTCTCACTTTCAGGTAACATTGTAAACAAGAAGTGGGCAGCAGTAGGACTGAGTGGACTTGTAGGCTCTAAAGTTTACACTGTTTTGTTTTTGAGTGCAGTTATGCAACAACAAAATCTACATTTGTAAGTTACACTTTCACCATAAAGAGATTGCACACAGTACTTGTAGGAGGTGAATTAAAAAATACCATTTCTTTTGTTTATCATTTTTACAATGCAAATATTTGTAACCAAAAATAATAATATAAAGAGCGCACTGTACAATTTGCATTCTGCATTGTAATTGAAATCAATATATTTGAAAATGAAGAAAAACATCCAAAAATATTTAATAAATTTCAATTGGTATTCTATTGTTTAACAGTGTGATTAATTTTTTTGAGTTAATCGCATGAGTTAACTGCGATTAATCAACAGTCCTACAATTTAGACATATGTAGAGCAGAACATTAAGGGCCTGATCCTGGTAAAATGGAACTACTCACATGGATAGAATTAAGCACATACTGAAGGCCCTGTCTTGACATGCAAAAGAGATGTTTTTTCACTTGTTAGCTCAATAAAGTTACTTTAATAATGAATGAAAAGTCTTCTTAATGCTTGTTAACATGGCTTAAAATGTTAGTCTGTGTATTAAGTGGTCATGTTTTAGCCGAGGTTAAACATTACTGTACTGTTTTGGTACACACAGTATCATAAATATACAGCCACAATCTTCCAAAGCCACCACAAAATTACTTCATATATTTTTTCCTGAAGGACCTTGTCGCAGTGTGTGACTCACCGCTGCGGCGCCTCCTGCTGGTCGTCTTAGGGAATTAGCTTTTCCAGCCTCCAGAGCGCCCTCTGCAGGCCGGTGTCCCGCTGCCTCTTGCTCCCGTGTCCCTCCCAGGACCCGGTGCCCCTTGTCTTTGGGGTGCTGCCCCCTGGCAATACCCCCGCAGTCTCAGGGTCTCCCCACCCAACCCACAACCCTCTATCCCCACCTTGCCTCAGTCATGGTCTACTGCCAGTCACCATCTAGCCCCCGCTCACTAGGGCAGACTGCAGTGTAAAAGCCACTCATCATAGGCAAGGGGGATTTGGACCTGCTGCCTCTGCCTACCCGTGGGCTGCCCCCTGCAACCCCAGTACCTAATTGGCCTTCCACTAGGCCGCAGCCTGGGGGGTTTCCAGGCCGGAGCTCCCCAGCTCCCTTGGCCTTCCCCAAGCTCTGCTCCACTCCAAGTACCTTCTCTCAGCTCCCTGCAGCCAGGTCCCTCCCTCTCAAAAATAGAGAGAGTCTGTCTCTGGCTTTTGGCCCCAACCCTCTCATAAGGACCAGCTGGGCCCCCATTAAGCCAGCCACAGCTGTGGCTGCTTTCCAATCAGCCTAGCCTTTCCCCTGCCACAGCCCACTCCCAGGGCTGTTTTAAGCACTTTTAAGGCAGGAGCGGGTGGCCACCCCGCTACAGGCCTTGTTTAAAAGAAAAGAAAAAAACTGGAACAGCAAATGTCTCCCTATAGCTGCCAGTGGGATTTATTTTAGAATTTTTACACAAGTCGGACCGTGTTTCATAACGATAAGAAACACGGAACCAAATTTTAGAAAGGTCATAGCCCAAAGTGTCTTACACCAAAGAAACAGTAATAAAAATTTAATTGTAAACAGAGTCCTAATAACTAGGTCCCCTAAGATATATTTTTGTGCATATTCAACAGTATACATTCAATAAATATGAATTATTTATCAACTTGTTTCTGCCAAAAATATAGCATATTTACAGTTTTAAATTTACTGAATCATCATTCAGCTTTTAAAAGACCCCCCCCTTTCCAAATTTCCCCCTAAAATCTAGCATTTACATGAAAGGGGGAAAATCACGAGGGAAACTGGATCAGTAGGGTCTGGGCTAAGCAGTAGCCTTTGACACTGCCTCTGCTCAAAGAAGAACACGAGTACTTGTGGCACCTTAGAGACTAACAAATTTATTTAAGCATAAGCTTTCGTGGGCTACAGCCCACTTCATCGGATGCATAGAATGGAACATATAGTAAGGAGATATATATATACACATACAGAGAACATGAAAAGGTGGGAGTTCTCTGTATGTGTGTGTGTATATATATATATATATATATGTTCCATTCTATGCATCCGATGAAGTAAGCTGTAGCCCACAAAAGCTTATGCTCAAATAAATTTGTTAGTCTCTAAGGTGCCACAAGTACTCCTGTTCTTTTTGCAGATACAGACTAACACGGCTGCTACTCTGAAACCTGCCTCCACTCAGTGCTTTGACTAATTGTTGGCCTAATGCAGTAATGGAGAAGCAGTTTCAGAGCTTTCCCTCAACAGTGCTGAGCAATGGTAACCCAGGAGTCCTGCTTGACTTCATGCCATGCCTCTCCTTACCAACCTGCAGCAACTCAAGGGAGAAGAGTGAGGAGTCTTAATTAGCAGAAGTCACAGTACTGTCCAGATAATCTCTTTGGCCATCTAGGCCATGTGCTCCAGGGATAACATATCTTGAAAAATGCCTCTTTCCCCAGTAAGTTGTGTTTGTTGTTTGAGAGTGTTTTTGTTGTTGTTGTTGTTGGGTTTTTTTTGGGGGGGGGGGTGGGGGGGTGGTAAGCAGTTCAGTAAGAAGAAACCAGAGAAGCAACGAAGGGGGAGCTAATCTGGAAGAGGAAGAGAACAGATGGAAAGAGAAAACCCACAAACAGAACAGGAGCAGAGGACATGTAAAGAAAAGGAAGACGCTCAAACATAATCCCAAATTGGGAGTGAGAAACAGAGAAAAAATATAGAAACAAAACTTTTAATTTCAAAATGGGGGATTATATCTGTTATTTGGCTACCAATCCAATTAACTATCAATTAACTGGATTATAGCAGAAAAAAAATAAAAACAAAGCATCCCCACCCCAACTAAAGCACAAGCTGTGTGACCTGGGACAATATATTACTGCACTCTTACTCAGTTTTTCTTTCTAGCAGTAAAACAGAGATAAAATACACACTTCACAGGCTGTTGCAATCTACCCTACTTTAAAACACAAGTTGATTAAAGCACACTAGGGAACTTCTAGTGCAGCAGCAGTATCCTATGGCTACACTGACACTATGGCTACATCTATACTTGGAACTTGGGGTATGATGACCAACTCAAGTACTCACACTAGCTCTCATCAACATAGCGCATTAAAAACAGCGGTGTGGCTACCATGGCACAGGCTAGCCACCTCAAGTACAAACCCGCTTAGAACCCACGGAAACACACTCAGGGTGGCTATCCCATGCCACTGTTCGCCATAGTCCATGCTACTGCAGTTACACTACTATTTTTAGCTCAATGATAGTGTGAATACATCTGCTCAAGCTTGGACTCACACCCTCAGCTCTAGAGTGTAGAGGAAGACTTAGTACACCATAGATTTACACTCCAGCTTGCCACAAACTAAGTGTGCATACAGACACATACTAAGATGGCAAGTTGTTGTTGTTTTTTTAAACTAGTTTTCAATCTAGTTTTGGTAACTAAATCCCCTCCCATCTGTGGTATAAATTGGTGATAAGGAAAAAGCTAGCAAGCTACAATTACTCTGGGAAATTGATTTCTGACACTTATGATAGATCTACAATAGGAGCACTTTGCCGGTACAGCTATACCAGTACACTATCCCAGCAAAGCAATCTTAGTGTAGAGTTTGTTTGCAAAACTGCCATTTTGCAAGTATACCTTATTCCATTCCAGTCCCCACCCCTACCCCGAAGCAAAATAAACTACACTGGCAAAAGCACAGTTTTGCCAGTATAACTCCACCTACACTACAAACTTTTGCCTGCACAGCTATGTCAGTCCAATCTCGTAATTCTTCACACCCCTGACAGACATAGCAGCAATATTTCGCAATGTAGAGCTGGCCTTATTTATATCAATAAAACGTCAGTTCTCCCCCTTAGGTAACCCTTCTGAATCAGAGTGTTTCACTTCCACTCGACTTTGCTCTCAACACTGTGTACGCCAAAGGGAGTTATTAGAACATTAAGTTTGTGGGTTTTATGCATGATGAAGTATTTATGAGCCAGTTGTGACTATGTTTATGAACAAACTGATCATTTCATTGCCAGACATCAACTGTGTTATGGCAGTAGTTGCTTCTCAGGTTAGGAATGAAGATAGCACCCTATTTTAAATCCAATTTTTAAAACTTTCCTCAACTACCACACAAAATTCCTCAGTCTTCCTTAAGTTTTGCACACATCTCATCTGAGGCCAATTTTTTACTGGAAAATTGTCAAACAGTTCTAAATGACCATATTTTGAAAATTTAACCGAAGTTTACTTTTTTGAAACTTATTCTTATACTTTTTTGCTTCAACATACAGGTCTGTCGCATCTTACGCTGGGGTTACGTTCCGCGGTTAGCGCGTAAAGCGAAAACCACGAATAGTCCAAATCCCATTGACTTTAATGGCGGGCGGAATCGCCCGCACTACAGCCACAGTACATAAATTGCTTTTTTTCTCTTCTTTTTTTTTGTGTGTTTTTGCCGACCGCGCAAAGCCGAAATCGCGCATGTTAAATGCGTGTAAGATGCGACAGACCTGTATCTCCAAAATGGATTGGCCTAGAAACTCCAGATTTCTTTAGTTTTGTTGGCTTTGCTGAGAAGTGCCTTTTAGTATTTTTGGATAGGGCATTTAATATATAAAGAGGGCCTCTATAAAAAATGTATAAGGGGCAACACTTATAAAACATTTATAGTATAAATGTTATAAACAAATACAGACCTTCTAGCTCAAGCTGCTAGACTGAACCAGAGATGGGGAAGTAGGAGCCAAAAGGAAATTTGGTGGAGCAGGAGTCCCAGGAAAGATACGAACGCGAATGCCTGGAGATGAGGGCAGGAAAATGAAGATACATATGCACAGGTGTCATGGAGTTGTGCTCCCCAGTCTCAGAAATATCTTAGAGCAGAGGTGGTAGGCAGGAATCATAGAATCATAGAATCATAGAATCTCAGGGTTGGAAGGGACCTCAGGAGGTCATCTAGTCCAACCCCCTGCTCAAAGCAGGACCAAACCCAACTAAATCAGCCCAGCCAGGGCTTTGTCAAGCCTGACCTTAAAAACCTCTAAGGAAGGAGATTCCACTACCTCCCTAGGTAACCCATTCCAGTTCTTCACCACCCTACTAGTGAAAAAGTTTTTCCTAATGTCCAACCTAAACCTCCCCCTCTGCAACTTGAGACCATTACTCCTTGTTCTGTCATCTTCTATCACTGAGAACAGTCTAGATCCATCCTCTTTGGAACCCCCTTTCAGGTAGTTGAAAGCAGCTATCAAATCGCCCCTCATTCTTCTCTTCTGCAGACTAAACAATCCCAGTTCCCTCAGCCTCTCCTCGTAAGGAGGAGAGGACCAGGATATTAAGGAAGTATGAGGGGGAATGAAGGACAGTTTACTGAACCGCCAAAATAGAGAGGTGATGGGGTGCCACAGAGAGGACATGGAATAGGGACAAAGGAAAGGGGGCATGGAACTGGGGGAGGACATATAGGGGTGTGTGTGTATGCATGCAAAGGGGACCTAGGGGAGAAAAAGAAGGACAGGGAAAGACCAACTGTTGGAAAATTTCCATGTGGATATGTCTCTCCATGTCCTCTATTCCTTTCATCCATCCACTACCCCAATATATCACGCAAGTACAGATCCTACCACCATATACCTCCTAAGGACTTGCAAACATGTGTAAGACAGAAGCCCTACTTCAGATAAAATAAATCATTAGGCATTTATAAAATCCCATTTCTTATTGACAGGATCCTTCTCCAACAATAATATTTAGGGCCCTGTGTACACAGCAGCAATGGAATTTGTTGTGGAACTTCCTCCTCGTTGCACAATTGCGCTCCACAATCTTAAATTTCATTTTAAAAAATTCTAGCACTTCTAATAGCAAAGAGTTAAAAATGTGGACAAGTATAAAACAAACAGTGACACTTGCCTGTGTCTGTAACAATAGGTCTGAGAGGTGTGAACCTGCCCCATTCATCTCAATTGACGCAAGAGGGCATGGACTCTGCAGCTGCAAAATTTGACATTTTTCCAAGGCGCTACAGAATTCAGCATTCTGCTTCTAAATTCACCTAACACTTTGTTTTCCATCTCCCTACCCTGGCAGGACTTGCCTGCAGCTGCCTCTTGCCTCCAGCTTTCTTCACAAGGAGGAGTTGGTTGGATTACAGTGCATGTTCTGCACACATGGCACTGAAATGGAGAGGAGGTTATTGAGTAGGCCGCCTGCACAATATCATGGGAGTTGAGGGACCCCTGAGTGCAGTCAGCCAATAGAAAAAGCAGAGTGAAAAAAAACACTTACCCTCTAAAATAATCACTGTAAAAATATTGTTGAGAATTATAACTTACTAATTGATGTAATATTAATATTTTAAACCAAAAGACAGTTTGGACATGGGTAGCAGAAATGAGAATGAGAATGCAATACAATAAAGTAATGTTGCCTCAATATTTAGGGTCTGGTGCTACAGAATTTGGTCTTGTGCATCAGAGCACACCAGACCCCACTAATAATCTAGTTACTTTTTAATTTGAGTTTTGTATATATTTTTGCAAACTTTAGTCGGAGGCAATGTAAATCACACATGGGGCTAGTGACTGATAAAGATTATACAGCAATGGGAAATTAGTTTGATTTCTTAATGTAACAGAACAGCCAGTGTTCTCGTGTAAAAATACTTCATTAATAGGCGGAGATGATCCTGCTGGGAGATGCGAAGTAGCTCCTCCTGACTCACCATTGTGTTACTCCATGCAGATCAAGAGCAAGACCACCTATGGTACTGATTGTACAGTCCTGAAAAAGGAACCCAAAGAGCAGTAGCCAAACTTGAACTTTAGCTGAACATTGTTATTTGTTGTTTATTTTCTCCAATAATAAAACCAAATTCCAGGAAGGAAGAGAGTTTTGACTCCACACAGAGTATGGACTATGTTTTAGAGCAGGATGAGAATGGTACCTACTCATACATAGTATTACTAAAGCTGAAAATGTTAACTCTAAATGGTGAATTTCTAATTTATTTTTAAATATGCTTGATTTAGCTACCATTAGTTTTCAAGACCTAAATTCAACTCTTTGAAAGTGATACTTGTAGTTTGCCTGTGCTGCATGCTCTTTTTCCCCATCATTACCAAAAGGTTTATATCCCAATAGTGCCAAAATGGCACTATTTCCATAATAGACATAAAGCACAATCAAAGGAACTCTCCTGTAAGACCATAATATAGCTGCAGGACACTGTTATATGGCTGAAAGCTCATGGATGGTGTAAATGTAATGATAGCCCCAAATCCTGCAAACATTTACACGTTGAACTTTATTTAATGGGACTAAACTTTGCAAGATCCAGGCCACAAACTATACTACTGTTAGATTTCCATAAAACACAAAAGATGCCTACATAATATAGAATGCCATCTATTAAAACTAAAACAAAAACAAACTTTCCATAAGAGACTGGTTACGGCTGTCTTGTCACTTTCATACTAAAATAGTAAACTTCAGTAAATGTAACAATTTATGCACCGATTACAATTATCTTTGTTAATCAACAGGTCTAAGGATTTACTGAGTATGCAGGTTATTCCACTGATAGTGCTATGTAAATAGCATTCTACGTTATCTGTTTCCACATGAGAATTAACAAACATTCGAGTTTCTCCTTTTGTACAAAGTCCTGCGGTCTTGACATTCCCGCATACAATAAAATATCGGAATGATCTAATGTGCTACTGAAATTGTATTATGTGATATGTTCCTATGTACTGCAAAAAGACAAATTAATTTTCTTAAATATAGACAAATATGAAAATTTATGAATTCCCGCATAAGAGTTTGTACTCATAACATAAAAAATGTAATAGTCACTATTGAGTCATAAAGGAATTTTCCATTTGTACAAGTTTTTAAATAGTTTAGTTTATTTTGATAAGATATACTCAGATTAGTACTATCTGAGAAATTTATCAATGTAACTGTAGACAACTTTTTTCAATTCAAAATATAATTTGTCTCTTTACTTTGTATTTCTTTTAGTAACTGGTACTTTAAATATGTAAATATTTAAGTTACAAGCCTTCTATACATCATAACCGTAACACATTTATGTAGCAAGAAATATTTTAAGACTAAAATATAGAATATTAATAGTCAGAGCCTTTGTGATCTATGGATGAAAATATCTAAGAGCTAACAATGTGTTATTATGTAAGTGCATGCAGATGTACAATAGGAGCACTATATACATTGAAAAAAATTAATTAAAATACAGTTTTAAATACCATTTAATCTATTTTAGGTACTTATATGGTGACACTTAATGTAGTATCTGAGCACCTCACAATCTTCAATCCATTTATCGTCACAAGGAATACTATTAACTTTATTTTATAGGTGGGGAACTGAGGCAGAGAAAGACTAAGTGACTTGAGTCATACAGGAAGTCTGTGTGGAAGCAGGAAATCAAATCCATAACTCCCAAGTCCCAAGCTACCTTTCTAATCGCTGGACTATCCTTCCTCCCTTAAAGAGTATTAGTTTGGAAGTTGTCTCTGAAGTTCCCAGTAAAGGAAGAGATCCTCTGAAGTTTGTGCATCATATGGCAGTGGTTCTCAAACTTATTTGATCGCACTCCCTTCTATGTGTCTGTAGTAGTTTACATCCCCACCACCACACAAGTACATATACCGATTAAAAAAAAAAACCCAATATGCAACTCTCACTAAATATTAAAAACACTAAGGCATTGATTCAAACAGAACCAACGATCCACTGTAATAAGAGCAAAAGCAAAACTGCAATTGTGGTTGATGCTACGACACGGTGGACACAATTAATTGTAAGCAAACGGATTAACCGACAGTTGGCAATGACTTTGTATAATGATATGCAAGCTTACCAGAAATCCATCAAAATGCACAGCGCCATCTAGAGTCAAATGCACAGTGCCATCTGAGGGCCTGATATGTCTCGAATAATCAGCTTTGCTAATTCATTGTTGTGGGTAAAATGTGTGCAGTCACACACACAGAATACATTAAGTGTCCCCCAGGCCGGCTCGCCTCCCCTCCAGTTTGAGAACTTCTGCCATATGGCAGGGGGTCCCAAACTTTTTTCCCTGAGGCCCATCTGTGCAGCTGCGATAGGCACTGCAGCCCACTATTAACAGTTCTTGAGGAAAATTATTCATTTTAATTATTACATACATATAAACTATAACACTGTAAATAAACAATGTACGTTTCCTTTTCATTTTAAATTGCACCAGCGGACCACCCAGGCCCACAATTTGGGAACCCCTGCTATATAGTACCTGTTTTAGTTTCATCTGCATTCAAAAGGAACCAAAGATACATGCAAAATTACAAAGCATAGAAGTTTCTCTTTTCGACTGAGACCTGGTGAAATCAATCGAGATACAAATAAAAGTCTCAGTACCCACTATATTACTATTGGAAACCAATTATTCTGACTGACATCTGCTTCCATAGTCATGAAACATCTTAGCTCTTGGAAGTAAAGTTTGTCCAGCTAGGAGTAGGGCACAGTAAATGTCATACTAAAACTCCTGATGGCTGGCTAATCCAGGACAGAACCAATGTCCCTACTTTAAATCACACAAATGTTTTCTATAACAAACAAAACCTCCTTTTAGATTGCACATTTGTTTTAACATAAACCATTTCTAATCTGAGATTAATCCTCCTCTTCATAAATTCATATAACATTTGTTTTAAAACATTTGGCAAAAATGAAATATGTTCCAAAGCAGAAAAGCAGCAGGGCTTCAACAGTTGAAACAGTGTACATAGTTTCAGAACATGAACAATTGGAAACTGCTTACTGTGATGGTTTCTCTACTCACATATTAATCAACACACGCACACACTCACACCCACCTCCAATACTGACAGCAGAAACACATAATGTCATCCTATAAAAAGGTTTCAGCCAATACATATTGCTAGCTGTACTCTGGCACTAAAATACTAACATTAATAGCATCCGACACTTGAAGCACACTAGTGTAGAATGATAAGAAGTTGATGCACTTAATGTATTAGACATCTACTTCTGGTAGCACTTCTCACATCTAATGCAACTATCACTCCTAATGATTCTTGCTGGAACAACAGTTCATGCTCTCCATTGGAGTACAAAAGTATGGAGGTGTAAAGAATTTTTGTTTCTAACCCTATCATGAGATATCTAGACAATTATCACATTATGATTTTTAGAAAACTTTTCAAAAGCTAGAGTGTCTCAAAATGCATTAGTACTAGTTTTTCTGTCACACTTCTCTTGTACGTGGTAACCAAAGTTTTAAAGGAAGAGTATAGGTAATACCACCAATAAATGTTAAGGTTCATTTTAAAACTGCATCTATCTTTAAGTGCATAGCTCTGTAAGGGTTTTAAACTGCTGCCCGTTGCTGTAATATCTGAGCACTTTCCAGGTAAAATCAGTAGCGACAGCAAAGTGCCCAGTGGACTTGGCTCTCCTCCATTTTTGAGGTAATATTTCTGCTGGAGGCATAGCTTTGTTGCTTGAGTTGTTTGTTTGTTTGTTTCAGTGGGTGTTTGGGAAGATGGGTGGAGATTCAACATTACGAGTGTAATTCTGGCTATGGTGAAAAGAACATGTATGGATTATCTACAATGTATGCTCAGCATACAGTTTTTCAAACACCCATATCCTTTTCAAACGAAGAAAAGTAAGCCTTTGATGAAAAACTGCAAAATTCCAAAACTGACATATTTGCCATACTTTACCTACCTACAGACAAGAGTGTCTGGTTGTCAGTGAGAGTTGGATTGGGCCCTAAAAGTCAACACAAAGGCTAAAAATGAGCCTTTCAGTTGGAATACAGTCAAGCCTCAAACAGGCAACATTTTTTTCACCCTTGCCAAATATAAATTTTAAAAAAGAGCAGTTGGAGAGATTTTGCTCAAACTTCCAAGAAACTTCAAGTTTGGACAGAGAGCAAGCACAGCAAATTTCAACCCAAAAGATTAATATTATGGAAAAAAGTTAAACATGAAAACAGTAGGTTATAAATGAAATTATTTTTACAAATATAGTAATATTGGACACCACCAACTCCCTCATCTCTATTTCTAATGTGATGCACATTTTATTGGCAAGACTATCAAATCTTCTTCTCTTTTTTTCAAAATTATCTTTAATGGATTTTGTATATTTTTGCATTTTATTTATACGCACAATGACTTTTCTAAGTGGACAACATTCTTCAGGATGTGGTCCAAGATTTACACAAAGACAAGACAAAAAAACACCAGGGCCTGGAGCTTGGGCATAGATCCTCATGCCAACTGTACCTGTTAAGTTTGTATTATTTTTAATAGTTCGGAGGAAGACTACCAACATATTTCTACCAGGATATTTTCTCAGATAAAATTCCAAAGACTTGAGAAAGTTCTCAAAATTTCATTCCTGATATTTTCAAGATTAAACTATTACGTTTTTGACCAAAGTTAGTGATCAGCCTCCAATTTAAAATTAAACATTTTTATAATGAATAAAAGTTCTGTTGCCAGCATATACATTCACGTAGTTGCCAAATTACTTTAAACTTTTCTGATTTGGATTATGGCAAATTCAATTATGCAGTAAAAACAGTGTTTCAATAAATTCATCGGTAGAAGACACTGTACTCTTCAATCACTTACAAATTTATGCAACAATAAAAGCTTTCTAGAAGAAGATACACATTTTTAAAAAGACTTCACCATACTTTGCACATTTCTCTGCAGGATCTATATTACAAAAATAAATTTTAAATACTGGTTCTAATTAAGTTAATGGCAAAAGTGACGCTTGACTTCAGTAGGCCCAAAACGTGGCTTTAAAGTTGCTCAGTACATCCAGTATACATATTTACAATACTGTACATAAAATTAGTAATTTTACAATATTTTTACCACGAGTGAAAACAGTATAAACAGAGTACAAGAATGTGCCTGGCCATCACTGGGCAGTATTCTTGGTGAACAGCTGTCATTGCAAGCTGCTTACACACTGGTATATCTGTACTTATGTGTACAGTTATTCCTATCTAGATATCCAAGCATAGGTTAAATTTATATAGGAAGACTTTAAAATATTGTGGGGAGAAAAAAGCAAGGGGCTGCTTTAAATGAGAAGTTCTTTCCGCCAGTACCATCTTGCTTCTTATTAGTGAAGTACAGTACTACAGAAATGTACATGTGAAAGATAACTGGGAGTCCGGTGGCACCTTAAAGACTAACAGAAAGATGTCACTATCTGGGCAATATACTAGTAAGCAATGTTCCATAGTCACAACTGTGGTAGAAATCACAATACTTCTTAATAAACTGATGTATACTGCAGTTCTGTTTTTATTGAAACTTCAATAAGTGGAGCACTTATTTTCTCCAACATACATATTTTCTAAATTGTGACTAATATATTAATCTAATTCGTTCATTTATATCACTTTATGTAGCTCTTATATAATTATACATGACTTTCAAACAATCAAAATTTTCAATAATTAGTTTCTGATACCAAACAGAAAAAACTGTGTTGTGTATGGTTTGTGGCAATAAACAAAACACTTCACTGATCATTTTAGCTTCTATAGCATGAATAAAAATGTAGCCATACTACAATTCACAATGAGTGCTTACTAAAGTTTCCGATCCTGTAGAAACAAAGTCAAAAACAAGTCTGTCTCTCTTAGCATGCATGCAGTATATAACGGTGTATCACACAATTTCAAAAAATCCTATGCCACATGAACTAAAACAAGCATTAGAACCTCATCAAGAGGCAAATTATTAGTCATTCTGGTCTTTTATTAAATTAAATTTAATTTTAATTTAATTTATATCTTATTTTAAACCATTTATGTCAAAATGAAACTGTATTTACAGATGTTTATAAAAAATACAATTTCTATTAAATCTTACATTGGATGGGTATTGCACCACATCCTTTGCAATTATGTCATTTTTGCCATACTGTCTCAGTCTTGCAAATTCTAGTGGCAGTATCATATAATTAACAATACAGTTCCAGATTTTGAATAGTAAATTTTAAAAACGTTTTCTATATTAGAAAAAAAATTCCAGTGGCAACAAATTAGACTAAATATAGTATAAGTTAGATTCTCCTCATAGCTGACCACATGAATACTTTTAGCCAAAACACAATTTTATGATCAGACATATTTACAAAGTGATGCCTGGAAATCAAATGACATGTTGAAGAAACAAAAGACTTGACAAAAAATAAAATATACAATGACAAGAAAAAACACATACACGGGCACTTACATTTGGAGCATGACTTCGTTCAAGAATATGCCATCCACTAGAGCCACATATTCCTCCAGGTTGCTCCCATTTCCTCCAGCTAACGGTCCAAATGTCTTAACCTAAAATATAATCATCACCATGACACTAACTCCACCTCAATCTCTGCAGCTAGATATTTACCCTTAAAAAAAGCCATTTGTGAAAAATTAATGCTTACCCAGGTGACAAGAGGGCTAGACATAAACTGCTCCAACAGGGGTGTGAATATCTCATTCTCCATTTTATAAAAAAGGCTAAAATCAATGTAGCTCCTTTCCTTAAAAAAATACAGAGTTGCCTTCTTTGTAGCAACTCTCTAAAATGCTCCAAGGATTTAGCAGCAGCAAATGACCCCCAATATAAAATTGCTTCTCCAAAGCAATATAAAAAACAGTGCATTGGCAACTGGGATTTATCCTCTTCTTTTAAAAAAAAAAAGTAATTGAAAGTCCATCTAAATTCATTTCAGCCTTCCCATTGACGGGTCTCTCCCGCTCTACATAGTGAAGGGGAAGAAGGAAGGATGGAAGGAAAGAAAGGAGGAAGGCTGCTGGAGTCTACATCAGACACACACACACACACACACACACACAAAAACCCTCCAGGCTACCACAGCAACTCCTCATTCAGCGAGGAGGGGAAACCCAAGTTAAACTCTCCAGGCTAATCGCCCCCAGAGCAAGGAGAGGAGGAAGAGAGGAGCAAATACCACTCAGAAGCCCCCACCTCAGATTAAACGTTGTGCCGACGAGAGCCACAGCCTCTGACCCCGCTCCCGCCCCCACTAGTGTCACAGGCAGCCCAGGGATAAGGAACCAGCCCCCTCCGCAGCGAAGGGAAGCTATTGCTAATCAGTTCCCCTTTTTAGCCCCCGCTGCCATCAACTGAACTGCGACAGAGAAGGGACAAGACCCCCTCGCCACACGCACCCTGCCTCGCCCAGTGATCTCGCCCTCCCCCACGCCCGTTGCTCTCGCAGCCTCCCTCCTTTCCGTGCCTCCTCAGCGCCCCACACCCCTCCTTGCTCCTTGGTGCCTCTCTGCTCCTGAGCCCCCCTACCTCCCAACAGACTCCTCAATCCCCCCTGCTTCCTTGGCTCCTCAACCTCCCGCTGTCCCTGAGAACTAATTTCCTTTGCAGGAACCGCCACTCCTCCCTTCTCCAAGTAACGGCCACCAAGCCCCAATCAGCCCTAGCACAGCCGCATCACACTCTCTATACACACTGCTCCAAGGAAAGCAAGAGCGCATGGATCGCTAGCTCCTCTCTGCAAAAGCGAAGAGTAACCCTCCGCCAGCCTGTTCTTCCCCCCGTCTCTGCCTCTGGATGGTGGTGGAATTGAGGAGGGGGATGGGGGAAACCGCTGCATGGCTCGCGCCCGCGCACACGACTTCAGCTCGCGCACTGCAGCTGCGGCAGCGAAGACGCGCGTCCACGGAGGGGTGGGACTCGGGAGCGCGGAGAAGCTTCAATAGACCGAGGGTGAGCGGAGGGTGCCTTTGCCCTCCGGCTCCTCAGGGGGTCAACTGCTCTGTCTGTCCCCCGGCAGAAAGAGACTGATTCAGTTTGACTCTCTGTGGGGAAAAGGTGTGCGAGGGAAGAGTGGGGTGAAACCCCTCTGGGGTGGGGGAAAGAAGCGGTGAATTTTCTCCAACTCCCCTTGAGGCGAAAGAGGCGTTGAATTCTCCCATTTCTGCCCCTTGCGGATGAGGTGGTTCAGCCACGCTCATAACCATGGATCATAGGGGTTTTTTTGAGCGAAGGGGTCCTCTCTTTTTTCTTTTTTTTTTAAGGTGAAATTGAGTCATAGACGAAACCAGTCTGCTTCAACTTGGGACAAAGAGGGGAAGGAGGACGATCTTGTTAATGATGACAAGCAATTTATTCACCCACGCTATTGTCCTTGTGCTGACTCCTCACTCTTGCGCATTCAATTCTCATCTCAAGCATTATATTAATATAGGGGATTTTATGTACTTAATATCCGCAGACTGTATTGTATTGACAGAGCAGTATGCAAAATCTCAGACTAAATCCAACCACTCTCGTGACAGGAGAGAAATTTTAGCTGCATATTTTCCAGAAAACTTTATCTTGGTTTTCCAGCCCTCTGTGTGTGTGTGTGTACGTACACTTTCATTAAAAAAAAATCAATTCCCTAATATGGTTGAAATTAAATGTTTGAACAAATTACAAATAGGGAAACAGATTGTGTTTTTTAACCCAAATGTCTGGATGCTGTATCTGTCCTAATTCTCTAAGATTAGGAAGGAAATCTCCCTTAATGACCTCTTCTCTTCTACACTAGAGAGGATCACTCTGTAAAAGAGTAGACAAATAAATTATTGGTTGTGGGAAAAAGTCTTTAAATCAGATTTCAAATAAAAGAGATTTACTGGTAAATTATTAACACACAACAAAAGTTGTAGATTTGGGTAGCTTTGCTTTGCTTTGCAATGATGAGATTTCATCTCTCTGTAAATCAGTCATGGATGTATACAAAGCAAGGTCTTCTTTCTCTCTTTCCCTCCCAAAACCAGATGAGTAGGAAGGTTTCATTATTAGTTTTGCCATGAAATGGGAACAGGCAGGAAAAAAAGTTGTGAAGTCTTGGACCAGAGTAAAGGTCTGGTGATACATGAGTGAAATAACAGCCAATAAACTACTAGCCCTTAAAGACAACTACAAAAGCATTTTTGTAAAAGCCTGAATAGCTAACCAGTAAGCTCTCTGTGTACTATACACTATACAGCATTTCCTGGGAATTAAAGATTGGCTAGGAGGAATTGCTGATCCAAGGCTCAGCTACAGGTTAGTAACACCACTTGGTCTTCAATTCCTGGAAAATACTTTGTGCTGACATCTATGTTGTTATTATTATGAGATGAACATTTGATGAAACAGTTTTAAAAGTATGTTTTGTTTGGGTTTTTTCCAGCCTGTGTGTTGTATGACATCACTGACAGCAGGAGCACTCACTTTATGCATGTTCTGGGCATTTCTAGATTATGAGTGTGACGGGTTGGTTCACAGAAACCCACTTGGGAGCTGCCAGCTGATGTGCAAAGGCTACCTCTGGTTCTATTCTCCCCTGCCAGCTACTGGTGGTTCCAGCACTCAAAGTCTTGCTGACAGCCAGACACACCTATCTGCTTCAGACACAGACCAGAGTCTGAACCACCTATCCCAAAGCTGCAGGTTTACCTGAGAACAGCTCACAGAAGTCTGCTTGCCTTTAACACTCAGATGCCCAATTCCCAATGGGGTCTAAACCCAGATAAATCCGTTTTACCCTGTATAAGCTTTATACAGAGTAAACTCATAAATTGTTCGCCCTCTATAACACTGATAGAGAGATATGCACAGCTGTTTGCTCCCCCAGGTATTAATACATACTCTGAGTTAATTAATAAGTAGAAAGTGATTTTATTAAATACAGATAGTAGGATTTAAGTGATTTCAAGTAGTAACAGACAGAACAAAATAAGTTACCAAGCAAAATAAAATAAAATACGCAAATCTATGTCTAATCAAACACTGAATACAGATAATCTCACCCTCAGAGATGCTTCAGTAAGTTTCTTCTCAGACTGGACACCTTCCAGGCCTGGGCACAATTCTTTCCCCTGGTACAGCTCTTGTTCCAGCTCAGGTGATAGCTAGGGGATTTTTCATGATGGCTTCTCCCCCCTCTGTTCTCTTCCACCCCTTTATATATCTTTTGCATAAGGCGGGAATCCTTTGTCCCTCTGGGTTCCCCCACCCCTCACTGGAAAAGCACCAGGTTAAAGATGGATTCCAGTTCAGGTGACATGATCACATGTCACTGCAAGGCTGCATTACTCACTTGCCAGCACACACATATACAGGAAGACTCACAGGTAAATACAGCCATCTGCAGACAATGGCTCTGGTTAATGGGAGTCATCAAGATTCCAAACCACCATCAATGGCCCACACTTTGCATAATTACAATAGGCCCTCAGAGTTATATTTTATATTTCTAGTTTTAGATACAAGAGTGATACATTTATACAAATAGGATGATCACTCTCAGTAGATTATAAGCTTTGTGATGATACCTTTTGCATGAAGCATATTTCAGTTACATTAAACTCACTTATGTTTTCATAAAACTATTCCAATTACATTATATTCACTTATGTTTTTACAAAATCATATAGACTGCACAACGTCACAATGAGTATACTGTTTGCAGTGTTGTTGTAGCCCTTTTGGTCCCAGGATATCAGAGAGACAAGGTGGGTGAGGTAATATCTTTTATTGGACCATCTTCTGTTGATGAAAGAGACAAGTGTTTTTGAGCTACACAAACATGAAGAAGAGCTCTATGAAGCTCGAAAGTTTGTCTCTTTCATCAACAGAAGTTGATCCAATAAAAGATATTACCTCATCTACATTGTCTCTCAGTATACGAGCGGTCAGGCCCAGTGGCGGATTAATAATTTTGCCGCCCCTGGCCCCGCCCCGACTCCACCCTTTTCCCTCCCCCATTCCAACCCCTTCCCCAAAGTCCCGCCCTAACTCTGCCCCCTCCCTGCCCCTATTGGATCCCTTCCCCAAATCCCCGCCCCAGCCCCGCCTCTTCCCCAGCATGCCGCGTTCCCCCTCCTCCCCCCTCCCTCCCTAACCAGCGAAACAGCTGTTTCGCGGCACAAGCACTGGGAGGGAGGGGAGAGAAACAGGAAGTGGCGGTGCGCTCTCGGAGGAGGCAGCTGGAGCAGGGGAACTTCTCCGTGGGTGCTCAGATTTGCCGCCCTAGGCCTAGGCCTTGTCGGCCTAGGCGATAATACGCCGCTGGTCAGGCCACTGAATTTATGGTATCCATTTTATAATTTCTTTAAGAAGTCCACTGCAAATTGGTGCATCTCAACAAATGATTCATAGTTAATTACAAAGTATGGAGGTGTAGGCAAGGGAAAACCAACACATAAACAAAATGGGAAAATAGTAATGTATAACGTTCATCATTTTTTTTTTAGAATAACCACACAGTAAAATTGCCAAGCTGTTATAATTGCAGTAATTATGAAACTGCAAATTCAAGAAAATTTACCTTGATTTCTGCTATACATCCTCAGATTAGCTTCAGAATTAATTACTGATGGGTTGGTCATTTATTGTTGCAGAAGTGGCTGCAAAAATAGGGACTACTGGGGGTTGTTTTATTGACAGTGTTGCTCAGTATGTATATGATAACTGATAAGACAGCATGGTGTTAGGTACAAATACACTGATGGTACCCAGATACAGGTCTGTCTCATTTTACGCTGGGGTTACGTTCCGCGGTCAACGCCTAAAGTGAAAACCGCGTATAGTCAAAATTACATTGAGTGTAATGGCGGGCAGAATCGCCCGCGCTACAGAAACAGTATTTAAATGCTGCAAAACCTCTGTTAGTCTATAAGGTGCCACAGGATTCTTTGCAGTATTTAAATTGTTATTTTTCTCTCTCTTTTTTTTTTTTTCTTGTTTTTGCCGACCGCGTAAAGCTGAAATCGCACATGTTAAATGCGCCTAAGATGCGACAGACCTGTATGTAGTTCTGTCTCAGCCAATCATGGCCACTCCGTCTTGGCACTCTTTCATTGCTTCATCAAGATTGAAGAGTGACATAAAACAGTTAGTTGAAACTAAACCACTCTATAGGAAAGGTATTGGTGGTGGGATGGGGAATTGTGTGTGATGGCAAATCTATGTACTAACAGGGTTTGCCCCCAAGTCAGTCACTAAAGATACAAAATGTGGAGGTTTTTTGACCACATACTGAAATATGGAAATCCAATTTTTAGCAGTTTCAAGAGGTTCACCTCTGAAACATTTAGAAGTTGTGACTTTTCTTTTATGGCACAGAACCACATCACTGAAATCCATGTCTTGCAACCTGTAGGATGGATTGCAATAATGCTTTTTATTTGGGGCTACACGACTGGTTATTGTATAAATAAGCTGTAGAATTGTTCCATGATCTTTGCCAATAGGCTTCAGTAATATCTGAGGAGTTTGGTAATCTGTGTTCACTGTCTACTGAGTGAATGCAATTCTAAGTCTTAGCATTTCAAGCCATGAAAACTATGGTTTACTTTAGGAACTGTTTTCTGCTCTACATCCTGCTACATCAGACGTAATGTGGTTGGAACTGCTGTTCATCTCTATATATGATGTAGGAATGATGGAAGGCAGAGAAAGGGTCCGTGGGATGTTCTTCTCACTGTTTGCCTATGTATACTCGACAAGACTCAAAACTTTATTTAATTTGTAGTTTTATACCTATGGTTCTGTATAAATAATTTGTGCTCCAATCTGATCACCCCATTTCAAAGCTATATAGCAGAATTAGAGAGGGTGCAAAGAAAGCTGATTAAAATAATTTCAGATATGGCAATATTTCCATGTGAGGAGAAAATAGTAGGAACTGTTTAGTTTAGAGAAAAAGATGAAGAAGGGACATGTGAGGGGTATATAAAATAGTAAATAGTTTCAAGTTCAGTTAGATGCTCCTATTTACCCTCAAAACAAGTTTAAAAAAAAGGACGTTTAATGAAATTAAAAGGCAATACATTTAAAACTGCTAGAAGGAATTTTTTTTTTAAAACATAACACAGCCTTTGGAACTTGTTGCCACACAATATCAGTGGGTCAAAGAGCAGAATTCACACCAGGAGTGTACATTTTTACAGATGAGTATATCTACAGTTACATTAGGTAAGGCAAAAATAATTATAAGGCACACAAGCCCTCTTACTTGTATCTCTCATCATTATTTTTTTAGCTTATCTACTGTTCCTCTTCATTTGGTACCTAAAAGCAGCAAAGAATCCTGTGGCACCTTATAGACTAACAGACGTTTTGCAGCATGAGCTTTCGTGGGTGAATACCCACTTCTTCGGATGCAAGTAGTGGAAATCTCCAGGGGCAGGTATATATATGCAAGCAAGAAGCAAGCTAGAGATAACGAGTTTAGTTCAATCAGGGAGGATGAGGCCCTGTTCTAGCAGTAGAGGTGTGAAAACCAAGGGAGGAGAAACTGGTTCTGTAGTTGGCAAGCCATTCACAGTCTTTGTTTAATCCTGAGCTGATGGTGTCAAATTTGCAGATGAACTGAAGCTCAGCAGTTTCTCTTTGAAGTCTGGTCCTGAAGTTTTTTTGCTGTAGGATGGCCACCTTAAGATCTGCTATTGTGTGTCCAGGGAGGTTGAAGTGTTCTCCTACAGGTTTTTGTATATTGCCATTCCTAATATCTGATTTGTGTCCATTTATCCTTTTCCTTAGAGACTGTCCAGTTTGGCCGATGTACATAGCAGAGGGGCATTGCTGGCATATGATGGCGTATATTACATTGGTGGATGTGCAGGTGAATGAACCAGTGATGGTGTGGCTGATCTGGTTAGGTCCTGTGATGGTGTCGCTGGTGTAGATGTGTGGGCAGAGTTGGCATCGAGGTTTGTTGCATGGATTGGTTCCTGAGTTAGAGTTACTATGGTGCGGTGTGCAGTTACTGGTGAGAATGTGCTTCAGGTTGGCAGGTTGTCTGTGGGCGAGGACTGGCCTGCCACCCAAGGTTTGTGAAAGTGTGGGATCATTGTCCAGGATGGGTTGTAGATCCCTAATGATGCGTTGGAGGGGTTTTAGCTGGTACCTACTTATTCATGGAGCCCAGTCCCAGGTAGCATGCAGTGGGAGGGGCTTCTGTCTGGTTAGGGAAGGGGTAGAGTTGTGGAGCTGACACTTTTCCACCATTCTTCTGCAATCCTTCCCCTCCACCCCCTTTCCCCCCTCCCCCCATATACCAGTTCAGGGACCCTCCATTCACATAAAGTAGAATGAACAACCTGCCTCTTCATACGTACCTTATTTTCACCATGTTACCTCATGGCTGTGTGTTGGTATCAGCTCCATGGGATGTACAAGTTAGACAGATTTGTGGGGCCAGGTACTAAGGTCTTCACCCTGCACTCTTGAAGTAAATGGAAGTTTTGCCAGTGATTTCACTTGGCACAGGATCCGGCAGTTAGAATTCTGAAAGTTTTGAGACATAGGTTTGGAATTCAATCTCTTTTTGATTAAACTGTTCTTGGCCTTATTTATTTAATTTAACTTTTTGAGATCTTCACAATTTCAGTTTTTATCATTTGTTAGGTTTAATTTATACAAAAATCAGTTGTTAATTTATGCCCCTTGATAAAAGTTTTTAAGTGCCCAGTTCTGCAGATTGCTACTTATGTAAGTAAGAGTATGCAGGATCAGTTTCATACTATTTTTTCCTTTTTAAACTAACATTCCTCCCACTCCTCTCCTGTTCTAAAAAACCTTCCACAACCTTCTAAAATTTTTAAATTAAAAAGAAAAGCTAAGGACATATGCAAACTTTCTACACACATGGCAAGTGGCTGTCAGCAACACTCTAAAGTCCTCCTGCAGCCTGGTCTGCTAATTTGGATGAAATCGTAGACATCACTTAAAAAAAAAACCTGAACAAAATTATACTTACCAGCAAAGATCCATTCTCAGAGTTTCAAAATCTGCCCTAATTACATTAGTTCCTACCGGTCTCCTACAGGGTAGGATTTAGTTTATTTTCCCGTCTTCTCCATGGAATAGGAAATTTCATGGGGGGGTTTGTTTTGTTTTTCAGTTAAACTAAGTAGGAAAATGTTTAAAGCATGATCTTACTTGTAAAATATAGAGACATTTGGATATTTTAAAATAGCGTTAAGGGATTATTGATATTAAGTGTTTAACTCTTTTAAACATTCCAGAGCCAAACATTATCAAGAGTATTTTGTATTTGTATGAAATGGTTCATTCAATAATCTATCTATATGCAGACAGAGGAAGGAAAAATCCTGTTCTTTCAGGTTTATATTTTCTAAAACAGATCTGTTAGTACTTAATACAGTATGTGACCTACTATTGCTGAAAGAACAGCTTTAAGGATTAACCTTCTTTTTATTTAAAATGTGGTGTTGGTGTGTAAATACATTTGTTATAGAAGAGAATTTCTGAGCCATAAGAACATTAGTGAGTTTGAGGCACATATTAGGAAGCTTCTAGAGAGAGCATTATATAAACATAGGCACCCATCATCTCAGTGGGACCCCAGTCTGCCCTCTTATAAAGAATACATTCATTAGAACCAGGACGGGAACTTCAGAGTACATTTCTGCCCTGATTCAGCTTGCCCCTAGGGAGAGTATAGCATATTGCCTTTACCAGTCTTTGTGCGCAAAGTTCCAAATCCTTCTATTTTTACTCAGGGCTGAATTGTGATTCCAAGTTTCATGCACAGTGGAGACTCTGCATGTGAATTGCCCCCGCCCTGTAATGAGCCAAGTATAAGCCATATCTGTGTCATCCTCCTTAGAACTGTATGGAGGGCTCTTGGGAGGGGAGAAAGAAGGTATAGACATGATCAGTCTGCAACAAAGACCCCAGCTCCTCAGATAATACAGTTTAATCAGAATCTAATCTTTCATTAAAAAAAAATCTAGCTTTCATAGTTGCAAAGAAAAGGTTGAAAATGTGACCTGGACATAATTAATGTGTTGATGTCTGCTTGAGTCTGCAGAGAGCCTGAAACAATAGCTATGAGATGTGTGAACAGCCCCATTCATCATTTTAATGTCAAAACCCACTGGTCTGGGAATCCCTGCCAATACCACCCCAACAGGGGGCAGGGGTGTTAGGAGGAGGAGAATTCAGACCCACTCCACCCACACAAGCAGATACACCCTGGCTGATGCAGAAAGCACCACAGGGGCCTCTCTGCTACATCCACTGTCTTTTGGGGGAAGAGGGGCAAAAGAAACCCCTGTTGCTGCTCTCTCTGCCTCTCCTGTTCAGGAGATGGCCCCCAGTGCCACTGTCCTGGCTTCTCTGGAAGAAGTGGAGGGGGTCTCCCATGCCACTAGTACTTGAAGTGGGAGGCAGGGCTACAGGGGTATGACCATATTGTGATGTGCCCAGGGCTCCAGATGAAATGGTTACTCACCTTCTCGTAACTGTTGTTCTTCAAGATGTGTTGTTCATGTCCATTCCAATCAGGTGTGCGCGCGCTGCGTGCATGGTCGTCGGAAATTTTTCCCTTAGCAGCTCCCGTCAGGTCAGCTGTGGAGCCCCCTGGAGTGGTACCTTCATGGCGCTCAATATATGACCCTGCCGACCTGACCCCCCTTCAGTTCCTTCTTGCTGGCTACTACAACAGAGGGTGGTATTGGAATGGACGTAAACTACAAATCTTGAAGAACAATAGTTATGAGAAGGTGAGTAACCGTTTCTTCTTTGAGTGCTTGTTCACGTCGATTCCAATCAGCTGACTCCCAAGCTCCACCCTGGAGGTGGTATCGGAGTTAAGGAATAGCTGATTGGAGCTCCGCTCTACCGAACACTGCATCATCTCTGGCGTGTTGGATGATCGCTCAGTGAGAGGTAAACGTATGCACTGATGACCATTTTGCTGCCCTGCAGATCTCTTGTATCGGTACTTGGACCAGAAACGCCACTGATGAGGCTTATGCCCTTGTGGAAATTGCCTTAATAGCCAGACCTGGGACCTTGTCCAGCTCGTAATGAGTGTGGATGCAGGCTGTAATCCAGGAAGATATTCTTTGAGATGAAACCAGGAGCACTTTCATCCAGTTTGCCACCGCCACGAATAGTTGCTTCAACTTCCTGAACAGCTGCGTGCGCTCAATGTAGAATGCTAGCACCCACCAAACACCCAATGACTGTAGCCTCTGCTCTTGGGTACTGTTGTGAAGCTTATGATAAACGACGGGTAGAAAAATGTCTTGGCTAGTATGGAATTGTGACACTACCTTAGGAAGAAAGGCTGGGTGAGGTCTTAGTTGCACCTTGTCTATGTGGTAGACCATGTATGGAGGATCGGAGGTAAGGGCCTTTAACACCGATACCCTCCTAGCCGATATGATGGCAACCAAGAGGGCTACCTTCCACGACAGAGAAGGGAGCAAGTTGCCAATGGTTCGAATGGGGGCCCCATTAGTCTGGAGAGGACCAGGTTAAGGTCCCATGCAGGAACAGGCTGTCTAACCTGTGGATGTAGCTGTTCCAGGCCCTTAAGGAAACGTCCTACCATAGGATTAGCGAATAGAAAATGTCCAGACACTCCCAGATGGAAGGCCGAGATGACTGCAAGGTGTACCTTGATGGATGACGCTGCCAGGCCTTGTTGGTTGAGGTGCAAAAGGTACTCCAGGATGAGTGGTATAGATGCCTGGAGTGGAGGTGTGTGTTGCTGGGCATACCAGCAAGTGAACCTCTTCCACTGGGCTAGGTAAGTGGCCCTGGTGGATGGTTTCCTGCTGCCAAGTAGAATCTCCTTTACTGGTTCTGAGCACAGGAGCTCCATGGGGTTTAACCATGAAGCTTCCAGGCCATGAGATGGAGGGTCTGACGGTCTGGGTGGTGAAGGCGACCGTGGTCCTGAGTGATCAGATCGGGGTTGAGTGATAACACGATCGGGGTGTCCACTGACAGCTCCAGAAGTGTGGGGTACCAATGTTGACGGGGCCACGCTGGGGCCAGGAAAATTACCTCCGCTTTATCTCTGCGGATCTTGAGCAGCATCTTGTGCACAAGTGGAACCGGTGAGAAGGCATACATGAGTCAGTCTCCCCAGGGTAGCAGGAACGCATCCGTGATTGAACCTGGGCTGTGTTTCTGTAAGGAGCAGAACATTGGGCACATTCTGTTGCTCTGGGTGGCAAAGAGATTGACCTGGGGAAACCCCCACCTTTGAAAGATGGAGTGAAGGACATCCGGACGGATGGACTACTCGTGGTTGCAGAACGATCATCTGAGGTGATCCACTAGTTCGTTCTGCACTCCTGGGAGATAGGACACCTCCAGGTGAATGGAGTGGGCTATGCAGAACTCCCATAGCTGGAGGGCCTCCCAACATAGCGGGGAGGAACAGGCTCCACCCTGCTTGTTGATGTAAAACATAGCAGTGGTGTTGTCCGTCATCACTGCCACGCACTGGCCTTGCAGCCGGGACTGGAAAGTTTGGCATGCTAGTCACACTGCTCTGAGATCCCTGATATTAATATGGAGGGAGAGCTCATCCTGTGACCACAGGCCCTGTGTTCGGAGATCTCCCAAATGCACCCCCCAACCCAGAGCTGACACGTCCGTTACTAGGGACAAGGATGGCTGAAGGCTGTTGAAAGAACTACCTTCGCATACCATCTAAGGGTTGAGCCACCAATGTAGGGACTCGAGTATGTGTCCTGACACTGTCACTACCGAGTCCAGGCTGTCGCGTCCCCACAGGGGCGGCAGGTTTGTATAATTTTTGGTGGTGTCCAAAACAGGTCCAAGTCCCTCCCCCCCACATACCTGCCTTGTAAGCCGATATATATATATTTAAAATAATGTAAAAATGTGAGGGCTCTGGGGTGAGGCTGGTGATGAGGGGTTTGGGCTGTGGGAGGGGCTCAGGCAGAGGGTTGGAGTGCAGGGATGAGGGCTGTGTGGTGGGGCTGGGGATGAGGGGTTCACGATGCAGGAGGGGGCTCAGGGCTGGGGCAGAGGGGTAGGGTGAGGGGAGATGAGGGCTGTGGCTGGGTGTGCGGGCTCTGGGGTGGGACGGGGTTCCGGATGAGGAGTTTGGAGTGCAGGAAGGCTGAACCAGGGCTGGGGCCAGAGAGGAGGACTCCCCCCAGCCCTCTCTCCACCAGCAGCAGCGAACTCGCACCATTGTCACTGCATGTGCTCCTAGGGCCCCTCTCAGGTCCAGGAAGCCCCCTCGCCTCCCCTGTGGTGGGTGCGGGGGGGGGGGGCTGCCATCACATGTGTGCCTCCTCCCCTGCTGCTGCCCCTCACTGTAGCCTCACTGGGGGTGGAGGGTGGGGCTGCCCCTTGCCCAGTGTGGGGCAGGAGCGGTGACTGCGGGTGGGAGGGCCTCCTGTGCTGGTGGAGGGTCCTGCTGGAAAAGGGAAGGGTCCAAGGCGGAAGGGCAGGGGCAGCCTTCTCTGGCACTAGTGGATGGGGGCACTAGGACCCTGCGGTGGCAGTTGATGCCAGAAGCCAGCAGAGCGGAGCGCAGCGCAGAGCTGCAGGGGGCAGCCATCAGCTTGAGGCAGGGATGCTCCAGGACCTGGGGGAGGTGCGCAGGGGCAGCACGTGGGGGCCGGGGGACACACGGGGGAGTTGCATGGAGGCAGCAGGCGGGGCCGGGGGAGAGACCCAGCCCCAGCCCCAAACATTGGTGGAGCCGGGCCCCCGGGCCCTGAATACTGCTGGAGCCCGGGCACCATGGGCCCATATAACTCGCCGCCCCATGCGTCCCTGGTGGTATACCGACGCGAGCCACACTTGAAGGGGCCTGAGCCTCAGTCTGGCATGCCAGACTACGTAAGTGCAGGCTGCCATGTGGCCAAGGAGACTCAGGCATCCCCTTGCGGTAGTGGTCAGGTTATCCTGAGACTTTGGATAATGTCTATCATGGCTTGGAATTGGGTCTCTGGCAGGAACGCCCTTGCCTGTAGCAAGTCCAGCAGCACTCCAATGAATTATATTCTTTGGGTTAGTGATAAGGTTGACTTGTTCATGTTGAGGAGGAGTCCCAGTCTCTCAAAAGTGGATCTGACTAAGCAGAACTGAGATTCCACCTGCTCCCTGGTATGCCCCCTGAGCAGCCAGTCATCTAAGTATGGGTATAACTGCACCTACCTCCTGCGGAGGAAGGCTGCTACAAGCGCCGGCTCCAGGGTTTTTGCCGCCCCAGGCAGCCCAAAAAAAAAAAAGCCACGATCGCGATCCGCGGCAGCAATTCGGCGGGAGGGCCTTCGCTCCGAGCGGGAGAGAGGGACCCTCCGCCGAATTGCCGCCAAATACCTGGACGTGCCGCCCCTCTCCTGAGTGGCCGCCCCAAGCACCTGCTTGTTAAGCTGGTGCCTGGAGCTGGCCCTGGCTGCTACGACCAACATGCACTTGGTGAACACTTGGGGGGCTGTTAACAGACCAAAGGGGAGGAGCGTAAACTGAAAGTGTTTGTGGTTGACTACAAACTGCAGGAATCGTCTGCGTACGCTGAATGGCTATGGCAAGGAGCGACTGTGCCTCCTGGATAAGGAGTTGCTCATGAGAAGGGTCCCTGAAGAGGGATGCGGAAGGGGGGTGGGAGGGAGGGGAAGAGCAGAATTGGAGAGAATATCCAACTTCTACCGTGCAAAGAACCTAGCGGTCCGATGTTATTTGGGACCAAGCATAGTAGAAGTGAGACAGACGGTTCAGAAAACATGGGTAGGGATACGGTGGAGAGACAGGTGCACCATCCTCAGGTGCACCTTCAAAAGACCTGTTTAGAGCCTGATGAAGATTTGGACTGGCCTTGGCCTTGCCCCAAACGGGGGTTGGAAAGCTTGCGCCTGCTGTTCCTGCCCCTTTATCTATAGAAATCCTGCCTCAGCCGAGGAGGATATGGGCGCTGTTGTTGTGGTTGGGCCTTGAAGTGCTTACATTGGATTGCCGGCATGTGCATTCCCAACGACTTCATGGTAGCCCTGGAGTCTTTCAAGCTGTGCAGCTTGGAGTCTGTCTGCTCAGAGAACAGCCCCACGCCCTCAAAGGGAATGTCCTGCAGGGTTTGCTGCAGCTCCAGGGGTAGCCCAGATGCCTGAAGCCATGATGTCCTCCTCATGGAGGAGAGGGTACGGGCGGCCGAGTCTGCAGAGTCTAGGGATGCCTGCAGCGAGGTCTGCGTCACCGTCTTCCCTTCCTCTACAATGTCGAAGAATTCAGCCCTAGAGTCCGCAGGGATCAGCTCTAAACTTCAACATGGAGGCTCATGAGTTGAAGTTATATCTACTGAGGATACCTTGCTGGTTAGCTATCCTCAGCTGAAGGCCCCCAGTGGCATAGATCTTCCTACCGAAAAGGTCCATCCTTTTTGCCTCCTTAGATTTGGGGGCCGGCCCTTGTTGTCCCTGTCGCTCTTTCTTGTTAACCGCCGACACGACCAGAGAGCATGGCTACGGGTATGAGAAAAGATGGTTACTCACCTTCTTGTAACTGTTGTTCTTTGAGATGTGTTGTTCTCGTCCATTCGAATCAGGTGTGCGCGCGCTGCATGCACGGTCATCAGAAAATTTTCCCTTAGTAGCTCCCATCGGGTCAGCTAGGGAGCCCCCTGGAGTGGCGCCCTCATGGCGCTCAATATATGACCCTGCCAACCCGACCGCCCTTCAGTTCCTTCTTGCCAGCTACTCCGACCAAGGGGAAGGAGGGTGGGTATTGGAATGGACGTGAACAACACATCTCGAAGAACAACAGTTACAAGAAGGTGAGTAACCATCCTTTCTTCTTTGAGTGCTTGTTCACATTGATTCCAATCAGGTGACTCCCAAGCTCTCCCCCAGGGGTTGGGTCGGAGTTAAGGAATCACTGATTGGAGAACTGCCATGCCGAAAGCTGCGTCCATTCTAGCATGCTGGGTGATGGCATAGTGGGTGGTATACGTGTGCACCGAAGACCAGGTTGCCACTCTGCAGATCTCCTGGATGGGCACCTGGGCCAGGAAAGTGGCGGACAAGGCTTGAGCTCGTGTCGAGTGGGCTGTAATAGCTGGGGCTGGGTCATAGCAGGTACTGATGCAGTCCGTGACCCAGGAAGAAATGCGTTGTGAGGAGACCGGAAGCCCTTCATCCGGTCTGCCACTGCTACAAACAGTTGGTTCAACTTCCTGAAATACTTCGTGCGCTCAATGTAGAATGCTAGCACTCTCTGTACATCTAGTGAGTGAAGCCTCTGCTCCTGTGCATTAGCATGTGGCTTGGGATAGAAGACTGGTAGAAAAATGTCCTGTCCAGTGTGGAATTGGGATACCATCTTGGGCAGGAAGGCTGGGTGCAGCCTGAGTTGTACTTTGTCCTTATGGAAGACTGTGTAGGGGGAGTCAGAGGTTAACACTTTTAACTGTGACACCCTCCTGGCTGATGTGATGGCAACCAGGAATGCCACCTTCCACAAGAGATACAGAAGGGAGCATGTAGCCAGAGGTTTGAATGGGGCCCCCATTAGCCTAGAGAGGACCAGATTGAGTTCCCAAGCAGGTACCGGTGGTCGGGACTGTGGGTATAGCCTTTCAGGAAACGGCCCACCATAGGGCCGGTGAATACCAAGCGCCCCAACTCTCCCAGGTGGGACACCGAGATGGCCACAAGGTATACTCTGACGGATGATCCTGCCAAACCTTGCTGCTTCAGATGCAGTAGATACTCCAGGATGAACAGTATAAATGCCTGAAGTGGAGGTACGTGACTCTGCTCACACCAGCATGAGAACCTTTTCCACTCAGCTAGGTAAGTGGCCCGGGTGGAAGGTTTCCTGCTACCAAGCAGCACCTCCATCACTGATTCCGTGCATTGGAGCTCCGTTGGGTTTAACCATGAAGCTTCCAAGCCATGAGATGGAGGGACTGGAGGTCCAGGTGAAGGCGGTGACCATGGTCCTGTGTTATCAGATCGGGGTAGAGTGGCAGTGGGATCGGGGTGTCCACTGACAGCTCTAGAAGCATGGTGTACCAATGTTGGCATGGCCACGCAGGGGTCAGCAGAATTACCTCTGCCTTGTCCCTGCGGATCTTGAACAGCACCTTTTGGACGAGTGGTATCGGAGGGAAGGCATACAGTAGACAGTCTACCCAGGGTAGCATGAACACATCCGAGATAGAGCCTGGACTGTGCTTTTGGAAGGAGCAAAACGTTGGACACTTCCTGTTGCTCCTGGCAGCAAATAGGTCTACCCAGGGAAACCCCCACATTTGGAAGATGGAATGTATGACGTCTGGATGGATGGACCACTCATGATTGCGAAACGACCTGCTGAGGTGGTCTGCAAGCTCGTTCCGTACTCCAGGGAGATAGGACGCCTCCAGGTGAATGGAGTGGGCTATACAAAAATCCCACAGCTGGAGAGTTTCCCGACAGAGAGGGGAGGAGCAGGCTCTGCCCTGCTTGTTTATGTAAAACATGGCGGTAGTGTTGTCGGTCAGCACTGCCACGCACAGAGCTTGTATTCTGGTCTGAAAGGACTGGCAGGCTAGCCTCACTGCTCTGAGCTCCTTCATATTGATGTGGAGTGGGATCATGGACTGTGACCACTGGCCCTGTGTCTGTAGGTCTCCTAAGTGGGCCCCCCAACCCAGGTCTAATGCGTCCGTTACTAAGGTCATGGACGGTTGAGGGGTGCTGAATGGGACTCCTTCGTGAACCATGCGAGGGTCCAACCACCAGCGTAGGGTATCTAAGACTCTCCCCAGCACTGTTACTACCGAGTCCAAAGTGTCTTGAACCTGGGTGATAAGCTGAGGCGAGCCATGCCTGGAGTGGTCTGAGCCTTAGCCTGGCATGCCTGACCACTTAGGTGCATGCTGCCATGTGTCCAAGGAGACTGAGGCATATCCCTGTGGTTGTGATGGGGTATTGCCCGAGAGTCTGATTGATGCCTGTCAGTGCTTGAAATCTGGACTTTGATAGTATCGTGCTTGCCTGAACCGAGTCCAACACCACCCCAATGAATTCTGGGTCGGTGACAGAGTCGACTTGTCCAAATTGAGGAGGAGTGCTAGTCTCTGGAAGGTATCTCTGATTAACCGGACTTGGGACTCCACCTGCTCCCTGGAGCACCCCCACAGCAGCCAGTTGTTGAGGGAAGGATACACCTGTACTTGGCTCTTGCGGAGAAAGGCCGCAACCACTGACATGCACTTGGTGAACACCTGGGGGACCATTGATAAACCAAATGGGAGCACCATGAAGTGATAGTGTTTCCTGAGGTTTGTTGTCAACCGCAAACATCTGTGGGCTGGCCAAATGGCTATATGAAAGTACACGTCTTTCGTTTCAAGGGCAGTGTACCAGTGCCCCGGATCCAGGGAAGGGATAATCGTGCTCAGGGAGACCATGCAGAACTTCAACTTTACCATGAACTGATTGAGTCCTCGCAAGGCTAAGATGGGTCTGAGACCCCCCCTTTGCCTTCAGGATTAGGAAATAATGGGAATAGACTCCCTTGCCCCTTAGCTCATGAGGAACTTCCTCCACTGCCCCTATGGCGAGGAGCGATTGCACCTCCTGGATAAGGAGTTGCTCGTGAGAAGGGTCCCTGAAGAGGGATGGGGAAGGGGGGTGGGAGGGAGGGGAGGAACAGAATTGTAGTGAATATCCCACTTCTACCGTGCAAAGAACCCAGTGGTCCGATGTTATATGGGACCACGCGGAGTAGAAGTGGGATAGATGGTTCAGAAAGCAGGGGGAAGGATCCAGAATAGTGGCGGGTACGCTGTCCTTGGGCGTCCCTTCAAAACCCCTGTTTGGATCCCAACGATGGCTTGGTTGGGCCTTAGCCTGAGGGCAGGTTAGAAGCATAGAACTAGAAGGCACCTTGAGAGGTCATCTAGTCCAGTCTCTTGCACTCAAGGCAGGACTAAGTATTATCTAGACAATTCCCTGACAGGTGTTTGTTCAACCTGCTCTTAAAAATCCATAATGATGGAGATTCCACAACCTCCCTAAGCAATTTATTCCAGTGCTTAACCACTCTGACAGTTAGGAAGCTTTTCCTAATGTCCAACCTAAACCTCTCTTGCTGCAATTTAAGCCCATTGCTTCTTGTCCTATCCTCAGAGGTTAAGAACAACAATTTTTCCTCTCTCCTCCTTGTAACAACCTTTTATGTACTTGAAAACTGTTATGTCCCCTTTCGATCTTCTCTTCTCCAGCCTAAACAAAAAAAATTTAAATCTTCTTTCATAGGTCATGTTTTCTAGACCTTTAATCATTTTTGTTGCTCCTCTCTGGACTTTCTCCAATCTGTCCACATCTTTCCTGAAATGTGGCGCCCAGAACTGGACACAATACTCCAGTTGAAGCCTAATCAGTGCAGAGTGGAGCAGAAGAATTACTTCTCGTGTCTTGCTTACAATACTTTTGCTAATACATCCCAGAATGATGTTTGCTTTTTTTGCAACAGTGTTACACTGTTGACTCATATTGAGCTTATGATCCACTGTGACCCCCAGATCCCTTTCCACAGTACTCCTTCCTAGGCAGTCATTTCCCATTTTGTGTGTGTGCGCAACTGATTGTTCCTTCCTAAGTGGAGTACTTTGCATTTGTCCTTATTGAATTTCATCCTATTTACTTCAGACCATTTCTCCAGATCATTTTGAATTTTAATCCTATCTTCCAAAGCACTTGCAACCCCTCCCAGCTTGGTATCCTCTGTAAACTTTATAAATGTACTCTCCATGCCATTATCTAAATCATTGATGAAGATGATATTGAACAGAAGCAATCCCTGCAGGACCCCACTCATTATGCCCTTCCAGCATGACTGTGAACCACTGCTAACTACTCTCTGGGAACGATTTTCCAACCAGTTATGCACCCATCTTTTTAGTAGCTAGATTATATTTCCCTAGTTTGTTTATGAGACAGTCATGCGAGAAAGTATCAAAAGCCTTACTAAAGTCAAGATATACGAAGGACCAGAAATGGACACTGTGTAGAGTCAAGCACAAGGGTTTATTACACACAGCGCTGGTGGAGTGTCACTTTGCTTATTAGGCTCAGAGACACTGCAAAACAATTGATTACATAGGGTGCTCATTGGGCGGAGAGAAGTGACGGGATGGGAGGTCCCAAGTCCCTGGATAGGTTCTAGCAGCAAGACATAAGCACAATAAGCCAATGGCCTAAAAGATTACATAATGGCTCCGCCCATGGCTCAGATTAACATATTGCTAATACACAGGTAATTACCCTCAAACTATTCCTATTAAAGTATATAGGTTAAATCCTAATTTTGGGGTCCAGGGGAATGAGGTAGCAGCTCTCCTGGTTGACCAACAGGTACATTCCTGGAGATTTAAAGCAAAAAAGCAGTCATTAGTATTTAACAATCACAATTGTTTATAGTTTTACCCTGGCATTTCTGTGAACTGGGATTGGCCTACATCTGTGAGGGGAGGATGTCATAACTCATGTCAATCATGTTAGGCCTCTCCCAGAACTCTGTCTGGCATCTGAGGGGTATTGTATCATCCTGCACCAGGGAGTTAACTTTGAGGCCCTTCTCAGCGCTTCATGTGTCTGTAACTCGCGATAAGGACACCCAATTACGGCTCACCATCGGGAGTTATGCTGACTCTGCTCATCGACTTGAAACACACAAGGTTGTCTGTCTACCCCAGCTCTCTCTTAGCCAAGTATTGTTCTTTGTTAGCTAGCCCTCATGCCCCAGACCAAGCTGTGGACTCCAGGCCTATATGAAAAGTTCTTAACAGAAACTGTAGACACATTAATGGATTTTGGCCCTTCAATATACCACATCTACCACTTCCCCCCCATCCACAAGGCTTGTTACCCTGTCAAAGAAAGCTATCAGGTTGATTTGACACGATTTGTTCTTGACAAATCCATGCTGACTGTTACTTATCACCTCATTATCTTTTTAGGTGTTTGCAAATTGATTTCTTAATTATTTGCTCCATTATCTTTCCAGGTACAGAAGTTAAGCTGACTGGCCTGCTGGTTGTCTATCCTCAGCTGTAGGCCCCCCGCGGCATATACTTTCCTGCTAAAGAGGTCCATACGTTTGGCCTCCTTAGCCTTGGGTGCTGGCACCTGTTGCCCCGGCTCTCCTTTTCATTGACCGCCGAGACCACCAGGGAGCAACGGTGTGGGTGGTAGAATAAAAACTCATATCCCTTGGAGGGGACAAAGTATTTTCTTTCCCCTCCTCTGGCGGTGGGCGGAATGGTGGCTGGAGTCTGCCACAGGGTTTATTATTTTGAATAGTTTTTATTATAGGAAACGCCACTCTGGAAGGACCTTCTGGGGTGAGAATGTCCACCATTGGGTCCTCCGACTCGGCTACTTCTTCCGTCTGTAGGCCCATGTTACGGGCAATGTGTCAGAGCAGGTCCTGGTGCGCCCTGTGGTCAATGGGCAGAGGACCTGAAGCTGACACTCCTGCCACCACCTCATCAGGTGAGGATGATGAAAAAGCAAGTGGGGGTACAAGGGTCTTCATGCCTGAGTTGCTCCTGGGTTGCACTGGACTTCTCCATTGATCTGTCCCGGTCGTATGTGCCCTGGGTGATTCTGGAGCCAGTTCCGCTGACTCTTCTGTAGTATGAGGGGGCAAGCTAGAGAGGGCCGCTTCCATAACCCAAGGGGCAGGTCTATCCATCGGTGACTGGGAAGGGTGACATCCCAAGGCCACTGACCTAGAAGCCCTTGAACGGGTACCCTGGGCCTGATGGTAACCCCAGGGGGTCCAGAAGGGCTATTGTGTGGCGGATGGCCGCTTGTACATCTCTTCAGCGCTTACCAGACCTATGTCTACTCCACCTTGAGTAATATGAGTCGGCCTCCGAGTCTGAAGATCCCAAGGGCAATGACCACGGTGGTGCCGATGACCCCTGCGCCGGCAGTCGGTGCTGTGAAGAGGAGGTCAGGGATCGGTGCTGTGATGATCACGTTGAGGATCAGTGCCGGCTGTCCCGCGACTGAGACCAGTGCCAGGTGTCTGGTGCTGGGGAACGGCTGCTGTGCTCCGGTGTCGGTGCTGGCCCTGCGAGGGTGTTCTAGATCAGTGCCGACCCCTCGGTGCAGGAGACATAGATTGTTGTGCTCCCGGTGCCATACGATCTTGTACCGAGGCCGGTGCCGGGGAGTGTTATGGCGATGGAGACCTGGAACGGTGCCAGTCCAACAATGAGGAGAGCCTCATAATCGCAGGCTTGCCTCTAGACGGCACCCATCTAGGCGGTGCTGGAGGCTTCTCTCTAACAGCTGGGAGCTGAGGTGCAGTTATTTCAATGAGCTCCTTAGCAGCCTCAAAAAAGTGTCCTGGTGGAGGGGGCTCCAACACCTCCACCAGGCACTACCCTGCTGGAGAGTCACTAAGTGCCGGGCTCAACAGTGCTGTCTGGGGCGCCAGAGTCAACGGCACAAGCTCTTGCTGCTTGGGAACTGAGTCTTTCCTCTGGAGCAGCAAAGCCTCCCCTGATGGTCTCGCAGCTCTCTGAGGAGAGCACCCTCTGTTTGCCTTCTTATGGTACTTGTGGTGCACCGGAGACACGGTGCAGTGCCAGGGATTTTCGGTGCCGAGGGTCTCTCACACCAGAGTCCTTCCTTGGCATCAATTCGTGGACCGACGCCAGGGCACCCCGCACCAAGCTCAGACCCGGGCCTTGGCGGTCAGGTGCCACCTCCATCAGTAACTTTTAAATGGAAGTCATGCTCCTTTCTAGTTCTAGGCTTGAAAACCTTACAAATCTTGCAGCGCTCAGACTGATGCACCTCCCCTAGACACCTCAGGCACAGGTCATGGGATTTCTATTAGGCATAGGCTTTTGGCATACACCGCAAGACTTAAACCCTTGGGCTTGAGGCATACCACGAAGTCCAAGGTGGAGTAAGGGGATAGGAATGATCCCACTCACCAATTTCTATACTAACTATAAACAGCAATACACTAACTACTTAAACAAGAAACTGGGTAGGACTAGGTAATAGGCTAAGGGAACACTTGCAAGCAAGCAAAACGCAGTTCCAACGTCACCATGGACGGTAAGAAGGAACTGAAGGGGGGGGGGGGGGCGGGTTGGCATGGTCATATATTGAGTGCCATGAGGGCGCCACTCCAGGGGGCTCCCTAGAGAAACCGATGGGAGCTGCTAAGGGAAAAAGTTTCCGATGACCGTGCATGTGGTGCACGCATACCTGATTGGAATTGATGTGAACAAGCACTCGAAGAACAGATACTTAGCCCTTGGAAGGGATGAAGTATTTGTGTTCCACACCCCTGGCGGTCGGCGGAATTGAGGCCAGGGTCTGCCACAGAGTCTTGATGTTGATCTGAATTGTCTTGATTAATGGCAGAGCTACCTGTGATGGACCTTCAGAAGTAAGAAGGTCCACCATGGAGTCCTTAGCCTCAATCACTTCCTCCGCTTGCAACCCCATGTTGCGGGCAATCTGCCTCAGAAGGTCCTGATGCGCCCTGTGGTCAGTTGGAGGAGGGCCCGAAGCTGAAGCCCCTGCCACACCCTCATCAGGGGATGAAGACAAGGTGGCCAGAGGAGGTACCAGGTCATCCTGTCCCTCCGGCTCCCTGACCTCCTCTTGGTCAATGCCTGCCCCTGTGGCAGCTATAGCCGAGGTGGCTGTAGCCTGACCCTGTAGCTGGTCCTGTGCCAGAGTCACCTCGGCAGCGGCCTGAGCCTGAGGGGGTGGCAGGGTAAGGGTGGTCTCGGATCCCCGAGGTGTAGGCCTGTCCCTGGTAGTGTCAGGTGGCCAGTGTTCTGAGGTAACCGACTGTGAACCCCGTGAAAGGGAGCCCTGGGCCTGATGGTAAGTCCAGGGAATCCAAAAGGGCCACTGCGCTGGGGGCTGCCACTGCAGCTGCCAGGTCAACTGCACTTCCCTTTGCTGTCTATCAGACCTGTGCCAACTGTGGCAGAAAGAATGAGAGTCACTGCCGGAGTCCGAGGAAGCGGATCCTGATCACGATGGCCAAGGCGGCGCCGAAGGGCCATGTGCAGGAGACCCATGTCAAGCCAATGAGGTGGGGAACCAGTGCCAGGTCGACCTTGCTGGAGACTGGTGCCGAGAATCCAGCGTCAGAGACCAGTGCGGCGTATCCCGTGCTGACAATCGAGGACGAGGGCCCGGTGCCATGTGTAGGTGCCTTATCTCTCTCGGAGCCGGGGATCGGTGCTGGTCCGCCCTCGGTGCCAGAGAGGGGGAGCGTCGTGCCACTGCCAGAGATGCTCTTATGGAGCTTGATGCCAGGGAGTGGTGCCATGGCAAGCGTGACTGGGAGTGGTTCCAAGCTGGGGACGGTAAGCGCCGCATCACAGCTGGCTTGCCTTTAGACAGTACCAGACGTATCAGTACCGGAGGCTTGTCCCTCAGAACCGGGGGCTGTGAAGCTGTCATTTCGATTAAGTCTCTGATGGCTTCAAAAGTGTCCGGGGTGGAAGGTGGTTCTAACTCCTCCACTTGGCACTGCTTTTGTGGAGAGTCGCTGTGTGCCAGACTCAACGGTCCTCTCTGGAGCACCAAAGTCAACGGCACCGACTCGTGCTGTTTTGGTGCGAATCCATTCTGGGGTGCGCCTGTGCATACCCTGATGGTCCCATGGCTTTTGGAGCCAGTGAGCACCCCCTTTCAGTCTTCCTATGCCGCTTGTGTGGCACCGGCGAAGTCAAGTGGTGCCGGGGAGTGCCGGTACCAAGGGTCTCTTGTACCACAGTCCTTCCTCAGCACCATGTCACGTACTGATGCGCTTGGTGCCGGGTCCTGGCAGTCCGCAGCAGCCTGGGGATGCAGAGCGGATTCCATGAGAAGTTGCTTGAGGCGGAAATCTCGCTCCTTTTTTGGTTCTTGGACAAAAAGCCCTGCAAATTTTGTACCTCTCAGTCTGGTGTGCCTCCCCCAGACACTTCAAGCAGGAGTTGTGGGGATCACTAATGGGCACAGGCTTGTTCCTAGCAACACAGGGCTTAAAACCCTGGGCTTGCGGCATGTCCCGGAGCCAGAGGATGGGTTAGGGATTGGGGAGAGATCCCGCTCCCAAACCTTACTATCTAAACTAACTAGGGAGAAACGCTAAGGAAAGCCCTTGCTGAGCAAGCGCTGTTCCAATGGCCGTCATGGACAGTAAGAAGGAAATGAAGGGGGGGGGGGGAGGTCAGGTCAGCAGGGTCATATATTGAGTGCCATGAAGGTGCCACTCCAAGGGGCTCCATAGCCGACCCGACGGGAGCTGCTAAGGGAAAATGTTCTGACGACCGTGCACGCAGCACACACACACCTGATTGGAATCAATGTGAACAAGCACTCAAAGAAGAATGCCTAATCTGGCCCTGACTCTTGAAAGGAGAGTGGCCTGTAGAGATCATGCTGGTCCACATTGGGTGGGGTGAGGACAGGGAAACATGCACATTGTCGTCATCTCACTGGCCCTGCATAGATACCCAAGTTACATTTTCCCTCACAGTAGGGCCCCATGGACAACCAGAGGCAGTATACTGAGGGTCCAGAGTTGTTGAGGATGCCCTGGCTTCCTGTAGATGGGGCAAAACCTCCATGACAACTGAATAATGTAGGAGAAATTCCACAAAATATTCTCAGAGATTTCTTCTCTGCATGTCCCTCTGTTCTAACTTGGCAAAAGTCCATTGACTTCAAGGGGGTGTTGCAGGAGTAGAAACTGTAGGATTTGACCCTAATATCAGAGTAGTTTCAGGAAAAAATAAAGAATGAGACAGTGGCATGGGGAGAATATTTTGAGTGGACAAAAGGGGATGGGCACAGAGGGGCAGCTTTCAACCCCTAAATGTTGTTAATCACTACTGGCATCTGCCTGCCTATGTCAAGCTGTAACAAGCAGAGGGAGACCTGAGGACAGTGAGAGGAGAAGGGAAAGAGGCAGGACAGACAGACATCTGTGTTGCTACCTGCAGCTCCAAAACTGCTCTTCTGCACTACTGTCTCCAAACAAATGCATTAAACTTTGCTACAGGATAGAATATTGGTTGCAACAACATACTATACTTTTTGTTTCCAGACATATCTTGCTAACTGGTACTCATCAAGCCATATGACTCTGATTTAGTCCATGTGGACACTGAATCCTTTAGCTTCTGAACTAAAGTGTTTCATTCTGTTATACACATCTCCAATATTCTCTCATATTGATTTTAATTCATTATTTTTAATTTTGTAATGGTGGACTCTGTCTACAATAAAGTATGACAACATGTGAAGTTTGAGAAGGTGTAAATTGACATTTTAAAATTAATTCAAAGGGAAGCAGGGTAGTCTAGAGGATATGAACACAGGACTGGGGCAAGAGACCAGGGTTCAAGTTCTGGCTTTGTCACTGAGTTGCTGTGTGACCTTAGGCAAGTTACTCTACCTCTGAGTTTTCCTGTCTCTAAATAATGGGAATAATGATGTTTATCTACTTTTTTCAAAGTACTTTGAGACTATGGAATGTATGAATGAAAGCACTTCATAAATTCTAAGTATTAAGTAATACTAAGTATAATAATTGTGCGTGTGTTACTTAACCTGTAAAACAATCTGTGGAAGTTTTAAATCTAAGTTAGCATTTAACCTGAAAAGACATAAGGAAACTTGTTCCATTTCTTTCAATCAGCCTGTTGCCACAAGTGTTTCAGTTTTCCTTGGCAGGAAACTGATGTCATTGTAGAAAGTCTGCTGATCTGACCAAGAGTAAATAGTGAGATTTCTCTCTTGCTAGTTATATTTAACTACAGATTTTTAAAAGGTGTTTAAATAGGTTTAGATTATTAAGAATGTCAACTGTTATTATGAAGACAAATGATGCCTCACAAATAAATTTCTTAAACTTACTACTTTGGTCTTTTAATTCAAGCTATCTAATATTGCTTTAGTCCTGTCCTTTTTATGATTCTAGTTAGTTAAACTACAAGACTGGCTGCTAATATTTATTTCTTTTAATATCCTTTTATTCATTATTTCCTCATAAGTAGAAAAATAATTGTAACCATCAAAACAATACATTAATAGCAGTAGTTTTCTAGGACAACAGCTTTTGCACTAAATCCTACCCTGGCCAGCAGAGTGAGGCAGAGAAGAGGCACTCCCTTGTACATCTTCTGTCAAAGAATTCCTGCCAATTTGGGCAGTTTTTCTTGTAATGCGTCAGGGAGATGAATTAAAGCATACTAAGCCAGTGGTTCTCAACCTGTGGGCCACTTGCAGCCCAATCAGCACACAGCTGCAGCCCATGTGACATCCTCAGGGCTATACAGGTAGTATTGGATGCGGCCCACAATGGTAAATAGGTTGAGAACCACTTCCCTAAGCTTCCAACTGCTAGATGCTGGGACTCCGTAGGGTTGCCAACCCTCCAGGATTGTCCTGGAGTCTTTAGGAATTAAAGATTAATCTTTAATTAAAGATTGTCATGTGATAAAGCCTCCAGGAATACAGCCAATCAAAACTGGAAACCCTAACAAGGGATGGATCACTCAATTGCCCTGTTCTGTTCATTCTCTCTGAAGCATCTGACATCGGCCACTGTCAGAAGACAGGATACTGAGCTACATGGACATTGGTCTGACCCAGTATGGCCATTTTTATGTTCTTATATCCCTGGATCCACAGACCTCAATCAGCTGGAGACATGACGCAGACAGAGGGTGTTGTATGAGCTGGCTTTCATCTCTACTGCAGTCAAACTTCAGCCAAAAATAAAAGTTCAACCCTTGCAGGATAATGAAAAGTCCAAACCAACCAATCAGCCAAACAAAAAGCATCACAGTTCTTCATGTTCCCCAGGCACAGTCCTTTCCCATGCTCCATACAACATTTTCCTGTTGGCCGCAGGGTTACCCAGTCTTGTTTCTGGATCATAGATCCTCTTTCACGTGTCTATGTCAGCCATACCTCCTGATGGTCCCTCAGAGGTATAGGAGAGATCTCTCCCCTCTGCTGTGAGCTCCAGCCTTGAGCCTTGGACTCAGAAGCAGTCATCCCCCCCACTTCTTTTGTACTCAGGGCTCCTTCCGATGCTTTGCCCTTCAGGAAATCTCTCTTATAACCAGCCCCGTCTCTGCTACTTCTCTCTCTAGTATCCCTATTCTTCCTCTTGTACCCTCAAAACCACATGTGAGCCCTTTGACTGAAGAGCCTCAGCAGCCAGGTCTCTTCCTATACGGAGGAAAGCAAGCAACTTTTTTTACTATATCTCTTTCCAGCTTGCTGCTTTGTTACCAGCCTACAGTTCCAATATTCCTTTGGGAACTATAACTCTCAGAATGTCTTATTGCTCTTGGTTGGAATTTGGAACAGGGCTTAGCTGGACCTTGGGCCTGCCTTTAAAGGGAGTACTTTCCGTTATACTTGTCTTACACTATTGCACAGGGCAGGATGTATCCCTTTATGTTCATCTTGAGTGGCTTGTAATTGTTAAGCCTTTTATTTGTTTCCTAAACCAATTCAGAGCAGTTAACATCTTTCTATCCAGTTAGTTGGGGAACAGAGAAGAAAGATTTGTGCCCTAAGCCCTGATCCAATGTCCACAAAAGTCAACAGAAAGTTTCCCATCAACTTCAGAGGGCTTAGATGAAGCTTATTGTTTTCAACTGTCTAAAGCACAGAAGAGTAATAAATATCAGCAATAATGATAAGCTTAAGACTGATTCTGTAGTCTCTCTGCATACAAAATTTTTGTCTTCGATAGACGTTCTCCATATGGACTTCTAGTATCCACCAAAGTTCATTAAATAACCCTCACCACAATCAGAAACAATATGTTTCTGGATTACTTTGATGCATTATTCCTATACATGGAAATGGTTATACCAACAATAGTAATAAAAAAAAATATAAAGTTATAACATAATAGAGTTCAAACACTGTTCAAACCATCCTAGTTCTTTGATTTCTCTGCCTCAGGATCTTCCATTTTGTTTTCATTTCTAATTGTATCACAAAGTCATTTGTCCAATTGTTTGTCCCAGACAGGACGCCACCAGAATTTTCCAAAGGAGTAGGCTCAGAGTTCTTCCTTCCCTGCTCTGCACCCAGCCCCATACACCCTCTTCCTGCTGCCACACATCCAGTCCCATGCTCTTCCCCCCCATATTGCTCCTCACCCAGCTCGACGCTCTCCTCACTGCACCCAGACCCATGATCTCTCTGCCCCACACCTAGCCACAAGCTCTTACCCAGAGAGGCAGTAAAGTTGAAGAACACTGTCCCCATTAAGGACCAGGCAGTTCTGGAAACCCTAAACCCTATCCTCCTCCCGCACTGGAGGAGAGGAAGGTGATCAGGAACAGTCAACATGGATTCACCAAGGGCAAGTCATGCCTGACCAACCTGATTGCCTTCTATGATGAGACAACTGGCTCTGTGGATATGGGGAAAGCGGTAGATGTGATATACCTTGACTTTAGCAAAGCTTTTGATACGGTCTCCCAGAGTATTCTTGCCAGCAAGTTAAAGAAGTATGGATTGGATGAATGGACCATAAGGTGGATAGAAATTTGGCTAGATTGTCGGGCTCAACAGGTAGTGATCAATGGCTCGATGTCTAGTTGGCAGCCGGTATCAAGCAGAGTGCGCCAATGGACAGTTCTGTTCAACATCTTCATTAATGATCAGGATGATGGGATGGATTGCATCCTCAGCAAGTTCATGGATGACACTAAGCTGGGGGGAGAGGTAGATATGCTGGAGGGTAGGGATAGGGTCCAGAATGACCTAGACAAATTGGAGGATTGGGCCAAAAGAAATCTGATCAAGTTCAACAAGGACAAGTGCAGAGTCCTGCACTTAGGACGGAAGAATCCCATGCACCGCTACAGGCTGGGGACCGACTGGCTAAGCAGCAGTTCTGCAGAAAAGGACCCGGGGATTACAGTGGATGAGAAGCTGGATATGAGTCAGTGTGCCCTTGTTGCCAAGAAGGCTAACGGCATATTGGGCTGCATTAGGAGCATTGCCAGCAGATTGAGAGAAGTGATTATTTCCCTCTCTTCGGCACTAGTGAGGCCACATCTGGAGTACTGCATCCAGTTTTGGCCCCCCCCCCCACTACAGAAAGGATGTGGACAAATTGGAGAGAGCCAGCGGAGGGCAACAAAAATGATTAGGGGACTGGGGCACATGACTTATGAGGAGAGGCTGAGGGAACTGGGCTTATTTAGTTTGCAGAAAAGAAGAGCGAGGGAGGATTTGATAGCAGCCTTCAACTACCTGAAGGGGGGTTCCAAAGAGGATGGAGCTCAGCTATTCTCAGTGGTGGCAGATGACAGAACAAGAAGCAATGGTCTCAAGTTGCAGTGGGGGAAGGTCTAGGTTGGATACTAGGAATCACTGGAATGGGTTACCTAGGGAGGTGGTGGAATCTCCATCCTTAGAGGTTTTTAAGGCCCAGGTTGACAAAGCCCTTGCTGGGATGATTTAGTTGGTGTTGGTCCTGCTTTGAGCAGGGGGTTGGACTAGATGACCTCCTGAGGTCTCTTCCAACCCTAATCTTCTATGATTTTCACTTCCCCAGGAAGAACTAAAAACCGAAATCCTACACTCCTGGAGACTGGGAGTTCCAGGTGAATTCTGCTCTTCTTCTGTGTGAGGGTGGGATGTACCCTTGTCTATCCTGGGGTGCCACCTGGAACTGGGGCACCACTGATCCCTCTGACCCACCAGCCTGGGCTCCATCTCTCACTGTGCTGCTGTGACAAGCTGCAGACCCACTCCTGGTCCAACACTTCCACTTCACACAGGTAGGGACACACCCAGCTGCAGTTACATGCAGGCTCTCTGACCAGCCACTGCATGAACCAACAGTAAGAAGGTTACAGCCAAAGTAACTCTCAGCTCCCCAGGCATGGACCTCCTCTGGAGCATAAACCCAAAATTATAGCGTCTTCTGGTGCACAGGGAACGGTACGGCGTAAGCTCTCAGAGTTCGCCCCTCCCTCAAATGTGAAGAGAAAATACAATGAACCTGTGTTAAACCAAGCTGAGATTTGTCCTCACACTTCACTTAAAGGCACATTGGGTTTAATTTAAAACATAAAACAGGTTTATTAATGACAAAAGATAGATTAAGTGATTATAAGTGATAGAAAACAGATCAAAGCAGATTACCTAGTAAATAAACAAACGCAAACTAAGCCTACGATATTGGAAAGAAGGATATGAATTAGCAAATTCTCACTCTGGCTGATGATACAAGCAGGCTGCAGATTCCTAAGACACAAGCTACACTTGCTTTGCAGCTTGGAATCCCAAGGTTTTCATCCAAAGGCTAGAAATCCCTGTAGCCTGGGTCCAGCACTTTTCCCAGTCTCAAGTGTTTTCAGGAGTCTTCTTGTGTGGGGAGTGAAGAACAACAAATGATGTTACTCCCTGCCTTATATAGCTTTAGCATATGGCAGGAACCCTTTGTCATAGAATATCAGGGGTGGAAGGGACCTCAGGAGGTTATCTAGTCCAACCCCCTGCTTAAAGCAGGACCAATCCCCAACTAAATCCCCAAATGGCCCCCTCAAGGATTGAACTCACAACCCTGGGTTTAACAGGCCAATGCTCAAACCACTGAGCTATCCCTCCCCCCCTCAGTTTGTGGAAAAACACTGACATACTTTGCTGAGTCATAGCAGCCATTACTTACAGGCTGGAGTATTCACAGGAAGGTTAAGTTCTTCCAGGGTCCACTGTCTTTGCTGATGGGCCACCAGCACTGTCTGCCTTCTTCATTGTTGTACCAGAAAGGCTAGTTGTGGGTGTCACCCAGAGTAAGCACGATTGAAATACAGAGGGGAGGCTAGGCAAAATTTGAGTGAGTGGTGTTGCAACCTGGAGCACAGGGTTGCAGTGCCACTCAAATTTGGCCCAGCTGTCCCTCCATCATGATGGAGGCCAAATGTCCAGATGCGATCAGGGACCAAGGGGATCTGGGCCCTCTACCCCACCCCTCATTACACCCCAGTTCCAGAAAATACAGTTTTATACCCTTATGAACTCAGTATTTAAACCAGTTCAGGGACATTTTTCTTAAGGCCTTCTTTTTAAACCATGTGAGAACTTTTTGCCATGCTGGTAGAGTAGGACTGAGATCAAGGAATATTAGAATCGTATTTCCTCTAACCTCACGAGCTGTCCTTGTGTCATTATATAAAAACCTATGGTTCAGATTTAAAAAGTTGATGTGGATGAATTAACAGAAAAAGGAATACTGAAGGTCTAGAGAAATATTTCACTGAAAATAAATATCACTATTTGATTATATCCACAACAATTCCTAGATACCATGCTCACACCGTGCTTTCCTGCAGTCATAATAGACCATGAAGCACACACAGATGGGAACAACCTGCTCATCCAAATCTTTGGGAGTTCCTTGTCAATCAAATTCTTTCTGCTGGCATTATGCACATATAGTTAAACTCACTTACAATACCAATTTAATTTGTACCTTACAGAATTGGGAAGAAAAAATTATCTTATCCATCTCTGCTCATCCCTGGTAAACCTTGTACCATAAAGTTAAAAGGAATTCAAGCTCTCTATATCAAAGTGGTGAAACAGAATCTATCAGCTACATGAGCATTCATTCAAAGCAAATTTAGCAAGTCACAGAATATTGGAGCTGTATTCAGTAGCAGGCTATTTAGTCTCATTCTTTACAGATGCCATATACTGGGCAATTATTGGCACTTGCATTCAATCATAACTTAACTTGTGGGTATTATGGCTACTGAATTAATGAATATTGCCTAATATTAAGAAATGACTAGCTATATCAAGATTAGTGACTAAAAGAGTCATAATGAAGAGATGGAAATCCAAGATTCCTATATATTATATAATCACTTAAGTGTGCTGTCCACAATAGCACTAAATGGAATAAATTATATTAAAACAGAAACAATTAGAAAAAAAAAATACTAACATATACTCATGCATCAAAGATGCACATTTTCTAATGCCTTAGTTCTATACATAGAGTTTTCTTCTCCGCTTTGCCATATTTTCTGATGTTCTTACCTGCATTTCCAGACATCACCTTATGGAGTCTTTCTACCATCAGGCTTCTTTTTAAGAAGTATTTTAGCGTTGGTTAGTTAGTCTATAGCAGGGATCGGCAACCTTTGGCATGCGGCCCTCCAGGTTAAGCACCACGGCGGGCCGGGCTGGTTTGTTTACCTGCCATGTCCGTAGGTTCGGCTGATCGCGGCTCCCACTGGCCGCGGTTCGCCGCTCCAGGCCAATGGGGGCTGTGGGAAGCGGCGGCCAGCACATCCCTCAGCCTGCACCACTTCCCGCAGTCCCCATTGGCCTGGAGCGGCGATCGGCCAAACCTGCGGACGTGGCAGGTAAACAAACCAGCCTGGCCTGCCAGGGTGCTTACCCTGGCAGACTGCATGCCAAAGGTTGCCGATCCCTGGTCTATAGTGTGACTACATTATATTATGTAAACATTGTGTTCAAGTCACAATTTATTTTTCTCTTGCTGTATTAATGATACTTTATTGTTTATGCAACATTAAACAAAATTTCAAAAATAGTCAAAATCTCCCCCCCCCCCCAGCAATGAAGGGGTCCTCGATTCCTGTAGATCTCATTTTTAGGCTTTCAGGCTCAAGCTTCTTTCACCTTTTTTATTCAGATTCAGCAGTGATGGGATCATTAATTTAGCAAAACTTATTGAATCATGATTTTCCATTCCCTCCACTATATTAAATTATTTTCCCCTTGCAGATTTTTTTTAGGCTTCAACCCTACAGTCATATCACTGTTCACTTTGTCTGAGTTTTCTTAACCACTGTGATTTCAACAGCTGTTTCTGTATGTTCCTTTCCACATGGTCTAAATGTTTTTCCATCTTGTCCATGTGGCTCTCCTTACCACATATTTGTGTAGAAAATACAAAATATGACTTTTTCTTCTAAGGACATCATGCTACAATGAAGACTTTTTTCTTTTTTTTTTCTTTTGCTCTGCAGTGCTTCCAAAACTTGTCTTAAAGATTCAGCATGACCTCAGGGAATAGCAGAGGATGGAAATGACAGAGTAAAAAGGCTGACTTTGGAAGAATTTTAAGGTTCTCCACAGTTTTGGATTTATAGTTAGATGCCTGCATTGTGAATCTATTCTACACCATTTCACATGCTACTGATTTTCTGTCTCATGTTATAAAACTTGCAAACAATCCTCTAAAAAAAGTAAAAGGTTTTATTTTTTTTTATTTTTTTTCAATTATTTTTCTGAACATGATTAGATTTCCTGTCTCTGGGCTGGTCCACACTAGGGGCGGGATCGAACTAACGCGACTTACCTCGCGTCCGCGCGGCGCCGCGATCGAAGTTCGCGGCTCCCACGTTGACTTCGGTAACTCCGCTCGCCCTGCAGGAGTACCGGAGTTCGAACTAGCGCGTTCGGGGATCGACTTATCGCGTCCAGACAAGACGCGATAATTCGATCCCCGATACTTCGATGGCTACCCGCCGATTTCGGCGGGTAGTGTAGACGGGGCCTCTATGTAGTTAGGTTCTGACTCCAGGCTGGTAATCTTAAATTCTTATGTTTGGCAGGGAAAGGGGTTATTTATTTTTACTTATTTTGTTAATTTTAAATACTGTATAAATATAAATTTTAAACTATATTTTAAGAAAGTAAGGTCACGCTGGTGGTAAATGCACAATAATATTAACCAAAAAAATAAGGGAAAACCCTTTTTCACAAGGCTTTTTAGCAAAGGTTACATTGCTCAGTTCAAATAATACAATAGCTCTTCAGATTTTAATGTTCTGTGGGTTGCAGAAGCTACTAACCATAGTCAATTTCTTAATGTATTAATATTCTTCATAGCTTTATATAGAACAAATAGTCAACTTTAACAGTCTACCTTAAAATGAGATGGCTTCAACCATTTTAAGTCTGTACCTCTGTAGAGATCACTTAAGTAAACCTCTGTACCACATGACTAGGACCCTACCAAATTCATGGCCATGAAAAAATGTGTCAGGGACTGTGAAATCAGACTTCCCCTGTGAAATCTAGCTATTGGAGGGGAAGGGCTGGGGGTGTCTCAGCCAAGGGCTCCTACTGTGCACCAGGCTCCAGCTGCTAGTCCCAGCTGGGCTAGGGAGGGATGGAACTTCCACTTCCCCTGCATGGCTGCTTTTGGGGGGAGATCAGACCCAATTCTGGGTACCTCCCCTGGCTTCAGGAAGCCCCGCAGGTGCTACCTTCTGAGCCCCGCTCTGAAGGCAACAAAGTAGAGAGTGTGGCAATCTCATAACCCCCCTACAACAGCTTTCTGACCCCCTTTTGGGTCAGAACTCTCACAGTTACAACACTGAAATTTCAGATGTAAATATCTGAAATTGCCTATTTTAAAAATCCCGTGACCATAAAATTGACCAAAATGGACCATGAATTTGGTAGGGCCCTATAGATGACTGGAGGATAGCAAATATAACCCCGATTTTTTAAAAAGGCTCCAGAGGTGATCCTGGCAGTTACAGGCTGGAAAGCCTAACTTCAGTACCAGGCTAATTGGCTGCAACTATAGTAAAGAACAGAATTATCAGACACATAGATAAACATAATATGTGGGGGTCAACATGTTTTTTGTAAATTGAAATAATGCCTAACCAATCTATTAGAGTTCTCTGAAGGTGTCAACAAGCATGTGGACAATGGTGAGCCAGTTGATAGTAGTGTACTTGGCCTTCCAGAAAGCCTTTGACAGGGTACCACACCAAAGACTCTTAAGCGTCTGATGAAGTGGGCTGTAGCCCATGAAAGCTTATGCTCAAATAAATTTGTTAGTCTCTAAGGTGCCACAAGTACTCCTGTTCTTTTTGCGGATACAGACTAACATGGCTGCTACTCTGAAACTTAAGCATACTAGGCAGTCATGGGATAAGAGGGAAGGTCCTCTCATGAAGCAGTAATTGGTTAAAAGATAGGAAATAAAGGGAAGAGTAAATGGTCAGTTTTCATAGTGGAAAGAGATAGATGGCAGGGTCCCCCAAGGATCTATACTGGGACCAGTGCTGTTCAACATATTCGTAAGTGATCTGGAAAACAGGGTAAACAGTGAGCATTTGCAGATAATACTAAATTAATCAAGATAGTTAAGTCCAAAGCTGACTACAAAGAGTTACAAAGGGATCTCACAAAACCGGGTGACTGGGTAACAAAATGGCAGGTGAAATTCAGTGTTGATAAGTTAAAAGTAATGCACATTGGAAACAATTCCAAGTATACATACAAAATGATGGGTATTAAATTAGCTATTACCATTCAAGAAAGATCTTGGAGTCATCATGGATAGTTCTCTGAAAGCATCTACTCAATGTGCAGTGGCAGTCAAAAAAGCTAACAATGTTAGGAAACATTAGAAAAGGGATAAATAATAAGACAAAGTATCATAATGCTACTATGTAAATCCATGGTATCCCCATACATAGAATATTAGGGTTGGAAGAGACCTGTGACAAAGTTCCTCCTCTGCCTTGGTGGGTCCTGCGCTTATTGGCGGATTTGCTTGCCTCAGAGTAGCCCTCAGTTTGGCCACTTTTGCTAGCGGCTCAAACCTGCCATTCACTCAGCTAACCTCATCACTGGCCAGCATGGGGAAAGGGAGAAGAACAATCCCCGCGTTCTCTGCTGACCCACATAGTGGATCAGGGGATAGGCCAGGGACCTTCCCCTCTGGTGGGACCCACAGGCCAGGTCATCTCCTCTGGTCTCAAATAGGGAGTTGAGGCGGATGTAGGGAACCTGGGCCTGCCGTCTACTCCTTCCAGCCCAGGGCCCTGTGGATTGCAACTGTCTACAGCGGGGTCGGCAACCTTTCAGGAGTGGTGTGCCGAGTCTTCATTTATTCACTCTAAGTTAAGATTTCACGTGCCAGTAATACATTTTAACCTTTTTAGAAGGTCTCTTTCTAGAAGTCTATAATATATAACTAAACTATTGTTGTATGTAAAGTAAATAAGGCTTCATTTAAAATTAAATTAAAATGCAGAGCCCTCCGGACCGGTGGCCAGGACCCGGGCAGTGAGTGCGCCACTGAAAAATCAGCTCGCGTGCCACCTTCAGCACCTGTGCCATAGGTTGCCTACCCCTGGTCTACAGTGTCTCTTGTAACAGCTGTGTGATAGCTACAACTCCCTGGGCTACTTCCCCAAGGCCTCCTCCCAACTCCTTCTTTATCCTTACCACAGGACCTTCCTCGTGATGTCTGGTAACACTTGTACTTCATAGTCCTCCAGCAGTATGCCTTATCACTCTCAGCTTCTTGCACCTTTTGCTCCCAACTCCTCACAGGCACATCTCACTGACTGAGGTGAGGTCCTTTTTAAACCCAGGTGCCCTGATTAGCCAGTCTGTCCTAATTGATTCTAGGAGCTTCTTAATTGGCTCCAGGTGTCCTAATTAGCCTGCCTGCCTACCTTGATTGGTTCCAGCAAGTTTCTGCTTGTTCTGGAACTGCCCCTGTTACCTTACCCAGGGAAAAGGGACCTGCTTAATCTGGGACTAATATATCTCCCTTCAATCACTCTCCTGCTGCCCTTTGGCTTGGAGGGAGAAAGGAGGGCGAGGACTGCTGCTTCTGCCTGGTGCTGGTACTGCTGCTGGGCCCTGGGGTCTTGCTGCTCCAGCTGCTCCCCTGGCTGGGCCAGACACCCCCCCCCTTCTCTGCTGACTAGCTGGTGGACCCCTCCCCCCACCGTGGTTGCTGCTGCTGCTCCAACTACAGCCCCTTGGGGGGGCTGCTGGCCTGCACCCCAGAGGAGGGGAGTGAAGGACCCAAACCCCAGCTGTTGCTGCTGCTGAGGACACCGCCACCACCTGAGAGGGGTCCTTTCTGCTGGCCACCGGACTGCCACCTAGAGCTGTTGGAGCTGCTGTTGCTGCCTAGAAGCTGCTGGAGCCTCGGGGAGGAGGACAAGAGGGCCATCTACCAGTGGGGAAACGAACTGAGACTCTGCAGACCACTGTGGAGGGGGCCCTCAAGGACTGAGTAACTTTTGAACTGTGCTCTTGTGGTGGGGGTCTAGACTGTGTTTGTGGGGAGATGGGGTGTGGCATGGAGCCTCCCCCTGGTCCATCTGTGCCCCCCTCCCAACCCTCCCCGCACCATCATCGCTGCCCCCTCCGCCACCTCCATTGGCTGCTCACCATCTGCCTCAGCTCCTGCCTGTGGGACGCGGCTGCTCACCTGGCTTGCCACGCCCTTTCACCACCTTTTGGGCCAAAAGCAGCAGCCAGCCCATATTGACTCTTTGTGCAAGTGCACGTGGGCACACGTACCCCCCCCTTGGACTGACCCCCTCCCCCCTGCAGCAAGCCCCCAGCTTTGCCCCTTGCTACCTGCCCCATTTGCCCCTTGCAGCCTCGCGGAGCCCCTGTTACACAACCCTCAGCTCGGTGTGCAGGTGGCAGAGTCCCCCTTGGTGCGCCAGAGGATGGTCCTGGCAGAAGTCACCAGAGTCAGAGACCTCCTGAACTATGACCGGGGAGACTGGCTGGATCCCCTGATGCTCGCTCAGTGCATGGGGCTCTCCTGGCCTCGTACTCCCCGGCGCGTACTTAAGGAGGTGAGAGCCACCTTGCCGCCTGCTGCTCGGGTTTACCTTGACCTGGACCTGCGAGAGGGCACACCCCGCCCACCCTCCACCCCAGGCCCTCTGGACCTTTTCATCTGGCCCCTGCCCTGTGGACCCAACTGGCCCCCCCGCCCCTTCACCGTGAACCGGTTGCATGATCTGCAGCCGGTCCGCACCAAGGAAACATCTATACACGCTCGTGCTCCACACCCTTCACTTCCTCACCCTTGCGTCCTGCCCTGACACAAAGTGGCGGGACCTTCTGCCACTTCTAGAGGGTGAGGAGCCCTGGTGGGCCAGCCTATACTCCACCCTGGTCCGGAGGTCCACCGGGGATATCAGTTGGCAGCTCCTTCATGTACTTGGCGAGGTTTACCCCTATCCCGGACACCTGCCCCTTTTGCGGCGTGAGGGAAACCCTGGCGCACATTTACTTGGAGTGTGCCAGGCTGCAGCCCCTATTCCGGCTCCTCTTAGACATCTTGTTAAGATTTTGGTTGCACTTTTCCCCTCACCTTTTTATTTATGCACTCCCTATCCGTGGCCCCACAAAGTCACGGGACCTCCTGGTCAACCTCCTCCTGGCCCTGGCTAAAATGGCCATCTATAAAACCAGGGTGAGGAGGTTGGCCGATAGGGTCTCCTGTGACTGTGGGGCCTATTTCTGATCCTCTGTCTGTTCACGTATCTGGCCAGAGTTCCTCTGGGCGGCATCCACTGACTCCCTTGACGCCTTCGAGGAGCAGTGGGCACTGTCCGGGGTTCTCTGCTCGGTGTCCCCGTCAGGTTCCCTTCGTTTGACCCTTTGACCTCACTCCTGTCCCTATTATTTCATTAGTTGTCCCCTGTAATCATTTGGTTTCCAGGTCTTGTGGGTCCCCCCCTTAGGCTGGGGGGGGATCCTTTAGCAGCTTCGCCCGCCCACTTCCTGGATCCCAATAGGATCACTCTCCTGCTGCCCTCTGGCCTGGAGGGAGGAAGGAGGGAGAGGGCTGCTGCTAGGCCCTGGGCCCTTGCTGCTGTTGCTGCTCCCCTGGCTGGGCCAGACACCACCCCCACCTCACTTCTCTGCTACCTGTTTGTTGGCTGGCTGCTGGACCCCCCACCCTCGGTTGCTGCTGTTGCTCCAACTACAGCCCCTTGGGGGAGGGGAGGTCTGCTGGTCCGCTCCCCAGAGGAGGGGCGTGAGGGACCCCAGCCCCAGCCACTGCTGCTGAGGACACCACCACCATCACCACCACCTGAGAGGGGTCCTTTCTGCTGGCCACCGGACTGCCACCTGGAGCTGCTGTTGGTGCCTAGGAGCTGCTGGAGCCCCGAGGAGGAGAAGAAGAGGACCATTTGCCAGTGGGGAAGCGCGTAGAGACTCTGTAGACCACTGTGGAGGGGGCCTTCAAGGACTGAGTGACTTTTGAACTGTGCTCTTGTGGTGGGGGTCTAGACTGTGGTGTGGAGCCTGCCCCCTGGTCCATGTGTGTGCCTCCCCAACCCCCCGCCACTACCATCATCGCTGCCCCCTCCACCACCTCCACTGGCTACTCACCATCTGCCTCGAGCTCCTGCCTCTGGGACTCAGCACCTCACCTCGCTTGCCACGCCCTACTTCCACCTTTGGGCCTGAAGCAGCAGCCAGCCCCAAACTGACTTTTTTTTGCAAGCGCTCGTGGGCGCACATATCCCCCCTTGGACTGACACCCCCCCCCGCAGCAAGCCCCTAGCTTTGCCCCTTGCTACGTGCCCCTTTTCCCCTTGCAGCCTTTTTTCCCTCCTCTTTACCCCAGTCCCCTTGCTAGCTTCAGTTTGTTTGTCTGCCCCGCCCGTTTCCCTCTGCAGTCTTTCTTTATTTGCCCCACCCCAGCCCTGAAGCTAGCCCTTTGGTTCCTCTGCTCCACTCCTTGCCTGGTTGTTCCCCTCCCCCTGTAGTCCCCCCTTGCCCTGATTAGCCCCTCCCCTCGTGCGTCCATGCCCCCTCCCATGGGCTTGTGCCCCTCCCCTATTTGAGTTTGACCCTGTTTCACTGCACCCCCCCATGCTGTTATATCCCCCGATCCACTAGTGCAGCTAGAGGAGCCGGAACCACATTCCGTGTCGCTGACTGACACCCCCCTCCCCAGGTGCTTGATAGCCCCCGCCCATCCAGCCCTCCCCTTCCGGCACCCTCCTCCCCTGCCTGCAGCCTAGCGGGGAGGATTGGTTGCCCCCTTTCCCTACCCCCCTCCAGTGTTTGTCCTCCCCCTGCTCTCATTACGGCGGGGGACACGGCGGGCGAGACCCCTCAGACGCACCCCGCTGTCCCCCCTCTGCCTGTCCCCCCATCAACCCCCTCAGGCCTCCACCTTAACCGCCACTGCCGAACCATCTGTTACCGCCCCCGCTGCGGCGCTGGCAGCGGCAGACAACAGGGTGACCTCCACTGCTGCCACGTCCCTCGCCCTCTCCATTTCTGGGGGAGCCCCCCCAGCCGGCGGGAAGGGCCAGGGCAAAAAGAAGGGTAAGGGCCCCGCCAAAAAGACCAGGCCCTCCATGGCAGGGGCTGCCCCCGCTGCTGCTGCCCTGCCACCGGCTGTGGCGTCTCTCCCCGCTGCTCCCTCCACCAGCTCTGTGGGTGCCCCTCCTCCAGCCCCCAGAGCGTACACCCCCTGCCCGCCACTACGTCATCTCTCCCGACCACCGCCTCTGCTATAGCGGCCAGGGCCCCTTCCCCACCTTGACCAGGAAGCACAGCATCCGTTGCCTCCTGGTGCCCGCCTCGCCCCACGTGGAGACCTACGTGCGAGCGTTGGCGAGGGTGGTGGGGTCCATGGCCATTGTAGCAGCCTCCAAGATGTACGGAAAGGTCATTTTCTTCCTAGCGTTGGAGGCCACCGCCCAGGAGGTGGTGGAAAAGGGTCTGGCGGTGGGGGGCGTATTTGTCCTCCTGGAGCCACTAGAGGACCTGGGGGTCGGGATAGTCCTGACCTCTGTCCCTCCCTTCCTACCCAATGCTGCTCTGCTGCCCACCCTTTCTACCCTGGGTAAACCAATCTCTGTCATCAGCCTTCTTTTGTTGGGCTGCAAAGACCCCGCCCTCCGTCACATCCTCTTGTTCCGCCGGCAGGTGCAGCTTCAACTGCTGCCGCCGGCACGTAACGGAGAGATGCTCGAGGGGTCCTTCCTGGTCCCCTATCAGGGGGCCCGCTACCGGGTGCATTATTCCACGGGGGAGGCCCAGTGCTACCTCTGCTGGGCGATGGGGCACGTCTGGAGGGACTTTCCCTTGGCCCGGCACGGAGAAGCGTCTGGGACCCCCAAGCCCCGGCAGGCCGCTGGCCCGTCATCGCTGGTGCCCCTTGCTGCCTGGAGCTGTGCCTCCTCCTTCCCAGCCCACCGCTGCTCCCACTCAGGCCCAAGGGGTACCTCCCCCAGCGCACCCGGATGAGCGGGAGAGCCCTGCCTCTGCTGTCTGCGATCTGGGGGGGTCTGTGGAGGAGGGTGCAGCAGGGATACCGCTGGGCATGGGAGAGGGCCCAGGGGGAATTTTCCCTCCCTCATGCCACCCCACCGCTACCTCCCCGAGTCCCTGAGCCATCGCCCCTGCCCCCCGATCCCTGCTAGCCAGCCCCCTGATGATGCCATGGAGGGCTGGGCCCTAGTACAGGGGAAGCGGGGCAAGCGGAAGGCTCGAGCTCCACTCCTTCCCACTGCTGCAGAAGCCCCCCGGAAGACCAGGAAGGGGGGCACTGAGGCCGAGCCTTCCGCCTTGCTCCCGGGTGGATTTTGTCCACTGGTGCCGGCTGGGGAAGACGTGGCAGCACCGGAGGGTAGCACCGTCCCTCCCCTGGAGTCCCTTCCCTCAGAGGCCCCCGATGGAGCCCCTCCTGCCCCCTTAACAGTTGAAGCCCCAGCGAGCCCTGAAGCGAGTGTCACTTCGGGTGCTGGTGAGGAGAACCTCGGGGTGGGGGAAGGTGATCTCCCTTCCATCTACGAGGAGATCGAGGCCCTGGGTCTGACACCAGTCACCCAGGGGGAGGACAACCCTCTACCAGCGGGCCTCGAGCTAAGCGACCTCACCCCAGCCCCCTTTCCCTGTGCTCCGTCCCCCAAACCGTTGCTTCTGCTCCTGCCTCCGAGGAGCCCCTGGACTCTCCCACCAACCCTGCTGCAGATGGCACCCTACCAGAAGCTGCCGAGCCTACTGAGGCGACGGCCAGTGCCATGCGGCTGGGACCCGAGTCCCATGGGGTATCCCTCATAGGTGTGGGGCAACCGACCTCCTTCCCGGGCGGGGACCCCACTGAAGACTGTCCACCTCCCGATGCCGTGGCTGCCACACCAGCCATAGAGCCTGAGACCAGCATCATTGGGTCCCCTTCCCACCCCACAGATCCCTGAGACACAGCAAGAGGGGCTGCTTCCCAGCGGCCCAGCTGCTAGGGCTCTGGATCCTGCCTCTATCCCTCTCCCCGACTCCGCTCCTGACCCCTGCCCTGCCCCTACTCCTGACCCCTGCCCGGCTCCTGATGCCAACCCTGTCCTTCTCCCCTCCACCTCCCGTGATGCCATTGCCGCCCCTGGGGCCAACTCCTTCCATTTCCCAGAGGATGACCCCCAGGGAGTGGCCTTTGTATTTCCCTGTCCCAACCCGCCAGGGGCTGCTCTCTTCCCTCCGCTGCCCCACATTGAGCCAGGGTTTGAGGCGGGCTGCATGGCGCCGGCCCATCAGATGGCGCCGGCCCATCAGGTGCCGCGTCGGGGGTCCGCCCCTTGCCTGCCCGTCTCGGTGGGCCACGAGGCTGTACCAGAGGCCCCTCTGGAGGATAGCCGGGGGCCAGTGACCCCGACCCCCCATACGCTGCGAGAAGAGCTGTGGGAGTTCCTTGAAGATGTCTGTGGCTCCCGTAACAAGGTGCAGCTCGCTCTCCAGCGATGGGGGGACTTTAATCAAATCCTCCGGGCCGCGAGGGCCCTCATGGGGGAGAGTAGAAGGACCGGGAAGCAGGCCGCCGCGGCCTACCAGCGGGTCCGCCTCTTCTGTGACTCCTTACTCACCTACGGGGTAGGTCACGGTTTGCTGCGCAGCCCGACGGGGGCCGTGAGCATCCCTGCTGGCGAGGATCCCCCCCAGCCCTCCTCATGGCACCTATCACCTTTGCAACATTGAACGCCGGGGGTAACAGACAAAGAACCTGTACCCAGGAGATGTGCCAGAGAGGTTGTGATCCTCCCCCGGGTTGTGAGGCACCTCACCATCACCTGCAGTTAGCACGAAGAAGTCTTATCCGTCCTTGCTGTGGAACAGCTCCCTGGATCCATCAGCCTCTGGCAACTCAAGCACTGTCTTCCGGGCCTCAGTCTCTCCATACAGGTAGCAATAGGCTCATGCCAACCCCTGAGTCCTCAGAGCATTCCCTGCAGTCTCCAGCTTCCTATCCATTGAACACTCACAGAATTGCCTGGCCTGCTGTTCCCAAAGGAACAGTGCACACAGGCTTGTAAGATTCAACTCAGGACCATCACTTTGCTTAACACCACAGCACTTAGACATTTATAGTGAAAACAAAAATACATTTATCAAAGAACAGATACTTAAATGGCAGTAAGAATACCAGAAACAAATGATTACATACAAAACAAAATCATAACATGCTTTCTAGAGACTAAACTTAACTAACAAGTTTTCCTCTTGTCTAAAGAAGATTTTCTCACACTAAGTTCTTTCCACCATTTTCAGCCAAGCTTGGTTGAAAGCCCTCTTTCATGAAGTAAAACCCGCAGTCTGTTTACATCGTAAGTGAAGGATGACAGGGCGTCTTCTTTGCCCCCAAATATACTTGTGCAAGCCTTTGAGGTGTACCTAAAGATAGGGTCTCCCACCCCACTGCTTGCTTTTCCTGTTACTTTTCTCTCTTAAAAGTTTTCACAATCCTTTATTAGCATTCAGTTCAGACTGGAGAGGGTGCCCAGGGTGAACTATATAATATTTAATTTACATGTAAACAGTGAGCTAGATAAACATTTCTTGTGTGACAGAAAACCTGTTTTTCACCTTTGCTGGTGATCAGTCCCTAGACCTAGACACAGACCTTAATAACATATCATGTATATACACAGCTCCTTACACAACATCCATACATTTGTTTTACAATGATATTGATGACCAGTGTAAAATTGGTGTTACCCGCACAAAATTCTGTTACTCACACACTCTAGGGGCACCCACCTTTACCCAGTTCCTAGGGCTCAAGGCATCACCCTCTTAATTTACACACCCACTCTTATCCTTCTGTGGGCTCAGGCATAACCTTATACTCTAGGGCACCCACCCTTACTCTGTTCCTAGGGCTCAGGTGTAACCATGTCAATTTAAGTACCCACTCTTACCCACTTCCTAGGGCTCAGGGTGTAATTTTCTGCGGGTTTGCAGGACCTTTTACCAGTGAAAGAGCCTTACACAGTAATATCCTTATCCTCTATTTATTGACAATTACCAAGCAGAATACACATGCTAAGCATACAGTGCTATGCTCACCAATCCTAATCAGGCAGGCGAACTTTCCCTGTTAGCCAGGCAAGGTCAGTCTCATCTGGATTTTGGTTGCTGCTCGTCATGGTTGTGCAGAGGATTCTTAGCAACTCTGATCTTAGGCTGTGTCTTGGAGGTGAATTCTTCTTCTTCTTCCAGGTCTTTCCTTCTTATTATTCTTCTGTTCCTTCTCTGCTGGTCTCCTTTCTGGACCACAATTTATATAGTGAAACTTGAGTCCTGCTTAGCTTTACCGTAATCACTTATTTTACTAAAATTTCACTAACCAATCCTAACAATTCTCTAACCAATCATACCCCACTACCTTAATTAATTTACACCTAGCAAAATTAATATGTAACAGACAGAAACAATCAAATAACCAGACAGAGATCATCCAGACAAACAATAGGGAAGTGGGGACCATAATGACAAAACAATAAAGAAATGATGATTTCACAACCACAACTATTGATAAGTGATTTCTTGCCAGAAGAATGCTATCAAACTAGGGGCATGTCTACACTGGCAGAGTTACAGCGCTGCTCAGACAGTGCTGAAGGGAAACCACTGTTGTGTGTTCAAACTGTCAACTGCCTGCACAATAGCATCCTCACACTTGCAGTGGTATTCAGAGCAGTGCACTCTGGGCAGCTATCCCACAGAGCACCTCTTTCTCTTCTGCCGCTAAGAATTGTGGGAAGGTGGAGGGTGTCGCGGGGCATCCTGGGTCCTGTCCCAATGCCCCATGATGCATTGCTTCGCATCCCAGCAATCCCGGTGTTTCCGTCTTTCAATGGTACTGACCAACACATCACAGTGGCAGTGAAGTTATTCCTTAAACTACAAAGGCAAGAGGAGTGTGACATTGCTCTCGTCACGGGTAGTAGCTACAACAGGAGATTGCTTGTGGCATTCACGGAGGTGCTGACCACAGTGGAACACCGCTTTTGGGCTCGGGAAACAAGCACTGCGTGGTGGGATCGCATCGTGATGCACGTCTGGGTGTTGAGTGCAGTGGGTAGTGGGAGTCCGCAGTGCTGGACTGTGAGGGGGGAGGAGTGAAATGCCGCGGGTATAGACTGGAGCCAGGAGGTTGATAAGAGAGTGTGTTGGTGGTGTCTGGGGGGAACATGGGAAAGAGTTTTGTGACAGCGGATGCAGGGGAGGATGGGCACAGAGCTGCTCGGTTTGAAGAGTTAGTATTGCCTGGAGCATGTCTGCTTGGCGCTCTATAACCTTTAAGAGCCACTCTGTGGCTTCATTCTGGCGTGCCGCGTTCTCCTTTCGGTCCCCCTTCTCGCTGTCCTGCCACTCCTTCAATTCCTGTTTCTTGGCAGTGGAGTGCATCATAACATCACGCAGAAAGTCCTCCTTAGTTCTTCTTGGCCACTTTCTAATTCTGCGCAGTCGTTCAGCCACCGATAACGACGAGGGAGGCTGGGCTCCCAAGGTCATCTCTGTGAAGTTTAAACACAACATTTACAGAAGCAGTATTGTTTTCAACACAGAGAACACTGATTCAGTGATTTAAAGCACAGCCAGTACTCACACACCTGTCACTAACTGGCTGCCCCTAGGCAAGCACGCATGAGCCACAAGACCCCCAAAATAGTGAACAGCCACAGGGGCAGGGTATTCTTCCCGGACCCTGCTGTGCACTGGGCACGTGGCTCTTGGGGAGAGCCAGCACTGTGTGTGTGTGTGGGGGGGGAGGCTGATAATCATACCTGTCCCCACACTTTCAACAGGATGTGATCATTATGGAAGATATCTTGCTGCTGAGGGGGAGCAGGGAATCAAGGGAGGGTCTTCTCCAAGACTACGGCTTCCACCCTGGCCTCTATGCAGCTCGCCTGTGTGCAGCAATGGTCGTCGTCCCCTGTGATGACACAGTGGCCCCTTTCTGTCATGCATTGTGAAATCTGTCCATAGGTATCATAATTCCTACGGCTGGAGCGCAGCTGGGACTGGACAGCCTCCTCTCCCCAAATGCTGATGAGGTCCAGCAGCTCGGCATTGCTGGAAAGATGTGCTGAGACCACTGTACGCATCACCAAGCAAACAGGAAGGGGACTTTCAAAATTCCAAAGGAATTTACGAGGTGGGGATGATGGTTGCTCACCTGAGAGCAGGGCAGTAGAGTTCAAACTGATAACCAGAGAGGCAAGAACAGGTATTGTGGGACACCTCCTGGAGGCTAACTGCAGCGCTGTAATCGACCATGGTGTCTACACTGGCACCACAGCGCTGTAGCCCTGGTGCAGAAAGCTGTACGCCTCTTGTTGGGGTGGTTTCTTTTTTTTAAAGCGCTACAACTGCGCAGTTTCTGCACACTAAGTGGCTTGGCAGTGTGTACACCTTGGGAGTTAAAGAGCAGAAAGCTGCTTTACTGTGCAGAAACTTGCCTGTGTAGACAGGGCCTAAGTTTTCTTTTACCATCTTAAGATCTGTTTCTTTATCTGGTGATAGTGGGTGCTATTATGATGGGGTCGCCTTCTAAACATCCTGATTTTACATTATTTTAATGTAATTTAGATGGAATGTGAGGATGTGAGTTCCTGCCCCTATGCACCCACTCTGTGCCTCTTGCAAGTTGGCACTAAGAGGTTTCTGGGTCACAAATGCTAAATGAAGAAACAGTGCTGCAGCGTACTCAGACCTAGAGTGGGACACAAACAACAAACTGGTGAGAATCCAACAATAGAAGCTTTACCAAGAACTGTGTGTAAACACATAGTAACATAAAAATAATAAAGAAAAAGGTCGATGCAAGAGAGAAAGAGACCAAAAGATACAAAAAGATGGCAGAAACAAAAGGTTTCATAGTAAGGAGAGTTTCTTACCTGGATGTGGGTTCCCCCTCATGCACAGTCCTCTCCCCATCTCATCAGAAGGCCTTTGAGAAATCCAGCATCATTCCTACTGTGATGCTGCAAATGGACAACCAGAGCACAATACCTAACCCTGAGGCCGACCGCAAAGGATCTGCAGGACACCCAAGGCTTGTTGATGTTGTATGGGTTATAAGGGGTCTGCCTACCTACAGACATGGAATGACTGCTTCTATTGAGAGAACAGTACATCACAACGACAAATATATCTGATGGGGGGCATTAGTTGGGTTGCAAGTGAATGTGATTTGAGAGAGGCTGGGGGGACTAGACTGAAACAAAATATATTTTGATGGATGTTGCTGACTGTTGCTAGCTCTAGGGAAGGCAGGTGCTGCTATGTGTTAGTCCTCTGGCTGCATTAAGAGTTTTGATTTTGAGATAGTGTGGGTTTGCCTCACTCTTTTGGATACCCCTGTCTGCCATATTGATGTAGAAAATGTGAAAAGGAGATTTTATATATATATAAGTAAAGATGACTACAAACTGTAACAAAAATATCTAGTTATTCAGTAGGGCCTAACTCAGTGGGACTCAAACTTTTTTTTACTGGCGAACCCCTTTCACGTCGCAAGCCTCTGAGTGCGACCCCCCCTAATAAATTAAACACACTGTTTAATATATTTAACACCATTATAAATGCTGGAAGCAAGCGGAGTTTGGGGTGGAGGTTGACAGCTCGCAACCCCCTGAGGGGTCCTGACCCCCAGTTTGAGAACCCCTGGCCTAACTATTGCTTCCATTTAAGACAATAAGACTCCCATTAACTAATGTGAGCAATATTTAACCCATAAGCATGTACAGACTCCACTGTGCAAATTTATATAATATAAACATATTTAGTATACTTTCACATATACTTCAGCCAGGACACAAAAGGTAGACAATGTGAGTGCTCCTCCTTTGATCATTTGGCTCAATAGTTTAGCTAGATGTTAAACTAAGGGCAGGTCTGCACTTAAAATGCTCCATCAGCGCAGCTACACTGATGCAGTGCTTAAGTGAAGACAATCCTATGTTGACAGGAAAGCTCTCCTGTCGGTGTAGTTAATTCACCTTCCCAAGAGGCGGTAGCTATGTCGGCAGGAGAAGCTCTCCCCCGACATGGCGCTGTCTACACAGGGGTTAAGGTCAGTATAACTATATCGCTCAGAGGTATGGACTTCTCACACCCCTGAGCAACATAGTTATACTGCTATATGTCTGTAGCATAGACCTGGCCTAATTCAGTTTCCTCAGCAGAGTCTTCCATTCCTGAAATGGTCTCATCTGGGATCAATTATTTAGCATGCAACAGGTGACAGCATAACAGTTATGAGCCTTGCAAAATTCTACTTTTTCTCACTTGCCTGTTAGTTTTTTCATCATTTGAAATGTGGGCAGATAGATTTGTCTCAGATTATTTTGCCAGGTTTAGTTATGTTAATCTCTGTGTAATACCAACATAATAGGGTTGGATGGAACTTTGTTTCCAGTTTTAAAGAAATTCAGCTTTTCAATCTGTTACTTATTTGAGGGCTTTGATTAATGTCCCCTAGATCAGTGGTTCTCAAAGCAGGTCTGTCGCTTGTTCAGGGAAAGCCCCTGGCGGGCCGGGTCGGTTTGTTTACCTGCCGCGTCCGCAGGTTCGGCCGATCGTGGCTCCCAATGGGGGCTGCGGGAAGTGGTGCGGGCCGAGGGATGTGCTGGCCACCCTTCCCACAGCCCCCATTGGCCTGGAGCGGCGAACCGTGGCCAGTGGGAGCCACGATCGGCCGAACCTGCGGACGCGGCAAATAAACAAACCGGCCCGGCCCGCCAGGGGCTTTCCCTGAACCTTTGCCCTAAATAACGGAGACTTATCAACACTGTAGTCCTTGTTGGATAGCTTGCATCAAGGTTGTCGATTCTGACCTTTCATATTGTGCTGTGGTAAAAAAAGCCACTTATAATTAAAATTCATCAGACAGATTTTAGGCAACATGGTAGAGACAGAACATATCTCCCTATAGTTACTTGATGTCCTCCTGTGTACGCCTATTTGCACATAGCCATTCTCATGCAAATTCTGGAACAGCATGAGAAAGTAGCACAGTACTGGGGTCAGAGGTCAATTCATTTATATGAACCAGATTTTCCAGATGATTGTGAATAATTTGAACAACTGTAATGTCAAGCCTGAACTGAACAAAAGTATTGTCAGTGTTAGGCCTCAAACTTCCAGATGCTTCAAAAAGCAAGCTTTGAAAAATTAGGCTGAAACTTGTGGTCAAGAGACGCTGCAACCAGATAACGCTTTATGCTGACTCCTATGTGGTGAAATAAGTTAGGCCTTCAGGCATAGCTTATAAAACCACATTACCCACAGTCAAGACAATGGGGTATATGGAGATAAGTTATCTCCTTGTGCATAACTTATAAAACTAAAACAACAATTGGATATCAAAGTAACCACAACCACCACAGTAAACAATTGGCATACCCTAATTAATTGGTCTGTTTTGAAACACGGCCGACAAATAAGATAAAAAGTATGAAGGCACAGAACTGTGTGTGTGTGTTTTGGTAAACCCAACCCACACCCCTTGAACCAAAGGGACGTGCACTTCTCGACCGTCTGTACCTGGCCAGTGTGGAAAACGGCTGACTGAAGGAAAACGGCCGACGTATTTTCGGACAAATGCAGGGTAAGATTTTGGAGTAAAGAAGTCTGGTTGCTCAAGATAATTTAATCTCAAATTGTGTTAACACTATGGTATTAAAAATGGTAGTATCAAAATAATTTAATCTCAAATTGTATCAACACGGCAGTATTAAAAGTAGTAGTATAAGCTTAATAATAATATTAAAATTGTTTAAAAATAGTAATAAGTTGTTAATCAATATATGATATCTTTACTTATACTTACTAAAAACAAAAACAGTACATCTAAAGTTAATAAGTAATAATAACTTTGCATGTGCTTGTGCCTGTCATCAGTATAAACTGCCATTTATATTCAATACTAATGCATAATATTACATTCCCTTAAAATAATAAGTAACTAATGCATATAATTACCTGTTCTTGTGCTTGTCTTCAGTATAACTTGCCATTTATATTAATCCTTATTCAATGCTGGTCTTAAATTTTTCTTTTCCTATTCTGTCTGTGCTGCATTTATAGCCGTAAGTCATTAAAAACCTTTCTTGAGGAATAATCGGTAATTTTAATTTTTCTTATACGGGCACTACTGATTATACTCTTATACTCATTACATCTGTGTTGGGTGGTGGGAAGTAGCGATCACCCGGGGCCCAATTAGGGAGATCATTGCAGAGATATCTCCTTCTTCCTTTATCTCTGCAATGATCTCCATCTCCGTTTTTGTAATTTCTCCCAAATCCATAAAAATGGGTATATCCAAAGTCCAGGAAGTTATATTGGTTAAACCAGGGGTCCCCAACGCGGTGCCCGCGGGCGCCATTGCACCCGCCGGGGGGTCTAAGTGCGCCCCCGCAGCAGTTGTCTTTTTTTTTTTTTTTTGCTCCGCCGGCAGCGCTCGTTTTTTTGTGGGTTTTTTTGGTGCCCGCCAGACGAAAAAGGTTGGGGACCACTGGGTTAAACTAATAAGCAATATAAAAAAACTCTCTTTAAAAAAACCACTCTCATGGGTAACCTGGGGACAGCTGACTGCTGCTACAGCATTTGTGAAATCAAGATGCAAACAGGTCTCAGAGCTCTGGGAGGAGGTAAACAGGGCATCAGAGTATTTGGAGCCCAGGCCTGTTTCTATAATTCTGGGAATGTTTGCACTAGCCTCTAACTACCACGCAGAGACACCTCTCCCCACAGAAATGCGGACCGCTGCGGCTCACCTCTTAGAATCATAGAATATTAGGGTTGGAAGGGACCTCAGGAGGTCANTGCCCCGGTCGTCAGCTGTCGGGGGTGGCATTTCGGGGGCGAGACCTTCCGCTGCCTAGGGCGCCGAAAAAGCTGGCGGCGCTCCTGTTGCCTGGGGTAATTACCTTGCTGCAGCTCCCTGGGCCAGGCGCTCAGGGATCGTTCAAATCAGTTGCAGAAGAGCCTGGGAGGACAGGGGGAAACACCTCCCCCGGGCCCGGGAAGCGACGGCCGCTGCAGAGCTCCAGGGGCAGAACCTTCGGAGAAAGCAGGGCGGTGTAATGACAGAAACAGCTACCGCTCCAGATTCGCTACTTTGGCTGCACTGAGCATGCGTGGCCGAACTGAGCATGCCCAGTAACCTTCGCTGTCGCCACTGCCCTCTCTCTGCCCTCACTTCTACTCACGATTTGCTGCCTGGTCTTTGGGGGCGTTTAAAATGCTCAAGGGGGCAAATCGCAGCGGGGGGGCTGCCAGGGTCTGAGCGGGGGACAGAAATTTACTGGCCAGAGGGGTTCAAGCTGCTGTAGGCAGCGGCAGGAGAGAGGCTGAAGGGGAAAAATCGGGGGTGGGGGGTGGTAGCCGGGGTTAAGCCCGGGGGGGAGACGCTACCAGACCCTGTGCGGGGACAAAACCCCCGTTTAGGGAGGGGTGGGGGGACAGTGGCCCCTCGGGATGAGCCACCTGCTGCGCTGGCAGATCTGGGGGTGTTGGGGCTGTGGGGGGGGCACAGGCTGTTTTCAGTTCTGCCCCGTGTCAGCCCCGGAGCAGGGGCGGGTTCCTGGGGCTGGGTCTTAAAGGCACAGGCAGCCCAATTCCTAGACTGTCAAAGCGTAGACACCGCGGCTCCTCTCTAGCCTATACAAGTGCTGCGGGGCTGTCTTCTATCATTTTCTATGTCTATATGAAATCACTGCAGCTCCTTTCTCTTATACAACGTGCTGATTTGGTAACTCCCTCCCAGAGCCCACATGTCTGTACCCCCTCCTGTACCGGAATCCCCTGCCCCAGGTCAGAGCCTGCACCCGTCACTCAAACTCTACATAGCCTGCAACCCTCCTGCCCCCCAACTCCATCCCAGAGCCTGCACCCCAAACAGGGACGGATTAACCTTTTGTGGGCCCGGTGCTAAACATATTTGTGGGTCCCCATGGGGGAAATGGGGACATGGGGCAGCGGGGCAGAGTCCTCAGAGGGAGGGGCTGGCCGGGGGCAATGGGATATGAGTCATGGCACGGCAGGGACAGCCCCACTCCACCCAGCCCAGTACAAGGGCCCTGTTTACAAACCGGGAGCTGCCAGACCCACACTGTCCAGCCCAGCCCTGCACTGCCATTGTGCTTCTTCCCCTTGGGGGCGGGCCCATGCTGCACCATGCTACCCCCTGCCCAGCACCCCTCTGGCTCCCTACACCCAGCGCCGCACCCCCCAGA